>VXBT01004902.1:155932-522831 GCA_013400235.1 Oriolus oriolus
AGGATTGCTGTTAACAACAAAGGGATGTGAACACGGCCAGACTAGAATAAAAATAAATCAGAGAATATTTAGGTATTCAGGAAAGTTATATATATTCAAGTCACAAGGCTTGAGAAAATTTATTGTAGGGCAAATCAATCTTTGAATTGTTAGTGATTATCTTCTCGACTTCACGGAGAATAGATGAAATCTGTACGGGATGGAGAAGGAGAAATATTGATCTTAACTTAAGGAAAAGGAAAAATAAACACCTGGGAAATTAGAGATCAGTAAACATAACTTTATCTTTGCAGAATGATACTGAAGTAAATTATTAAATAATCAATTTATAAGCTCCTAAAAGCAATGAAGTAGCTTTAAGCATCCACTATCCATTTCTTGAGACAAAACCTTTTCAATGACCAACCTGTTTGTCCTTACTGGCTGTCTCTCCCTCAGTAAACAG
Source organism: Oriolus oriolus (assembly GCA_013400235.1). Classification (NCBI taxonomy): domain Eukaryota; kingdom Metazoa; phylum Chordata; class Aves; order Passeriformes; family Corvidae; genus Oriolus; species Oriolus oriolus. The sequence goes on from VXBT01004902.1 coordinate 156,378, forward strand.
ACTAGAAGCACAGGCCGAACTGTGATGACACTGGGAAATGTTCTTGGCACAGTCACTCTCAGGAGAAAAAGCTGTGTCTGGTATTTTGGTTCTGGCTGAACACAGGTGCCTAGCAGGTAAAACAGCCAGTTTTAACATAATTATCACTAGGCTGCATTACACTGTAAGATCAAATTTGGTGGGAGGAAGGTAAGGCTGCACTACATATAATTCTAGTCAGTGTTTTCATGAACAATATGAACAGTGGAAAAGCTCCTTATAATATTTCTAGATAATTGAGCTGGGAGGGGCTTCAAGCACTTTGGAGTGTACGTTTAGAATTCAAAATAATTTTGACAATTTGGCAAAATGGGCTCAGATCAGTACAGCAAAATTCAATAACAACATCTATGAAGCGCTGCAGGAAACTCAAGTGCACGCATATAACAAGGCAAGCAAGTGACTAGATAGCTACATTGCAAAAAAGGATCCGAGGTATATAAATGCTGTAAAACTGGATACAAGTCAACAGTGTGCTGCCCTTGCAAAGAAAGGTTATATTATTAAGAGTATAGTGTATAAGAAACAGAAGGCAACCATCCTGCTGTCCAAGGCACTAGGAGTGCCAGGCACTAGAGTCCAGTTTTTAGCAGCACACTTTCAGAAAGATATAAATAAATAGAAGAAGAGAGTACTTTTAGGTTGAAAAAATCAAAAGGGAAGGTAAGATCGAATCTGTCATTGCTACTCCATGATCTGTCACAATCTTCATGGCTCAGCTGACTAGTCCTGAGTAGGTCTTTTCCTTGGCTGATTAAAAAAACCAAAACTAGACTAAATTCTTTCATATGACCAGCAAACTAACAGCTGGGTAAATTAAAACTGAAACAGCCTACTTCTCCACCGAAATCCTGATTTCTTACAGCTTTTCTTAATAATTCTGTGACTGTAGTATGCAAATTAATCTGCCTTTGAAAAAGCGCAATTAGACATTACTGACGAGATTTAGTTCAATGCATGATTTATTCACTGATACATTTATGAGCATAAATTGATCTGCCACTTCTAGGACCAGATACTTGATAACATGCATAATCCTTAATATATGCAAGATACAGATAAGAATACAGCCTGTTATCAGGAAGTTATTCTAAATCAGCTCCAAAATCATATCAGTTGAAATCATACTTCTCAGCTGATTTCTGCTTTTTTAATGCTACCTTGCTCCCAGAGTATCATAAGCAAGTGATGCATTCTCACAGAAGAAACTTAGGTTGTTTGTGGCACTCGAGTGAAGTTTCTTACAAGACTTCAGGTAGGTGGCAATAACAGTTAGATTTTTATCAGCTGGCTCAGTAAGTAGAGAATTTCAGCTGGAAATCATACACCCTTGTTTACATTGGAAGATGAAGCTGGAGGAATGGTATGCATCACATCACCCTGTATGCCATGAAGCATTGAAACTTTATTTGAGTGCAGAGAATGTCAAAAGGAACCTTCAGTTTCTTTTTCAGGTAAGAATCAAATAAATATTGGAAAATTTTCAGACCAAACACCACCAGATACAGATAAGCTGCAAAGCTGACTGTTCAGTCAGATAATAGTGTTTGTTTTCAGAGACTTTAGGGTAAGCTTGTATTCCCTCTTCCATTTTGGTTTTCCATTGCTGGAGACAGCATTTACACATTTCACAGCATATTTCCATTGCAGAAAAGTATTATTTCTACTTTAATTTTTTTTTTTTTTTTATATTCTCTCCTAACATCTGACTAGGACAGAGTGATGACTCTCTAAAACTCATGAATAAGAACTAGAATGTTTCTTAGGAGTTTTAGCAGTGAATGTATCTTTTCTACTATTTTTTTTTTCTACTTTGGGCTGCAATCTGACATGACAGCACAAGGTCTTAATTACTTGCTAAGGATTCACAGATGGATGGATAGATAAATATAGAAAGAAAAGCAGTAAGGTAATTGCTTCTAATGGAAGGGGCAGGAGTGGTGGCAGAGAAGGCAGAGATTATAAATGCTCATAAATCAGACTGTTTCTCTTCTTATATCAGGGCTTCTTCTATTTATAGTTACCAGTTGAGAAAGACCCACATTTTAATTTTAATTTTAAACATATCATCACAATGAAGGAACAAGGAAGTTCACGGAAAAATGCAGTTACCAGCTCCAAAGTTAAGCCCAGAGTAAAAGGCAGAATGTCAGGAGAAATCAGGCCAGATTCAGCAGCTCAAGGGCTGTGAGGATGCTGCACGTGCAAAACCCAGGTTCAGGCAGTAACGAGGCTGAGCATGGATTCTAAGCAGGCACATACAGAGCACATGTATGCATTGTACGTACCATGAAATGTACACAACTGGCCATTCAGATAACACACACAACACTCACACAAACACATGCAGCACAAGAGCCTCGTCCTGCTCCCCCCTCTGATTGAGCAGAGTGGAATACCAACAGTGAAAATGTACATATATCTCTCTATCCCAGACAGAGAGAGAGATCCTCATGCCTCCCATGTTTCCCTGCAGCCAACCCTTCTGCACTTTTACTTCCTGTGTTCCTTTTAGGTGTGTAGATCATCTTTAACCACACAGTTTAACTAGGACAAGGCAGTCAGTGACTGCAAATTACATTCAGAGATGGGAAGGAGGTAGTTAATTAGGCAGGAGAGAATCCCATTCAGGATTGCAAGGAGAGAAATCTGCAGAAAATTGAGGCAAATTCTGAAACTGTGGGACAGGGTTCTTCAATAAAACCATAAGAAAACATATGAATATTTAGAGACTTGGTTTGGTTCTGAAAAACAGATCTCACTGAGAACAGTTATAGAATCATGGAAAAGAATGTTTTGGGTTGAAAAGGACCTAAAAGGTCACCTAATTCCAGCTCCACTGCCATGGGCAGGGATATGTTCCACTAGACCAAGTTGTTCAAAGCCCATTCCAACAAGGCCTTGAACACTTCCAGGGATGGAACATCCACAAGCTCTCTGGGAAATCTGTCCCTATGTATCACCACCCTCATAGTAAAGATTTTCTTCCTCATATCTAAAAAATATCTAATAAAAGATTGCCAAAACACACAGTGGGCAGAAGGTCAAACTGGTGTTTGGGAGTGTCACTCACTCATCACATATTTGATTGGGACTGGCAAAACAACTTTAGGTAAAATAAATTTTTTCAACCATTACTTGCTAAGAAACCAGAAGACTGTGATATCTGTACAACAGGGGAGGTGTCCTACAATTCATAACAAAGAAAGCCTGCCAGATGTTTGCCAGTTTATGCATGCCTCATGCCATGGCCCTTCATAGAATTTTGTATGTAGTGGAAGAGAATTCTGCACAACAGGAAGACAAACAAAAGGAAGGAGTAATAGAAATGGATGTTTTGAGCAACAGAATAGGGAAAACATGTCAAGTCCATTTTGTCAGACACTTTTCCAATACTAATCTTTCCTCCATTAAGACACCCCTTTATTTCTAATTAGACTCCTTATGAAAACACCACTGAAAGCTTTATTTAAACAGTTGTGCAGTCTCCATCCTTGGAGATTTTTAAAACTAGTCTGGATGAAGCCCTGAATAACCTGGTCTGATCTGAGACACAACCTTGCTTTATGTCAGAGGTTGCAATAGAGCCTTCCTGAAGTTTCTTTCAGCCTGAATTGTTCTGTGATTCTGCGATCCTAAGAAAAGTTCAAAGTTTATGTACAAAGAAAAAATCCTTTGTACATAAAAAAGTTCATTTGCATATCTGAAAGCAGTCAAGGCAGTGGGCATGTTCTGATAAGTTTGTAAACATGTCATATCTGCAGATATCTCTTTCTGCAGGCTATCAGTTTCAACTGTGGATAAATGCATGGCATAGAAGTTTGGGGTGGTTTTACCTCAAGAACTTTTGAGTTCAAATCAAGTATTCCCATGAGCCTAAACCCAAATCATCTTAGAATGTCATTTTGTGACATGTGTCAGTATAAATATCATCAAACTATGACACAAAAAGAGGGTGAGTTTCAGGGAGGAGTCATCCACACAGAGGAGCTGTCAGCCTCTTTAGCCTGCAGGGCTGAGACAACAGATCTTGGACTTGTACCAATAGCTCCTTTCTTGAAAATTGTCTCTAAGCAGACTCTTGATGTACTTGGTTTTTCTAGGCTGCCATAACAGAGCTGCTGTAAGATGATGTTTGCATTATTTTTTTTTAATTAATTGTGACTTTCTGAGATGGACTTTTCTGTCAGAAAAACCCACCCACTTTCCCCTGTTCAAGCTGCATGAAGGGTATAATTGATAACTGATGAGAATTATGCCTCTGCCAAGGAGCTTTACATTGCCAGAAGATGTGACGGCAGAATTGTCACCTCTCATGGCACCCTATTTCATGTAACGGATAGAAAGGAAAGTTCACAATAATGGTTCTGAAACAGTGCATACTCAGCTGATAAATACAAACTGGAGGTGTGCTTGGAAGCTTCCAGCAATAGAATGTAAAAATTGAAAGTTGTAAACATCTCATTGCACCTGAATAAAGCTCAGATGTAGTTTAAACTCTCTTCCCGCTGTCTCTGTTTAATTTGGTTAACTGCCTGTGAGTGGTTCATATTTTCATTCCAAGTTCCTTCACCCCTACCTTAAAATTTTCTGTAAATATGGAAGAGAATGCAAAAGATACCCGATAATGCAAGAACTGGGAGAAATCAGAACAATTACTGAAAAAAATGTCCCTTCCGTAAACAGGGTGTTAAAAGTGTTGACATGAACAACAAGAAAGCTTAACTGTGAACAAGATTGTGATTTCCATTCAGGCGAGCAATTGTTGCCCTTTAAAAGCAGTCATTCATAACACTGGGGGAAATTCTCACTATGCTGAACACACAGCAACTGGTGGGATCTTCAAATGTCATGCTTGCTCTGTGAGGGCAGGAAACCATTGAAGAGTAAATATGTTAAAAGTAAAATAGAGTTAAGCAGGGGTTTATGGGCATGGGAGATTTGTCCTGCGAACAAGGTTGTTCTTTCCATTCAAGTTATGCCCATGGCAATTAAGAACTATGAAACATTTTTTACTGTATGACGGACATGTATGAACAAAGAAAAGCTAAATATACTACCTTACTTGAAAGGTCATATAAAAACTTGTATAAACTCTTCCTTATAATCTTAGTTGCCATCTCAGCAAGACAGTTATAGTGGTAAAGAATTTTCACATTATGGTATGGACCATTATTATGGCATAAACACTCATGTTTTTATATCAGTAAGTCATTCTTATTTCCCTTCTTCTGAGCACATTATATATTACTACATATCACATATTACTACAATTTGGTTTTCAAAAACAAATACAGAATAGAGATCTAAAAATATTAGAGCCCACACACACTGAACACTAAATACAGGGGGATGTTGATCATGAGTCTATTTTCTGCACTGGTTTCTGGACTTTGTATGCTAACGTCCAATCAGAATGTGCTGCATGTGTCTCAAATCCTGTCAAATTAAACAACTTCTCATCCTTCTGGAAGCTAATCTTTAGCTAATATAAAATTTGTATTTAATGAAAGTGGATCAAATAATGGCACATCTTTTGTTTTTTGCTCAGATGCGATAATTGTTAATACCTTTCACTAGTATTTTCCATTTCTAACATATATTAGATTACATTGGTTAATTTCATCTTGTAGACTGAGGAGATTAAACATTGCAGGGGCAAATGAACCCACTTTGAGCCTTATTTCTTATGGTTCCGTGAAGGATAGATTACAGTGGTGATGTAACCATTAAAAATACCCATTTGTTTGCTGAGCATTTTAAGCAATTCTGCCTTCCTGCTTTTGGTTATACAGCTGATTTCTAACAGTTCTGGAATATAAAAAGGTCTCCCAATTCACTGAGGAGCTAAATGAAATTTAGTGCTTGAAAAATTGTATTCACAGATTACACTACACACAATAAAGGGTCATCTTGAAAGTGAGGATCAAATACTTCATGATCATTCTACCCTTGTCCTTTTTGATAAAGCTGCCAACACGTGTTTAATGATCACTTTGAAATACAAACGTTCATCCAACAGAAATGAGTGAAAGACTAAACAGATTTGTAAGATCCACTGGGGGAAAAAATCCCCATGAAATGGAAACCTCTTCCTGATTCAGTGCCAAACTGCAAGGAATTAGTCTAATTTGTATTGGTTATCAGCTCTATAGTAGGATTTTCTCTGGCCCAGGAAAGGCTTACTGGAACTACATCCAACATACAGAGAGTGAGCAAAATACTTCTATCTCCTCCTTACAAATTTGTCTAAAAAAATCCATAGCACTGAGTACCTGCATCCAAATATCCCTACTGATTCTCACAAGAATCTTGTGCAGGAATGACTTCAGAACCATCCCAAATTTGCCAACAATTTATGGAACTGTATGAAGATTAGTTACATGATGCACAGTGGGGAAGGACTCCTGTTAGTGTAACAGGGATTTTTGTTGGCTAACCACACTCATCAGTTCTGTGTCTCTGCTGCCGAAGGCAGGATCCACTGGAAGAGCTTTCTGCAAGCTCCAACGTTGATCATATCCAAACACCTTTCAGAGGGTCTGCACCTGTTCTTACACACCAAAGAAGCACCTGCATCACTGAGGATAGCAATTTTTCTTGTGGAGTGGGCTTCACATAATTCAGTGTACTCCACAGCACATTCACAGCCCCTATAACAAATCCTAGAAGCAGTACAGTCCCAGCATGAGTGCAGGCAAGAAAACTCTGGCGCCCTCTGAATGCTGATATCTATGGCGCACACAGTGCACTCATTGATTGCAAATGCATATATTTTAATGGAAATAACTTTAAACCTGACGTATTGATATCAGGTTTTCAAAGGATTGTGTGTTTAATTTTTCTTATTGCTGCTGTAAAAGGACTGCTAATCTGCACTTAGTATATTGCATCTGATAAATTTTATCAGTTTGACTGTATAAGGGTTGATTTCTTTGTCAAAGAAAGTATCAATTTAAGTGCTAGCCTCTATGCTTTTTACTTCAGGGACATAGAGCGCAATTTAATTGTCTTGTGCATATTGCTTGCTGATTTTTGATACTTTAATAAAACCCTATGGCATTGCTGTGGTTTCTCATTTCCTTACAATTAAGCAGAAAACAAGTCCTTAATAAAAATGCAGAATTTTATTAGACTTAGAATTATATGCAATAAAAGAATTCCAGAGCAATGCAGTCCAACTTGTGATTGCTAACAAGGTATGAAAGAGCTTTTTTTAAATTATCAAACAATGCTTAATCTAAAAATAAGTAAGAAAAAAAAGGAAAAGAAAAAGTTAATTAAAACAAAAGTACCAAATCACAGCTTGTAAATAACATTGTAAAACATCCTACAGGCAAACTGAATGGCACTGATCTCTATTTTCTTCCCTACACCTACCTTTTCTGTTATGCATGGTGTAGAGCCGTTGCACAGCTGAACAAGTAGGGAGTATTTGTTCTGTTCCTCCTACAATTACTCCAGCTGTGCATCCCCTAAAATCTGTGAATGTAGCTAGTAAATCCCACATTTGGGTACTTACTTGTTCCCTCTGTGATGGATTGCCAATATCATGTTCCCTGCTTCTCTCAGCTCATATTTTGAAACTCTGTGAGGAACCCAGAGCTGGGGAAAATCCAATGCATCTGCAATACCTGACATTTCATGATATCATGCAGACAGAATGACCACAGCAGAATCTCAGTGTGAAGCAGAAATTAACTGCATTTGGTTGCACATTTCAGCTGCGGCAAACTGTGTCGGTGCATAGGTTTTAATCCTGATCAGCCAGAGAAGAGGACATAATTGGGTGGTCTGTGTTGCCTGCGACCCCGTGCAAGCTTTGTGTGCTTAAGTGGGTGCTGATAACAGTGCCAGCCTCTCACCTGTGTTGGTCTGTTTTGTATTGTGTGTACGTTTATATTTTCAAAGTACATGCCCAGCCTTGCTACAGCCTGGACCTGGAATTGAGACCTTCGGTGGCCATGTCTGGCAGAGCAGGAGCAGAAACCTTTTGTGTGCTAAAGCCCTCAGGATCTAGCTTCCCCTAATCTTACTAGAAGCTCAGCTTCAACATACAAGTTCTTCCAGAGGCCAGTTTTTTATGCATACACCAATGTGACACTGTGATAAGGAGAAACCTGGCACAGCTGGGAATACTTTAGCATGAACTTGATTAACTATAAGAGAAGTTCCCAATCCACAGGAAAGCTATTTTGTTCTGTCTTGTCTGTGTGTGGTGAGAAATGTTCTTCACTGACAGCAGGGCTGGTTATCTGTCCCTGTAGTGATTGGCTCATAATAAGGAACATGCATGCTGCTGTGATTCAACCCCAGCCAGCAACCACGTACCATGCAGCTGCTCACTTACCCTCCCAGGGAATGGGGATGAGAGTCAGGAAAAAAGCGGGTTAAGATAAGAACAGTTTAATAGTTGAAATAAATTTAAATGATGGTGATAATGATAATAATAGCAATAACAATAAATAAATTTAAATGATGGTGATGACGATAATAATAGCAATAACAATAGTAATTTAAAAAAAAAGAGAGGAAAATAAAACCCAAGAGAAACCAGTGGCCCAAAATACAGCTTCTCACCACCCACTTGCCAATACTCATCCCACTGATCACCCCTCCCATCCAACTCCCCCCAGTTTATATACTGAGCTTGATGTTCTCTGGTATGGAATATCCCTTTGGCCAGTTAGGGTCAGCTGTCCTGGCCATGCTCCCTCCCAGCTCCTCACTGGCAGAGCATAGGACACTGAAAAGTCATTGACATACAAACCACTCATATACAAGCAAAATATCAGTGTGTTATCAACATTATTCTCATACTAAATACAAAACACAGCACTGTACCAGCTACTAAGATGAAAATGAGCTCTATCCGAGGATAGATGTGAACAGATGTCCTTCAGACTCTGCTGGTAATATCAATTCTCCTTCCCTTCCTCACAGAAGAAAAAGCAGCAGAATCTAGTTTTGTTAAAACTGCAAAGCATTCATAAGTCAGTGAAAGGTTTAGTGCAATGAAAATATGATTCCTCTGTTAAAAAAAAAAATTTAAAACCCAAAACAAAACGCAACGAAAACAATCAAAAGCAGAGGAGAACTCTGCATAGAGGCAGATCTCAGGCTGGATTTCAAAAAAGCAGGATTGCACATTACCATATCGTTGATAGAAGTACAGCATGGCATGGCACCGCAACTCTCTCATCCTGAAGTCCGGACCACAAACCCCATTACACCTACTCCAGTTCTAATCTCTGAAAAGTGAGTCAGCTCATGCTGCTGGGCAGATTATTGCTCCTGCTCACACCAGCTCATTGCGAGCTGGCTCAGGCATCTCTTCAGTCTGCCACGTGGATGCCCCACAGTGCCACAGATCAGCACACTCTGCAACATTAAACTCCTCAGCTCAAACACTTAGGCATTCACACAGCATTTTTTGTTGTAACTGTGAATGAAGCATGTTGAAATTCTAAGCAAGCACCATTCTATAAGCACCAATATTTCAACCAAACCCATTTGTGCACTTAGTGGTTGATCCACAGCCCACTAGAGACAATGGGCAGACTGCCATTAACTTCACATCAGGCTCATAAAAAATGAGGCAGATAACTTCCATTAATGTTAATGAGAGTCATGTATATAAATCACCTAACCACTGACGGAAAAAGAAACCTTCTTCTGTTCTGCTTTTTACACAGCTCCCACAGTCTGTGATGTTCATCCTCCTCCAATAACATTGTGAAGACAAAAGGTTTTTCAACAGCCACATCTTCCTAATGATTTTGCTTTCTGTCAACATGAGTCAAGCTTCATGTAGATAGAATGTATCTAATCATGCAGTCATGAAACAATTACATTTTAATATTGTAATGGACTTCATTTAGTAATTTTACTATTATTACTATTTTTTCTTCTATTTGTATAAATATGTATGTAAAAATTTTAAAACAAACAGAAATTAATGTCCTCCTTTGAAAATATAAGGTAGTAATATAAAATGGCATTTATCTCATTAATATTTAAATTTCAGAGGAGCTTTAATAGCAATTCAGACACTGCATTTTTTCATTTCATTTTCATGTACATTTTAACAATGGATGGTCGAGACACAGTGCAGGAAAAATGAGTTATCATTAATGACTTGACACCAGCAGCAGATATTAGGATTCTAGAAAGCATTGCAAATGGATTTTTAGTTTTCAAGACTAGACTGCAGCTGCTTTGCTCCACCAGGTTTAGTATTTCTTTGGCTGCTTATCCTTAACTCCTTAATGTGGCACATTAATTATAGCCTCTCAATGGTTCCATTCCTTCAGGTCCCCATGTCTAGAAATGTTGCCACTCAAATAGCAAAGTGCAAGCTTTCCATCATTCTAATAGTTAAATAATGGCAAGGCTATGCAATTGAAACAGCATGAAAGGTCACCTTGACAATATTCTGACTGGTAAAATGTAGCTTAAGGCATCACAGTTCTTTATTGTGAATGAATTGACTGGGTTTATTACCACTTGTGATAATGGAATCATTTACAAGTTTGAAACAAAGTAAGAAATACCATTTTGGAATTGCTGCAAATTATCAGATATATCAAATTTAAAGACAATATTTACAAAGCATATTTTTTACTATATTGATCAACAAAAAAGTGAGGAGATGCAGGACTTTGAACCAATTATGCAGTTTTTGGAACAGCTGGCACAGGTACAGTATGAAATGTAAACCCCATCAGAAGTCCATAAGGAGCTTTAGTCATCACCAAAGTTCCCAGAAACCTCTGTTTTCAGGATTTAAGGTGCACAGGCATGGGACAGAGACCTTTCACTGGGGTTTTGTGAGGAAAATTTTTCGTGCCAAATGACATTCATAAACTGCCTTTGGTATGTATTTTATGGCAAGAATAAGAGCAAGACTGAATTTCACATATTTCTCTGTTGGAGGTGGGACCAGGACTTTAATTCCCACAATTGTATAGCAATATGATATCTGGTGAAACAGTAAAAGAAACCTAAATTTTCTGTCATCTTTATTTTATTCTTACCCCAGCCCTTGAAGTTCCATTTGCCCTTTAATGTACATCTCCAAATTAACTGCAGCCTAAATTTCTGAACTATTTATATAGAATGTTAAAACTAGATTTAGCTGGAGAATAACTTCACTAAAGACAGTGGAGTTAACCCAGGCATAAACAGCCTTGAACTTGCTTTTGTGTTTCCTTTCAGAACTGCTAATTGCAGAAATCAATCGGTTTACAGTCCTCATGTTACATGCTTTAACAAAAGGTGAGGTAAGACCCAAGCTATATGGACTTGAGCAATAAACATATCATTAACTGAAGTACAGGGAGCACTTCAGCTGCCAGTCTTCTGGTATGTCTGTATTTCCTTCCAAGGACATAAAAATGTGGAAAATGCTTCCCACTGTCCTTATCCATTAGGAGCATTAGGTAAAGCCCTGGATTTGAAATGTGCTGGATACTCGATCACATACATCAATACTTAAGGATCCATCTTTCAAGTAGCTATTAATCTTTTATATCGGTATTATTACTGCCCATTCTGTGTAATCAAATTTGAATCAAAGCAGAAGGCTGGATATTCTGAATGATGGAACACAATCTTACACATAGGAGCTATAACTTCCTTCACTAATCAAGGTCTATTTGCCTGAGATTAATTAAATCAGTACATCTTCAAGGCTCTTTTACTACTTCATCATCTAGTTTCTCATGCATATACTGACAGAATGAAAAAACCACAACATGCTGATGGAAGAATTACCACCCAGTGACCATTTTACTGCAGTGATTAAAAAAATCACTAATGGATGACACTATTTTAAAAGGTGCCACCAGCAGCTGACAGAGAGACTAATACATACAAAGCACAAATGAATATTGTAATAGGATAAACATATAAGAAGCTGCAAAATATATCTTTTAGGTGTATTGTTCAGATTGGTGCAAAATAAAAAATTTTAAATTCTCACCCAATAATAAACACTTTTTCTGTAGCTGTCAGAAAAAAAAAACCCCAAACATAGAGAACAATCAAGGTTGTCAGTATTAAGACAAAGCATGTGTGGTAATGCACGTTTTGCTTCCTGCTGAGGCTTGTCAGAGTAATTATTCTGTTCTGAAAGGTACAGGGCAAGTGGTTCAGCTTGCCAGCAGTATACTGTGTGACTCTGGTTTAGAAGAACAGTATAATAACACAGTCCATTTCAAGCAGCAAAGGAGGAGGGTTGGATCTGAACTTTTGGAGGCCCTCTCACAACATTACACCAAATCTTGGCTTTAGGAATGCATATTGGCCAGCAAATACACACACAACTCTACTGCAAATACTACCTAAACAGCTACGTTCTATCTTCTTTTAAAAAGGCAGTGACCCAGGTGGACATCCTGTGGACATATCAGACATTTTTAAGGCCAGTTTCTCTATGTCCTTCTCTATTGATTAGGTATAACATTTGGTTCGGCTCTGTGTAATAAGAGATACCCTGTCAGAATTGTTCCTTTAGGAGCTGGGCAACAGTGATGCCTGCAGAAGTGTTTATATAGAAATGCTTTCTAGGCTTTCTCTAGGGGATAGGCCATATTTTACCAGCCACCGCAGTAAGGTCATAGACATCAGTCTATCCACGTCCCACCTGTCTAATGGGTAGCTTCTGCTAATGCCCACCTCTACTACAGGGACACTTTATAGTACCCCAAACGCTCCTTGTTGAAAACAGTTTCATGGTCAGTCTTGAGTAAAAAATAACAGAAACAAAATTACCATAAAACAGGGAAGAGTCCTAAGTGTAAGTAAAAAAGCATACAAACACTGGTGTATAATACTTTGAGTTAATGTATGATTAGCTTATTTTTTCCTGTATTTAACTATTACAGAGGATAAATAATAATTAATAATATTCAGTAGTCATTAAAACAGCTCTGCACTGGATATGATCCCCATCCCAGCTGAGCTGGATGAAATAAACATTAACAATTTTTTTGTGAAATAGAAACATGGTATTCATCAAAGAGATTGTGCTGTCACTGAAATCACAAACCCATAGTCAAAGGCCTGATCCTGCCAACAGACTTGTATGGGTGGAACTTCTGGTCATTCCTATTAGTGAAAAGATCTTAGATATAATTTAACCAAATATTTGGAAAAATGTAGAAGATACAGAGTTGACCTCAAATTAGCAGCAAAATTCCCATTATTATCCCGAAAGCCAGCTTTTAACCCACCATCTAGAAGTGGATTTGAATGCACTGAGATAACAGCTCCATAAATGTCAATTTCCTTATGAAGTGGAAAGAAAGAGTTTGAACTTTCTCTGCTAAGTTTGCCTGTGCACAGAGGTCTTTTATAATATAAATTTAAATACACAATCTGTTTTATAATGTTTTCCATCATGTCTCTTCTCCATATGTTCTCCCACTAGGAATCTAATGAGTTCTACATATGAGGGATGACAAGGGAATATGCCTGAGAAATAATTCCAGCAATTACAGCATATGGAGGCATTGTTTTTGAGTCACTTTCGCCATGAACATTAGGCAGAGCATCTGGGACCAAATTATGTCTACCTGCCCATGGACATTAGCAAAATCATCATCTTCCATTTGTAAATTCTGCTGAGGTAATCTGCCATACAGAGAGGACCATTTCATCAGCTTTACGATCAGAGAGCATATTGAAACACAGTCCATTTATAGTTAGGAAAAAATGCTTCTCTTTAGAAAGAATAGTTTAAACTGGAAACTATTTTAAGATAGAATTACAGAAACATATCTCTCTCTCTTCCCTCCTGCATTCAGTTCCAGGCCACTATTTATTAAAAAACTTTTCTCATCATTACTGGAGTTTTGTAAGAACTGACTGGATTGCAGGACAGGAGAAAATGACCAAGGGAAAAAAATTAAAAAAACAAAAATATGCACAAGCTCTAAATCAGTAATAGTAAAAGGATTATATTCTCTGTGCCCAAATATGATGAGGCATGGGTAATTTATTATGAGGAAACAGAATTAATAAAACTACTTTATATGGAGACATAGTGACTATTGTAGGGTACATTTTGGAAGTCCTGATTTAAATACTAAGACATAAGGCTGGAGGATTCAAGTATAGCTTCTGTCATGTTTGTTATGACAGTAAGGAGAAAAGCAATCAAGAGATTCAACCAATATGCTCATACGGAGTAAACTTGCAACTCTTCATATTCCTTATACTCAAGAAAAATGTCTCAGCAATGTGAGTAACATAAGTATTTTTACCTGTTGTTTTCCCAGCTGTGCAGTTGAAGCAGTGAAAGCCGTAAATCACAAACTACAGTGTCCTTAGGTTACCTCAGTGTTTTAGCAGAAAAAAGACTGTCCCTGCTGTTAGAGAGGACCTAAACCAAATTTTACATTTTACAATTATTAAGATAAATGTAATTTAAAGAGCTAATATAGAATTTTACTGGTAGGGTTACATATAAGCAGTAATATTTCTGTTACACAAACTATTTATTTAATTTAGCTGGGCAATAAACTGGTTTTCAGAACTGAAAGCCAGATTTATTTCAAGTCTTTCAGTCACAGCTGATATTGATGGGATTAGTGATATTTAATCAAGAGAATCTATTATCAAGGAATAACTGGATTCCGCTTCCAATTGCTACACAGGTTGACCTGTATACTTGCAAGGAAAGAGTGAAAGTAGTAATTTCTTTAACCACTAACTTGAATAGGGACATGTGAACTTTAATGAATTTGCTCATTCAGAATTTTCTAAACAAAATGCTGAACATTCATCTGCATCTGAAGGCCTTAACCAAACCATACTGAAACCACCAAGGCGCCTTGCCGTTTCTGTCATCTGGCTTTGGAGCAAATCCCAGAGACACGAGATAGACCTTTCCTCCACCCCAGAGAACTGGTCTAAGGTCCTCCTGTCACCCCCACAGCCTCAGGTTCAGGATGCTGACTGTACACCTGTACTGCTCATATGCTGGATCCACTTCCCCAGAACCTACATCTCTGGTGATGAAACCATACTACAATGGTTTGACTCACCTGGCATCCTATTCACAGCAGTCTGATAAAGAACTGCCACTTTCTCATACAAGAGTTTCCAGTGTCACCATCAGTGGCCTGCCTACCAGTCTTAAGTTAGTTTTGGATAAAGAGACATTGACAACACTCGTAATCTCATCTGTCAAAACAAAGTTGTGGGAAATTCAAACTTTTCATATGCAGCCTCTTCTGTAGTACAGATGAATACAGAAGATACTAAAATACCAGCCATATTTTTGCTAAAATATTTGCAATGACTGTCTGTAAAGTAGTGTCCAAAAGTTACATAAGCTCATACAGAAACAAGTTCAAAGAGGTAATCTGGAAATAGTCGCTCATTCTGTGAAAGAATAAACAGAAAATTTATCAGGATACAAACTGTGTTATCAAGATAAAGTGATTAGGAAATTCTTATTATTCAATTTAAGACTACTGAATCCATGAGAAATCATTTAATGGCATCAGATTGTTCAGGTGTGACTGGTTTGATGCAGAGCTATCTAACTTTTGGCAAAAAGAAACTAGAAATTAAGGCAACACTTCTCTTGCAAATCCAAACTGTTCTCCTTTTCTTTGCCAATATCTTAAAAACAGATGTGTAAAATTTGAGGCATGAAGGAGGAGACAGTAAATCAACAGAAAAGGATGCCAATCACATATTTCTGTTTTGTTGTTACAGACTTCCATGCATTACCTAGAAATTATAAAAGCCAGCTGTACAATTATAATGAGCAAAAAAATCCCTGCACATATTTTTATGAAATCTAACACAATCAAATACTTTATATCAGATTTTTTACTTTCAAAATAAATGTACCTGATGCACTTTTAAAGCATATAGATTCAGCACAAAACAGAGCTGCATTGGTTTGGTGAAGCACTGAAATGCTACACCAGTAACATTTTTAGGAAGAGCTGAAGGAGACAAGATTTAAAAGACACAGGATAAATACAAAAATTGAAAATACACATAGCAGAATAGGTGTCTTTATAGGTAGTAACAGTGGTATCTGCAGCGGTGCTGTTTTAAAGGTTAACATTCATTATGACCAATAAACCAGATAAAACCAAGATCTAGACTTGAATGTTTTTTAAGCTCTATTTTAGATTTATTTGATCTGATGTGGAATTTTTTTTCATTAAGTTTCTTATCAGGATTTCCTTTTGTGCTTTGTTGAACTGATCCAATACATTTAACTGTGAAAGGTATGAACAAAGCAGTGATTTTTCTTTCCCTCTCAATGCACTGCCACTTGGAACTGCACAACTGGAATGTATATTCTGCAGTTCAGAGTTCTTGATGATTATTTAATTCAAAGGGTAACATGGATTTCCCCACAGTCATAATGCCTGATCACTTTTGTAATCTGATGAAATAATCTAGAAAGTAGTATACAAGGAATAAATGATTAATTGAGGCAATTCACATGCCTGCAACGTGAATGCACACAGCTGATCCAGTCACCTGTAGTCCATTTTCAAAGGAGCACCAAACCTGCACTATGGATGCCCGAACTGTGGTTCCCAGCTTGCTTCAAGGTGCACAAGCAGATCTGACAAAATGGCTTTTTTAAAATTTTTCTTTTAAACAGTTCCACAAATTCACTGGAAACATTACTTTTTCAGGATTGTCTACCATGTCTGGTTGCTACTTAAAACATCTAAATGATAATTTTTCAGGATTCACATTTTGTGAAGAAAAAAAATTTTATTCAGTCTGACCTGAAAACAACAGTACACCCACCAGAACCTGCCATAGGTATCAGTTCTTTTTGAACAGGACATTCCAAAGTGGTAGGAAATAGTCTCAGCTCTATGGAAGAAATATAAAGTTAATATAACCTTTGAGATTCTGGTTCACTAAAAAGTTATTTTGTTCCATGAGTGAACAGAATAGATCTCCAAAGTGCACATCCATACAGGGAACTCTATTTTATATTACAATTTTATTCACTTGCTATGAATAGTCACAACATTAATCTACTGCAGATAATCTATTCAGTATATTTGAAAATCCATTTATTTTCATTTATTGGTATGCATGTGTTACACTTGTATATAATACAGTATTTTCAGAGCTGTTTAAGAAAAAGCAAACAAAGAAAACAAATATTGAGAAGCATGATATAGATTTTCGACCAAATAGAGGCCATATTCAGAGTTTACAAAACAGCACATTTACACTTTGCACTGTCCCAGACAACCTCTTTAAGATGCTACCTTCCGTTCTGAACCTGTTAGCACAAATCCATATAATACTAATCCATCCTAAAATACCAAGATACCTAGTTTCTGCTACAAACCGTTTATTCTAATTAAATTTTAATCAGAAAATAAGGTATTTTTCTGTCAACATTTTTTTTTATTATTTCCCCGCAGAATGATAGAATATACTTCCCAATTTTATTCCCAACAGTCATTTATTTTATTTAAGCTCTCCTGTGCAATAATACAGCAGAGGTAATGAAATGGTTTTGGGACAGCAGGGGCTACAGTGACAGGCAGAGCACTCCAAGGTGTTCATCCATCATGGAACTTAATATATAACTAAACTAGCCATGTCAATGGCTTGTAACGACAAAATCATTTCCTTCTATTTTTTTTTCTTTCTTTTTTTTTTTTTTGCTGTGTCTGGTAACCACACAGGACTTGAATAAGCTTACCTCTATGTACTTTTGACTACCATTAACTGTGTATGGCTTTCATTTCAATTCACCAAAGCATACACTCAGAACTCCCTCTAGTCAGTATGTTTATGCAGTGTCACTAAAAGGAATTGCCAAATTTCTTTTGCATCAGCATTACAGATGGTACAATATACATTAAATGGAGTATAAAATTATACATTCTGTAATAACTTAGAAAAAAGCTCAAAGATGTTTAAGGCCTTTAAATATTGAGGATTTTTTTCAAGTAACAGCACATCACAAAGTTCAAGAATTTCTAACAAGACAATGCAAAACAAAAAAATGAAATTTTGGCAAGGGTCAGATCTGAATTGGATGAGTGTAAGCAAGCAAAATACCCATGAAGTGTAAATCTGGGAGAGCACTAGGACTTTTTTCCTTTACAGCAAACAGAGTGAGCAGACAACTACATAAGCATCCATCAGTACTTAGGTTCAAGCAAGAGATTTTATTTAATAAAAAGACAAAAATTCTGAATGATTACCATCCAATATCATAATTGCAAAACTCATTTACATCCCTGCCTACCTTTATAAAAAAGGGATGAAATACTGTAATTGACTGCTTACCATGAATTTAAATGAATTAAAGATTAGGAAAGTAAAGTACATATTGGGAACACCCATTTTCTTCAAACTAAATGGAAATGTATATCTTAAAGATATAAAATGCCTTATAATGGAAGTGGTAATTGAATTTTGACCACTACTTTCTTTAACTGTTAAGCTGCAGTAGTCGGTTAGCCTTAGGGAAACATGTCAACCTGACTATACATTCTAATATGACTGATGTATTCAGATAACTATTACTTGTCAACAGTAATTATTAACAATGGATATATAATTCCATTCCTATAGCAAAGCAACTTCAAGATGTTGAAATATGTACCTTTGAGAGCTGCAAGATTAGAACACAAATAAAAGTGTCTAAAACTGTGCCATGCCAGAGGACAATTTCTGCAACAGAAATTTAATTAAAGCAGTGTGCAGTCCCACCAGCAATCTGAACAGTGGACCAGGGATCATTTTAGAGTGAAGGATCCAATACATTTCAGAGGTTGACTTCATCAAGATGAAAAGCCACTGATCTGCAACGGAGAACCCAAAAGTTTGTTGCTTTTCTGCACCTTTAGAATATCAGCTCGTGATTACAGCTGCAAATTCCTCAGCAAGTGCAATTTTACAAGTGTACACAGTTCAATCAGTTGAAATATTTGTGACACAGAAGTTCAAAATAACTTTCCAGTAGTTTTGATCTCAAGGCTGTTGCCTTGATTACAAGCCAGGTTCTCATTGAAACAATTGATTCTGAAGGATACACCCCAGCAGTATAAAATTTCACTTCAAGGATTTGCCTGGAGGAATGAAAATCCTGTGTGTTGTATTTAATGTTATCAGCCTTGAGACTGGCTTGATTTGTCTTTAGCTATCGGGTTACCTGTAAAGAAAAAGAAAATCAGAAAATCAAAACTGGAGAATAGTGAATCTATTTCCGTAGTACTGGAAACTGAGACTGAAATGTAAGATCTCTGTCCAGCAAAGCTCTTTTGATTGTTTTTAAGTAAGTTAATAAGATCCAATGGCATTAGATGGCATTGCTCCTCAACTTAAATTGTGTGTTTAAGTGCTTTGTGGGAATAGGATTTGACAAGGAGATACTGACTTGTGACCATGCCTAAAAATATAATAAAATCATGAATTACCAACCCACAAATTTCTGTTTTCTGTTATTCCTCAACGACTTTGCTTTTAAAATGTGAGCCATTGAGTATATAGTGACTGACACTGGAGCTGTATTCTTCCATTCTTTGCATGCTTCTTTACAAAACAACCATAACATCCTAGAATAATTTAGGTTGGAAATGTCCCGTTAAATGCTTAATGAGTCTTAGCAAGCAATAATCACTTAGTGGAGAAACAGGACAAAACTCACGCGCAAATTAACAAGAGATAGAGATCCTGTTATTCACAAAGTACAAAACTGCCAAGGATTTAATTTAGAGTCGTTTCACCCAGCCAAACATGAAACAAGAGTGAAACAGAAGGACCACAGAGAAAGAGTGGGAGACAAAGCACTTCACAATAATAGGACTTTGCCTCTAACTGATTTAGATTTTAAACTTTAAAAGAAAACAAATCCATCATATCAAAGAAACATAACTTTGAGGAATATTTCTGCTGTGTCAGTGGATATAATTAATCATCACCTAACCTTTTAATATCAAACTGTGTCAGGGGACAACTTCCCAAGGCTGGAGGACCAGCTCACTGGAATGGTCACGACACTTTGTGACATCAAGGGGCATATGCTTTTCGTTTTGGTCACAGAGAGAAGGGTCATGCTCCTTAATGATGAAGCATTCTTTTGCCCTCAGCAAAACTGTTTGCGTATAGCTCTTGTCGGCTCTGCAGAGCATAAACGTAGAACAAACAGAATATTAAACAGACTGTTCAAGGAGTTCATTACTTCAGTTTGCCTTCTCCACCAAGTTGTTTCCAGGAACTGCACTTAAGGCGATAATAAAATTGTGCTTCGTGATTTTTATCATACATGGGCTTATTTATTACACTGCTTTTATTTTGCTTTGGTGTTGCTGTTGAAAACAGCCTCATGTGGCCCCTTCTAAAGTGGAAGATTGCCTGAAAAAATAATAAAGAATTAATTTAAAAGTCAGGCAACATATTTCTGTGCCCCACACTAAAGCTCAAAAGGCTGATGCACCAACTTATTGTTATTTATTTTTTGCTTTATTGTAACAAGCTGAAATTCTACTCATGGAACCAGGTGCCGCTGAGCTACACAATGTAAAATACACATCTTCTGATACTATCCACAGCTGGATTTTTATTAGCTTCATTTGTGATACATGTCTATATATCTATATCTATGTCTACCTATCTGTCTATCCAGTAAAGAGCCATGAAGGCAAATAAGACATAGGAGCCTCTCCTATGAGGAAAGTCTGAGATCATTGGAGCTGTTCAACCTGGAGAGGAGAAGGCTCAGGCGGGATCTCATCAATGCGTACAAATACGTGAAGAAAGGGTGCCAAGAAATTGGAGCCAGACTCTTTTAAAGTGGTGCCCAGCAGCAGGACAAGAAACAATGAGAACAAACACAGGCAGTTCCCTCTCAGGAAAAAGTTTTTTTACTGTGAGGGTGACTGAGCACTAGCACAGATTGCCCAGGGAGATTGTGGGCTCCATTCTTGAAGATATTCAAAAGCTGTCTGGTCCTCAGCCACTGGCTTTAGATGGCTCTGCTTGAGGCAGGGGGTGACGCTTCCAGAGTTCCTTTCCAACCTCAACTATCCCATGCTGTATTATTTCTGTTACACCCAGCTCTGCCACGCATGGGCTAAGGTGATAAACTGCAGCTAGCAAAACCAGTATTTTTGCACATACATGACTGCTCAGTTACATGGCTGTTTGGAAGTGCAAATGTATTTTCATTCACAAAAAAAACTCAGTAAAATCATCATCTGCAGGCCTATCTGCTCCCCCAACATAGTGCTACAACCCTGGGGTGAAAATATCCCTATGAAAGCAACATACACTGTCACATAAATTAAATAGATGATAAAAATAAGAAAAAAAGCAGATAGCCATTCAAATTTCTGCTCTGTATCAGGTCACTGACATATCTATATATACACATAGTGGTCCACATTTGCCTCTGTGTAAGATGGTAATACTTGTTACGTGCAAGCATAGATTGCACATCAACATTAATGGAAGTTATCTATCCATACACCATACACATCAGGGAGTGAATAAACCTCTTGGTTATTAACGGCAATTTCATAAAGAAGCAATGAAATTTTAGCTAATACCTAGTGATGGTACTCCCAGCAATGCTTAATTTTGTATGTAGTAAATGCTGTTTGATTTAAGTGTCTGGGAAATAAGGTATTAAGGTATTGTGCCAAAGGCATTTATAGGAAAAGAGGGACCAGTTACAATGGGGGGTAAGCAAATCAAGTTTTCAGTTAACATGTACGGAAAATTAACAATACAAATGAAAAAGTACATTAAACCTTTAGCATCCTAGGTGTGGATTTGGATTAATTTGTTCATTCTTGGAATGCAATTACTCTCTTTATACTAATACATTTTTTTAAAACATTGTTGTTATATCATAAATACACCGCATTAGATTCTCTTCATTTTCTTGTCCTAAATGTGCAATTAAAACATAATTACTCTGCAGTTTCAGACTTTTTAATTTAAATTAGTGAGTGGCTGCTGTAAATTGGTTGTAATTGTATGTGGACTCACTTGTTTTATTTTAGCACAACAATATATAATTAAATGCGCCTGAAGGTTTCCACATTATTCTGCTCACTAAATGTTCAGAACAAACTCAGTCTTTGGGTAAAACATTTTTGCCAGGGTAATGCAGAATGGACCTGAGATGAAAAGATCTCATGACATAACATTAGAAAAGCTACCAGCCTCGAGAGATTTTTCTGGGCAACCTCCATTCCAGTGCTGCTCACAACGGGTGAAAAATATCCTCACTTGTGAAATCCACACAGTGAATGAATACAGCAGATAATATTGTTTATTTCATTAGAATAGATTCTCAATAAAAGCCAAGTCTGATACTTTTACTCAGAACTTTCTTCTGCCTTAGAAGAGGAAGGAAGAAAAATCAAGACTATAGGAGGTTAAGAATGGCTGAGTGAATATTCCCCGAATAGTAAAGCATTTCTCCCTAAGTTCATGCACCTAAGCATCAAAGTTACAGAACCACAATTAGCGGTTATAGTAGAAGTCTTCTGTTTCTTCAGAGAAATAAATATATCACAAATCATTAGCTAATTACAAAATAGCTTATATATCCAAAATTAAGCACGTAATTAATTATTATTTAATAATCTTAGAATAAAATAGGTAACAATATATGGTATATTGAAATTAAGTGTGTGCTGGAACATTTCATAACACAACTTGTATACTACTAATTTTTGACTGGCAGCTTTTTGAGTTTTTTCTGTGTTTATCATAAACCATACGTGAAATCCATACTGGAAACTGGCTCTTGAGTTTGCAAAGTCAAGCACTTGAAAGTTAGCAACTTGCCTTTTTATATGTCCCCTTGCAGCTTAATTCTCTCTCTTTTCCATCATGCACAGTAAAGAAGAGTCTTTAGTGGGTGAGGAGAGTTGGAGAGAAGACAGGACTATGTATCAATGCAAATTCAGAAAAGGTAAGATTTTTAAGCCAATGTTTCTTGCCTCGACAGATGATTCCACATGGATGGACCCTCTGTTCAAGGTTTTCTCCAAAGAAACAGAAAATACTTAATAGGGGAGGTTTTCTTTTTAATTAGGACTGTTCCATCAACCATATAGGATTGTGCATGGTCATAGGCTATGTCATCTAAGCATACTCAGGCTATCTTTTTCTTCTCTTTTCTTTTTTTCCTGAGATATATAAGAGGAAGAAATGAAATTATGTTTTGTGGAAGCAATTAATAGCTCACCCTGAGCTAAGTGGAATTTCATGAGACAAAGTCATCTTGCCACCCCTTCCATTTTTCTCTAAAATATTAAAAGCCTGTGGGAAACAAGAATGGTATGGGGGTTTCAAGCAAAAATAAAAGGGGTCTCACAAATTTATTTAATGACCAACATGAGATAAGCTAAATACAGGGAATGACCCAAGCCATGAGGAATGGCTTGAAGAAATGACTAGCTATGGATTGTCCTCCAAGTCATGGAGGAAAGACAGAGATCCCATACCAAAACAGCCCTTGTTAGTATGCAGCATGTTTCTGTCCATTTTGTGTCCTTACTGTTGTATTCTTTCTTATTCTGTATGCAAAAGACCACAAAAAAATTAACAAAATGGTGAACAAAGTGATTCTTTAGCAAACCTTTCCTAAAAAGGAATGAACTTGGGAGGGCTATATCACTCATATTTTTCTATAAAATAAATAACTTTGTTGTAGTAGTAAGAACTTAATGTAAATATTACCATGTAGAAACAGAAGGGCCCATATAACCAGAAACAAACATCTGCCAGTGCATTTTTTCCACTCATGCCCTCTGAGAATGAGGTTGAGGTTGGAAATGAATCTTTTGAACAGATGGAAGCACACTATTTCCTGGAACTTTAAAATCCATGCAGTGTGTTTGCCATGCACTATCATTCATACATGGCTTATGAAAGCAAACGACAGTTTGCACTGCCACTTGTGCATGTTCATTCACTGAAACAGTTCAACTTGTAAGCTTGGAAAATGCTTCTGTTCTAATTCTACTATCTTGTACCAGTGATATGCCAAAATACTTTGCAAATGTTAACAAAAGACAGGTTCACAATTTCCTCACAGATGGATAATCCTGTAATTTATGTTCCAGTGAATTGGGGAAAGTGGACAAAAAGGTGTTAAGGACCTTTCTGCAATAGGGCTCCCATATGCATATGCCCTTTACAGTAGGTAGGTATGGATTTGGGTGTTTATTGCTAGATAACTAAGTTTCTGGAAGCAGGAGGGACCATTTCAAAAGCCTGAGAAATGAGGATGACTCAAGCACATTTCAAGGGAACTGCAACAGAGAACCATTAATTAGGACACGGGCCCTTGTTTTAGTATTACAGACAGCTCTTTGACTTGGGCTAATGACAAAAGGAAAAATTTGAGTGACTTGTGAGCAGTCTGAAAAACAGATATTTAGTGATAACTATATGGATTCAATTACCTTCAGAGAAGGTTATGTACTGGAAGACACTTTTTCAAGTCATCAAATGTTTCATTCCTGTTTATAAAATTTTGACCCTACCTAACTTTTTATTTAAGGACTCGAGAACTTCAAATTGTTCCCTTAGTTTTATTTTAGGCACTGCAGTATGAAAAGTATTAATCTAAATGTGCTCCCAAGCCTGTTATTAAGCAATTTAGAATTCTAGATCCTCACGCTTGTCCTTCAGCAGCTATGACTAGCTCCTTTTATTAATTAAAAAGACTATTTCCCAGTACATGATTCAAAAGGTTCCCAGGCCTTTGATAACCATGAGACTCTAAAACCTTATAATTCTTTCCTATTTTTATTGCATAGTGACTAATCAGAACTGCATTTGTGATAGTTCCTGTGTTTAGGACTTCCATTAGAGAGAGACAACATTTTGAAAATTCATTTCATGCAATGCCATTTGAAATATAACTCTGTACTACTTTATTTCCCACTGCTCTTAAGGATTTCAGCAGGAAATTTTTGGTGGTAAAGTGATGATCTAGGCAATCAGTGTTAAAAATTGTACTTGAAACAAAGAAATGCTTTGGAAATCTTTCACATGTAAAGTGAGCTTTCCCCTTACGTCAAATAATCTGAAAGGTAGGACTAGAAAAGTAGGTAAAGGAAAAATACCTCAGAGCATGGCATACGTTCCTGTAAATGATAAAGGTCTTCATCTTTAACACAGCTTTAAGATAGAGAGACAACTTCTAGCCTATTTTAGGAATACAATGGAAATACGCATTTCTTATCTTTTTCTGTAATGTAAGTAATTCAGTATGGGATACTGAGCTTTCAACTACAGATGCCACGCCAGACTGAATGTACTAAGATGGGCTTCTCTTCCAAGTGCTGCTCTCCAGAGCATCTCTTCAGGTTTTCCCATGAGAGTGAGTAGCTTAAGTTTACCAACTGGGTCTACCTTTGAAAGTCAAGTGTGTGAAGAAGACAATTTAAGGCTCCTAGAAGCATTTCAGTAACACTCTGAGGCTGCTTAGGAGCACAGTCAGAGTGTCTCCAACCACCCTCCAGCAATTCTTTTGAGTCTGCCGCAAACTAAGCAACTACAATGAGGAGTAAGGTACAACAATTCCTGTTAATACTATGTAAACCTGTGTTTGTACACACCTGCTGGTCTGTGAGTAATAAACCGGGGCTGGAACACATTTTCTGGAGTGGTTTGACTCTTTATTCCTCAACGAACGTTCTGGCCCTTCCTTAGAATCCGATCAAGACTAGGATTCATCACAACTAGTGCTCCAACGTGGAGCCAGAATATTTTTTGTGTGTGGAAAAAACAAAAATTGTCATCAGGCACAGCAGAAACCTCCTTTCTCTACTTCTCCATTCGGACTTGAGGAATTTTACACGTTTGCCTAAGAAACAAACACATGTCAAGTACTACACTGTTATGAAATTAGTAACAGAAAACAAAACTGGGATAGTTGGAATATTTTTTAAACTTACAAGGAAAAATACAAAATGACAGGGAAAAACAAATTTCAGAATCAGAGAAAATTCTCTTAGAAAAAGTTCATGGTTTTCAAAACACCCAAACATACTCAAATTCAAACCAAAAAGCAATAGAAACTGATAGAATACACTCATTTTTAAGGTATATCAGCAATATTTAAGTATGACAAAACAGGAATAGAAAAGTTCTTTGAGAATAAGTCCATGCATAGACCTGTGGTACAGAAAGGAGTCATGAAGTCAGAAGACAATTCCTTCAAAATGAAAGATTTGAGTGTGTTCTTCTCATATATGTTTAAAGTAAAAAAAAAAAAAAAAATTAGAAGGTTACAGGAAACACCATAAAAATAACAGATGACACATCACACATTTCAAAAGCCAATATTCAATTCAGACAGATAGTTCTTTATCTAGATACTTGAGGTAGATTTTGGACCTGTCAATAATGATTGCTTCTGAAAAGGGTTGCACAGCATCTCAAAAGATCACCAAAATTTCTTTAGTTTTTCTTCTTTTATTTTCTTAACCTTTTAAACTTCAATATCATGCTGCAGATCATTAGAAATATACAAGATTAAACTCAAAACTTCAATAATTTCTTGCTAAAATAAAATCTCTACCTATTTGAATACTATGAAACAAATTAATATGGTCCTGTGTTCATATTTCCTTGAAATGGATAGTTTACAAAATAAAACTAATTGGTACAACTCACTGGGACAATAATGATAGTGAATAGCTGATGAAGACATATGAGTTACATCAAGGGTAAATCCAATTCATTAGTCTTTCCTATGTACTCATTATTACTGTCTTCCAAAAGGTTATGCCACTATATTGAACATACCCTAGTTTTCTCAATGTTTCTGTAACTCGGTAGAAAACTGAGTTTATGGCAGAATTATTTTAACTTTACACAATGTTTCATTTACAGACAAAAGTTTTATATTAAAAGAAGACTTAAACATAAACCTTATTTTACTTTCTGTAACAGATAATAACTGCAGCAATTCAGACAAGGATATATCCTCTTGAGGTTTTTATGGTGATCACAAATCCATAGTGGGACTGCAGCATGGCGGCATAAAAGACTGCAAGACAATTAATTACATAAATGTAATTTTTTCTCTTCTACACCACTTACCCCACCTAATCATCCCAAGTGGGAGATAAAAACAACCTCTTTCCTTTCAACATATGAGGAAACTGAAGCATAATAAAGAGCCATGTTACCCTTTCAACTGTCAGGAAGTGGAAATGAAGAGATGGGAACAGCGTCCTTCTGTCTTTGACTTTATCTGAATTCACTTACCTAAAGAAAGCCTACACTTGTTTTCGATCAGAAAGGAAAACCTATAATAAGCACTTTCCTGTGTTTACATCCTAAATATGAAAAAGCAAAACAAATTAAAAAAAACCACACCCAGCCTTGTTTTAAAACTAGATTGAGGTTTTAAATTGCCTAACAGGTGTAAAGGATTTTCACCTTTTAATATATTTTTCCAGAAATGGGGTCAGACTGAACTTCAAATTATCCCCACTAAAAAAATCAGGTAGACTAAGCTGCTCAAATTTGAGATATTTTTCTTCTTCAAATTTTATGCTGTAGTGTTTCTTCCCGGTATTTTGAATGGAAAGTAACAAGCCATTCAGAAAAGTTCAAAATAGAAATGTAAATTATTTCCTTACCTGTAATTTTATCTTCTCTATAAGAGTACCTGCTGTTCTGTTAGTGCAGTAGTGATGTGTTTTCTGCCTTTGTCCCAAGCTTCAGAGATTCCTCTGGTGATTTTTCCCCACTTGCCTACCAGCTTCCACTGCTGGCATTTTGAGGAAGTGCACTCACACTTGGCTCCAGGAGTACTGCCACAGCTGAGGGAATATAAGACAACTAAAAAACAAGTTAGAAAACAGCAGAACCAATATCCAGGCAGGAAAAAAATGCTTAAAAACAACGAATCAGTCATCAACTTGAAACCCTTTGATAATTTTCCTTTCTCTTTTCATCTATTTAGAATTTCCACATGAAGAAAAGACTTTTCTGTGCTTGGAGAAATTATAGCCTAAGTAATGGGTACTGACAGAGTAGTGGGTACCCATTCAGAGAATATAAAATTATTTTAAGGAAATCTAATTTTAACTTTCTCCTGTATGAGTACCCATTATGCCACCACTCCAATGCAGATAAGAAAGAGAAGAAAGATGGCAGCTTTGAAGAAATATGAAAAATCTCTGTCATCTTTTCTCAAGTCCTACTAGAACTGTGAAAAAGGAAAACTTGAGGGCTTTTCACCCAGAAGCTGTCATAGATGAACAATAAGAAGGATTTCTCATTGCCCAGGAAAATAACACATAAAGTCTTTCACTAAGACATAGTCAAGATTGTGGTTGCTGATTCCCAGCTAATATTTGCAGTCATCTTGGTCAGAGATGAAAAGAACAACTAGTACTGTCAGTTTAATAAGTAAATGTTTTCTTGCTTGAGCATTATGGAGACATCCAGGTGAAAGTTACAACGTGCTATAACACCTCTGTACTCAGGATCGTCTGAATACTATTTTTGAACTTCACAGTACACAGAAAAGAAGTATCCTGTCAAAGCTAAAAATGAATGCTAGGAGTTTTAACTAAGAACCTGCTGTGGTATTCAATTTAATTTGTCTTTCTTATAGAACCTGTCCAGTTGTCTTCATGTCTGCATCTTCTCATTATCTTCTAAACAGAATGTGACCTAAGACAAAGTAAGAATGAATGAATCACAGTAGCTAATTGCAATTAGACACTGGTATTCTAAAATCTCAATTAATGAAGGAAAGACCAGAAGGCTCAGAAGAGGTCCTTGCCTTCAAATTTCAGGAATGTAAGTACCAATGATGTGCTTTAAGGTTGCAAGAAAAAGGACTGGCAATTTCCTGAATGACCTTAGAAAAAGGAATTGGCTTTCCAAGTAATAAGCTTCAAATTCGTCAGGTTGCATTCTAGAAGAAAGTCTCCTGTTCCTTTTTTGCACTTTGAGGATGATGAACAATAGTTATTAGCAAGTGGAATTGGAAAGATGCCTTGAAGATGATAAATTTGCATTTTCTATGGTCACTCTGAAAAGGTGACAAAGAGTCAGGATAGAGATATCTCCAATTTCTAGAACAACTAATCTGATTTTGGAGTGCATTTGCCTGAATTAGAAACAGCACGAGCAGAGATAAAGTCCTTTGGTCTTTCTTTGGCAGGAACATGTTTCTAAGCCACAAAGTTTGAATTCAGGATGAAGAAACAAGTTCTGGCTGGCATCAGTAATTTATCTTCTGATGTTCTTCAGCTTGAAGAGACAAACTGCAGCTCCATTAAAATTCTCAGATCTATTACTACTGAGTTTGTAGATACATGTTGGTTAGACACAATCCATTGTTTTCCCACTGATCTTCATAAACTGGAGACAAACTTGTGTTTGGTCTTGCCAACATAATTTTACAGGTTTCATCATACAAGTAAGCCCTGGTGAACTGGATATTTTGTAGCTCCACCCAGAATCTGCATTTCAGAGCTCTATGGCTTTTTTCACTGCAGATATGAAAGGCGATGGATGATAATCAGGACTGTAAGATCTGAGAAGGGGTCATCTGTGTATTCTAATAGTGCAGTAGAAGGAAGTTGAGGGTCCATTTTATTGAACATGGCAAGTCCTTTGGAGTATTTTCTCTACACACAGCAGTAGTGTCTTTCCTGAAATTGACTTGGTGTTCACTGGGGTGGAAGAAGGAATAAACTACAAGTCATGAAAAATATGAACAGTTTCGAAATTCTCATGGAAATTAACTCTATGTTAGTTGTCTTCTTTATTAATTTAGTCATAGGCAGAAATCTTCCACTTATTCCTGCCTGAAATTTTTCTTCATTTTGAAGAGTTCTCACAAAGGATGAGATTACCTTCATTCTTCTTACAGAGAAATATTTACGATTTGCAATCATGCTCACTTTGCTGTGCAAGGGAATAATATCTGAGTAATCTGATTTCAACTGGTTTGAGAGTTGTTCACTCCTCCAGCAGTGACTGTGTAGGCTCAGAATGCTCTGTATGTCTGACTCTCCACTTGATAGTGATTATTAACCATTTTCTTCCCGATTAGAAGGCAGAAAAGCAGACCTGCCACAAGGGGATGTTTCTGATGTTTTCTATAATCAGTCCTAATGAAGAAAGGAAATACATCAAGAAAACTACATTATTATGAAGAACAGAAAGTATTACCTTTTGAACAATTGAGGGCCACTTTTCCTCTCCCTCATATATTTCTGCAACTAAGAAGTGATGCAGAATTTGTGAAGCCTGTGCCAAATATCCAGGGAAAGAGGCAAAAAATCTGCCTGCAGCTATTAAGGTAGCAGATAATGTGAGGTTTCAGAACACCATGGTCTCTCTGACCTGAAATGTATCATTTCTGACTTGAAGAAATGATCCAAAGAAGCCCCTACAGACTAAAAAGGAGGGTGAGACAAGGAAGAAGTGAGTTTTAGAGCATGCCAGCATGACTCACGATACTGGCATCTGAGTATCATCTCGTACGGCAATTTCTGAGATATTAGAAGCTGGCAAAAATTTTCCAAGAAAATTTAAAAGGACTACTAGATATTCAAAGAGCCCTTCTTGCACAGCTGTGAATGGCAAAGAGATTGACAGAATGAAGCTGCAAATGGAAGTGGAAACATCTTTGATTTTGGTGTCAGGACATTGGAAAAGTGGAAATTCTGGAGAAATGGAAAAAAACAGTCATTAACAAACAGCCTTAAGAACTTGTTCTTATTTTCCATCACAGAGGCAGAAAATTATTCTTCAGACATGAGGTCAATATCTCAAACATGCCAGCAAAGGACAAGGCAGAAGAATAAAAAAAATAAATCACAAGTTGAATCTTTTGGGACAAAGGCAGAAAACATCTTGACTGGACAGGTGAATTGGAGGATTTGCACATGGAAGAAAGTAATGGTTGCAAAAATTGCTGATTAGTAATTAATGACATGCAACTGAAATCTATTTGCATTTTTTAAAAAATACTGCAGAAATCCTTTCCTTTCATTTCAGCATAATTCTGTCAATGTTCAGGTTCTGCAGAAGCTAAAATGGTGTTTTACAATGCATCCTAGCTGCAGTCTTACCTTTGGAAAAAGTATTCCCTGATAAAAATGCATAAACTACAGCATATATTACTAACACCGTGAGTGTGATGAAGGGATTGCAAAAGATTTCATTTCTCATGATTTTTACAGTGTGTAGGCTCACAAAAAAAAAATTAGATTACCCCACTGAATAGCTTGAGACCAGACTCAGTATATTCACAGAGAGATCCAGCAAGGCAATGTATAATCAGGCTCCCTTTTTTCAAAAGATCTGTACCTGTGAATATTGCCTTTAACCCATTCTCTCTTTTGATGTTACTCAAAACATTTCATTCTTAATTTCAGTATCCATAGCGGTCGAAGTCAGAATGGAGCTAATCAAAATTTGAAACTGAAAATGTCTTGGGAGCCAAACGTTTGGATTATCCTCACCTGACCAACAAGTTTGACTGACCTTTCAGTCTATGGCTTTGCTTATAGCATTTCACACCACAACACTTCTTCCTTTAATCCTTTATTCCGTAACTAGTCTTTTGTAGGTATTTTAGAGTACATTTGCTTTTGGGGAAAGGACCATGACTAGTCTAGATTTCTGTGACCACAAATGAACATCATCAAGCTGTAGGCCTAGACTCCTGTCAAATGGAGACTCACAACTTTACATAGGATAGAACTAGGCAGACCAACTCCACATTAAAGAAGAAAATTTGGTATATAAAAGCTATTTTTAGGAAAATCAGTGAATTACATAGCCTTGAATACTGATTATTCCTTTTAACATGTGTTGGCTGGCATGCTTACTATTTTCATCAAAATGTCCAAGTGTCCCAAAAGATTAGTGTTTAGGTGCCCTACAAAAAATACAAAGCTTTAAAATGAAAGACTGTAACACTAGATCAAAACAATAATTACTGATTAATACAAAAATACAGCTTGACCCTAGAGAATGTCATCATATTTCCATTACTAGCTCGTTTGCCCCCTAAAACTTCTATTTATTCTTAGAAAATACATGCATACTGCTTACTGCTCTTTTAATGACCGATTAGATACAGTGGTCTCTGAGTTAGCAATGAGAAACATGCTGAGACAGCTGCAAATTTCTCCTAGTGACAGATTAGCCAAAGGCATGGAAAGAGATACCATAGCAACAAAGAGGCTGTCACAAGTGCAATCACTCTTTTCCATGGGTAATATTTTGCTACAGTCTGTGCACTCACTTATATTGTAATCACATCATTTTTATGAACCACAAGGTATTGCTGGTCACTGTATATATGTACATTATTCCTATAAATCTTCATTTGAAATTAAAGTAGTAGCTGAGGAGTCTATACAGAGAGGCTCTGAAGTGAGGCAGGGGAACAGAGTAGTTTTACAGTGAGATGGTTTCTTCAGTTATATAACCCCTTACATAATATTAGGAAAACATTTCCTGTACCTGACACATGGCAGATCATTGATCCATCCTATAATTATTTCACATTTCACAGCGGTCAAAACAAAAGGCAAATTTTTTAATGAGATATAATTTAGTAGCAGTTTTACACTGTAAAACACGTCATGTGAGAAATATACTGCCTTATTAGCACTCACTGACCCCAACTACCATACATCCAGCCTATCGGAAACATCCTGGAATAGCCTATACATTGTATTTAGATGATGAATTTCTGCTTTTTCTAATTGCATATAATTACTATTGCTGTTTCTGAAAAACCTAGATGAGGAAGAGGAACAAAGACGTGAGGGAAGAAGCTACTACATATTTATTTTTAACTTTGGCAGAAAAAACCGTAACACCTAAAGAGCCTATGGATCTGTTGCTTGTGTGGAGAAGTACAGACCAACAACTAACATTACTGCATTGCTAACACTAGGTCAGGCTCAGTTACAAGAAAAATGCCATTTTCCTTTCATATACGGACTCATTTTGACTGTCTTGCACTATGTTGTCTTACTCAAGCACTGGTAGTAGTTGAGTCACCACTTTATGCTGCCTCTTGATACTGAGAATCTGAGTAGCCCATTGAAATGTAAAGGTCTCAAATAGAGATTCTTTCGTTCCTTATGCTGAAAGGGTTATAAAACAACATATTTTATAAATTGAAACATAAATAAAATTACTGTCTGTCTTTTCACCATCTGTAATTAATTTAGAAACAATTCAGCATCTGCAAGTGAGAAAGAGGAGATAGGGTAAAAACATCAGCAGTATTTATAGATAGCAACAAGACCACATTGATTGAGAGCAGTGGGATGAACATTCTGAACAGTTTGGTGTGTTCATGTGCAGCCAATTGGTGTGTTTGGACAGCACACTTTCTCTGCTTCCAAGGATCTTATTCAATTTTGAGTTTCTTTAAATTCTGGATGCCACAATGTAAAATTAGACAAATTGGAATATTACAAATAACTGACTTCAGGCTCTCTCCTATATTGTTTTTGAATGTATAGACACTCTCAGTATGGATTTCTCACCATCCTGGCAATATTTGTGTTCTTTTCACACTAGTCGTCCATCTCTGGTATTGATTTGGAATGCAGATTTGGATTTGGAATGTAGATTAATATGCTCACTATAGATTTATTTTTGGCCCTGTTATATTTCTCTTTTATTTCTCTCTGCCCTTGTAATATTTATTTTATTTTATTGCAGTACTCTATTTCTGATACCAGTTTGGCATATAGTTACATAGTAATATAGTAGGTATTGATTTTTTTCTGGTCTGCAGTGCTTTCCTCCACATGTTAAAAAATCTTAGCCAGTTTTCAGAGCAAAAATTGCAGTTCCTTCAGCCCATCTTAAAAGTGTGGGTGCTGAGCTATTCCAGAAGCTGAGTGGTCATTTCCAAATAATAGCTCTTTATAACCTGGCTGGACAGACTTCTTTCACTTGTTTACAGGAAAACATTACTCACTTTCATTTTCTAGAAATTTTCAGAGGTTAATTATCAATATCTGCTATATATCTGATTTTTTTTGTTGTTGTTAATTTATATTATTAGTATCGCATGAACAATTCCTAAAGAACATGCACTGTTGCCAACTTTTAGTGAGTAGTAGATACTGGACAGGTTGCTCATCATAGTATGAGTCACTCACCTCATAGCTGTGTATCTTCAGAATATGAACATTTTTTAAACTCCTATTTTATTATATCACATTTGATAGTGGTCAAAGCCCAAAGCTTCCCAAACTGACAGAGAATGAATGGGTTTTTATGGTCATCTTCCTGCTGAAGACCACATCAAAGTGATTAAATTTTCTAAGCCAGTTGCTTCCTATTCAACATTAAGTATCTAAACATTAGGGGCTAAATTAGTCATGGTAGTTTTCCTTTAGGTTATTTGAGAGACATAAGCACTTCCAGAAGACAATTCATCTTAGAACAAAATCAATTGTCCTCTGGAACCGAACAATTCTATCTAAAACTAAAAAGACAGTCTAGAGCTTGGGGTAGTTATCTCGCTCTGGAGAGTCCTAACCCAAGTAAAGTCTGGTAAATTCTACCCAACATATTTTAACGAGAACTTAGTGTTAAATTATGCCTCATTCCACAAGCAGTTCTACCAAATCAAACTAAAAGCTTGAGGACAAGGTAGCATTTAATTACTGTGCGATGGTTCAAAGCTGCACCAGGGAAGGTTTAGACTGAACACCAGGAAGCTTTGGAAAAGGCTTTCTAGAGAGGTGTCCAAGCCTATCATTGTTAAAGAGATATTTAGACAATGTCGTTCTCTACATGTCTTAATTTGGTCAGCCCTGAATTGGTGAGGTTGCCAGATTAGATGATCACTGTAGGCTCCTTTCAACTGAAATAGTCTACTTTATTCTATACTTTTTCTTATTAAAAATACCAATGCATATTTCTCTATGTCTTCATAAAATATCAGCCCAGGAACATTCTCCCACTGCCTGGAGCAAGTACACACTTCTTCAGTCATATTCCACCTCCAGAATCTCAAGATGAGACCTAGGATACAGCACTTTACCTTGCTCTTTTTCTCTAATTTCTGCAGGAAAGACACACAAAGATTTATGAGGTGCCCTGGAGCCATGACATGTTTCAGGCTAGGCCCAGGATGGATGCCTTTAGAGCTGGGATCTCAGGAGGCACTGCAACATGCACTTCATACAGATTACATGCACCTTCTGGTGCTCTTATGTAAAGTCTGCCTGTATGATAAAGATAGCGGGCAACGTACTGTTCTTAAAAATACAAGTAATGCCTGGCATCTAGATCTGCCCAGGGAAATGCCCTATACAGAGAGAGACGTCTGATGTGGAATACCTTATAACTAAGAGAAATATTGAATTCTTTCTCTTCAGCTGTTATCTGGCTGCAAAATGTTAGTTTTCAGTCTTTGTAAAGGGCTCATCTGTTTGATATAAACTCAGAGAACTTTTTAAATGCCATTGTCACTTTTATACATAATAACGGTATATTTTTCAACTGATGGAAACATTACTTTTTTTTATACAGATGTTTTCCTATATTGCAAGAAAAGAAAGGAAACACCAAAAAGAAAGGAAACAAGAAGGAAAACTTCTGGAACTAAAATAATTATATTAGAAAGAGTCTGTAAGAAGAAAGAGTATTTCAAATGTAAAAAAAAGTTTAGATTTTCCACTTTTTTGAAGCATTTTTGTCATCATTTAAAGAGGGCAATGTGACAAAACTTTTGTGTTTGTGTATCAAAAATTGAGGATAGCCATGTGGAAAAAAATGCAATTGTTTCTTTCACAACAGTTTCTCAGTCTGGAGGAGAATGCCCTAGTGTACCTGGTAAAATCTCAGCTATGGTCCTAATAATCTCATAATTCTCCTAATATATTCATGAACCTCCTCTTTTGTTGTGGCATTACACCCAGGAACACAAGTCCATGTTTCTTTATATGAAGTCAAAAAAATTACTGATTTACCTAAGCTGCCACTGGCTTTTTTCCCCTTCCTCTCCTGCAGGCTACATAGACCCAAAATAGTCAATTCTAAATCAGCACAAGTTAACTCAGAACTCATCTAATTCATACACACTTTTTCTCTGTATTCAGTTCTTTTCTATGGTTAATTCCTAATGTCAGCCTTTTCCCACTAATATGCAAACAAATTAGGAAAATAATACCTGGTTTTGTATTCTGAAGGTAAATAATTTCCAAATTAGTTTTCTTAACATTTGAATTCTGAGTACTTCTAATTCATTATTCATGTATGACCTTATTAGATCTTTATAACTGAATAAAATACAAAACCTCAAGCAGACCACATTTTTAAAAATCAATTCATTTTCTCCCATTTTTCATCTGCCCTTTTTGCTTAGTGACTAATACCATAAGTATTAGGAACTCAGTATGATAATTTTTTACAATAGTGAGATTAAAAATGCAAACAGAGGTGGACGAGCAAAATATCTCCTTTCTCTATTGTTTTTATTTATAACATAAAGGTTAACTATTAACAGCTCAAGATGTGGAAATGCTACCTTTGAACTTGGTATCCTGTAGAAGATAGTACTTCAGTAGGTAGTTGGGTTAAGATTTTGGCACACGAAGGAGGCAAACTTACGGAAAATGTTTGGAAGTGAAGATAGACTTTTTTTTTTGCCTTTCAGGAATGCCTTGACAGGGCTTTTCTGTAATCCACTTAAATAGCCCAAGCTATTCAGTTGCCTTTGTTTCTTTATGCTTTTCTATTATACCTGATAATTGCATATGGGTTATTTCATTTGACAGTCAGAAACTTATTCATGACTTCTTAATACTGGCTCTCCGTACCGTTTTTGTTTTTTTTTTTTCCTCAAAAATAAAAGGGGGGGGATTTTGAAACAACAGAGCAATTTAGAATTTTTACTCTTATTTATATAGACTTTGGGGAGCAGAAAGAGGAGCTACAAAATATGGTGGTAACTATATATTAGGGAAAAGTGCTTGTCCTTTGATATTAAGCTACTCTCTTAACACAAAGAACCACTCATATTTCCAGTAACAATATATATTTTGCTGGCCACCAGAATGATGTCTCTTAAAATCACAGCTCCCTGTATCTGAAAGACAGAGACTTTCATTCATCTGTCACTGACCTGGTTTCAATGACTTAGGTCAACTTTTAGTCAGAAATTTGAATTCAAGTTTGCTATTGTCTCAAAACAGCCTTGCAGCTCTGTGGGAAATGAAGGAAGAAGGAAGAAAACATACAATATCTGGACAAACTAGAAAGCAGAACAAATTGTGGGGATTTAAGGTGACTAGTATTTTCCTTTCAGTGGTGCTAGGTCTGTAAGCAGGTTATGGTAGCCATGATACTGAATCAGATTTTATCACAACAAATATAAAAAAAGATTGGCTTTTCCAAGCATCATTACTGAAGAGGTATGAAATGAGTCCTGAGGATTGCCCACACCATGGAGAACAAGAAATTTCCAGTTGCTGCAACGAGACAAACCTAAAAGTCTCATAACAACAAAGGCATAAGCTCCTGAAGACAAGAGCCTTGGGTTTTTTGGATCCCTAACAGCGGAAAAAATTTCATAACTTCAGCCAGTGCAGAGAAACCTATATTCTGACAAACTTTTAAGAAGAAATCTCATCAAAGTAATCATAATTGATTTTTTCCCCTTTTGTGACATCTTTTTTCCTACAGAAATACAATCCAGGTCCACATTTTTACTTACCATTTGTTAAACACTCTCAATACATATAAAATGGCAAGTATTCTGTAACACTAATAGCGTCATGTAGTAGTAACTGGGAAAAATTTCAAAACACATGCAATTCTATTTCTATTTCTATTTCTATTTCTATTTCTATTTCTATTTCTATTTCTATTTCTATTTCTATTTCTGTTTCTATTTCTATTTCTACTTCTATTTCTATTTCTATTTGTTTATGTTTGAGTTTATGTTTATGTTCCTAGATTAAATATCTATCTAGTTTCTTTTGATTATATTATACATGCACATACATTTTACATGCAAATAATCAGATTTGCATTGGCATGCACAAAGTTAAATGTGGGCAGCATTCCAGCAAGTTTGTCTTCAGAAGAAACACATCTGAAAGTAGATTCAGGAAGTGAACTGTAAAACAAACATTTAGGAAGCATCCTTCCTTCAAAGAATGTCAAAATGTTTTAGAGACTTACGAATACAGAAACTGAGACATATAGAGCTCTCTATGGAACAGAAGGAATATAATTCAGTCAGTGCATGCTACATTTCACCACAACCAAAGTGTACCAGAAATCTAGTGCCTATGCAAGGAAGATTTCAATAAAATTACATACTCAAACACCCGTATAGAGTAGACACCACTGTAGCATATTATGGCCTAATACTACAAACTATTAAATACTTAAAAGAAAAATCAGTCATGAGTATGTACGGTGGGGTGCAGGGGGGAAAGTGTTTATACTTAAACACATGCATATGTGTCTTCAGAGTACATTTTGATCTTTTGTATGCTGATGAAGAACTGTGCTGACCCTGCTGAGATACAATGCTGTAGTTTTAGGAAGTTTGTGTGTTCAATGCTCATCTGATGAATTTGCTTTTCTTCTGTTTCTCTTAGCCACTAAAATGCAAAATGGCAGCGTCTTTACTTTGTTGTCAAGCATTGTATATGATGACTTTTACATATAT
Organism: Oriolus oriolus; assembly: GCA_013400235.1. Classification (NCBI taxonomy): domain Eukaryota; kingdom Metazoa; phylum Chordata; class Aves; order Passeriformes; family Corvidae; genus Oriolus; species Oriolus oriolus. The sequence goes on from VXBT01004902.1 coordinate 195,115, forward strand.
TCCTATTAATATAATTTTGAAGCAATAATATGAAAAGTGTCAAATGGAGGAAAGGAACTCCTGAAACTCTGTCAAATTTTTTTAGTAATTCCCACTCATACAAAATGGAAAGAACCAGATCATACTGTAATGACACATCAAATGCTTACCATACTCAGCACGTTCTATGTAGAAACATGATAATCCCACGTAACTGATAAAAATGCACTTGTTTGCTATCCTGTGAACTAAGAGCTTAGCAAAGTGCACAGACTTTGTGCAACTGATTTCAGAGAGAAATACATATTAGATTATAATACATTTGATCATTACTGTTAGTTGAAGGGATCAACTCTACTATCCCCAGTGCTTACCTGAGAAGGTCTGGCACACAGCTTACTATGTTCAAGCAATTGAAAAGTATGCTGAGAAAAGTGTGCGGGACCAGGAAGTCCAATCCCAGTACGACTGTCTTCCCGTGCTTCTTTAGTCTTCTCAACTTAGGTCTTCTTTGTGCACCCAATTTCCTGTGCACATTTTTTTTTTTTTTTTTTACTTGTTGGTAACATGTCAGGTTGGTATCATACCTACCCTAGTTGTTTTCACTTTATTCCCAGAGGAACAGCTCCATCCCTTACGATCTGGAAGAACTTTACATTCCTCCCCTTCAAGACACGGTTGCATGTGGCACCACCATTTCTGCTCCACTATTGAAGCTACAAGAGAGGAAAACAAATATATTTGCATTTTGTTGAAATGGACAATTTAATATGTCATTATGTTGCAACATTTCTTTTATTTTCCAGGAAAATATTAGAAATCTGTTGACTGACATCTAGTCTGTGATTTTCAGCCACCTCAGAACCTTCATAAGAAATTCGGTTTCCAATTTGCAAAAGATGCTATTTGTTTCAAAGTCAGTCTCTTCACAGCATTTCTTTTCAACCTCATTTTTATCTCGCTCAGCCAGATTTCAAAGTTTTAAGCAGAATCTCTTCTTTTGCTTGATCTACAGTATAGCGTAGCATAGCTTGATTAAATTTATTCCCCAATGATGACATACTTACAGCTTCTCTGACAGCCAGCAACATATCAACATTAAAGAGATCATGTAAAGGGTGAATCCTGCCACTCTTTCAGAGAAAGAGATGTGAAAAATCAGCTATTATTTTCCCAAATAAAACATATGAGACTACACCAGAATTGTTAAGACACTAATATTGCACTGTGAATAGGAATAACAGTGTAGGTCTAAAAAGATTAAAAACCAGAAAGAACTGTGTTCTGTTTGTTTGCTTGTTTCTTTCCAGTGTGGTAAATATATTAATTAGATGTAAGACTGTAGCACATGAAAATTATATGCTTATGTAGGTTTTGCATAAATACTTTTAACTAAGTGAATTTCATACAACTCCAAGAGTCTAACTCTTTTAGTTAGATTAAATTTAGCCTCTCAAGAGGTGTCTTTCACTAGCATTTAATAATTTTGTTTAGCACTTCCACAGAGTAACAGCAAACAAATAATTTTTCCATCTTCCTCCCATTCACCTTGGACACCCCTTTCAAAATGCTGAAGCTTTTCTACTCTTACTTTAAATAGTTAAATGTAATGGAGTGGGTCTCATTAGCGACCTTAAGCCAGCAAAATCTCCTAGGAACACAAAGAAAGGAAGCAATAGAAGGAGTCGCACCATCAACACAAGAAGGAGCTGCCCGGGTGGTACCTGCTACCTGCCCAGGGAAGCAGGAACACTTCACTGTCTGTGATCTTTCTTCTATCTTATTCTTATTGCAGCATCTGTGAAGCGCCACCACTTCACAGGTCCCAGTTTTAACATGGTGAGCTGTGAAAATAAGACAAACAATTTGATAACTTTGCGAAACAACATCATACTGTTTGGTTTGGATTCTTTTTAATTAGAAATGCATTAAACTAGTCTCTGTAAGGCAATCTGCCACACATGAAATGAGAACTACAACGGTATTAACACTAGAACAGAGAATTGATTTCTTTTCTGATTGTAGTGTAACTATCTCAGGCAGAAAACACTGGCTAAAGAAGAACAGTTGGATAAGGCTGCATATGGGCCTGTTCCAGTGAAGTGGGAAGCAGAAACATAAAACTCACCTAGAAATTACATTACTTTCTGGACTCCCATAAATAGCTGTGTATCTCTACCAATTTTTTTCCTTTTTCCCTATGGGAGATATTTTGAAATGAAATTATATCAATGCTAAAATACCCACACATGCATATATTTTCAGAATTTATGTCTCCAGACTTTATGCCCAGAACAGACTTTGACACGGTATTCCAAAACCTTCCTACAGGTGGACGGAGAACAACTGGCAGGATACAGGGAAAGCCCTCAAACGAAACCCAGAAATAAAATCTACTATGGAATCACACTTTAAATTTTTCTGCCTGGCACTGCAAAGTAAGCTTGAGAACATAGGGAACCAAACCTTTCAAACAAGGGAGGCAGCAGGACAATCTGCATTATTCCCTATCTGCACCTATCACTCCCATTCATGCCTCTCCAACTGATCATCAGAATCATACTGCTGGAGTCCAATGAAAGGACCAATTTGGTAAGAGGAGATACCAAAATACCCTTTCTGGTTCAGCAGCCAGTTACCAAAGGATCTGGAGTCTGTAAAACGTTTTAACTGAACTTTCAGCGGTTACTTATACAAGACCAGATATTCCTGGGGATAGTTCATTACCATCAGAAGAAAGAGAGAAAAAAATCTGAACTTTAGCTGATACTGACCTACAACCTTGTACAGGCAGGAATAATAATTATATGTGTCCTTTATTTCTGCTGCTATTTAACTTTTTGTATGGTCTATGTAAAGCCTGTGTACTGATTGCTTCAGCTACCTTTAATAACCCTAATGTCAAACAATAAACAAGAGCTTCCACAAGGAGAAAGCCCTAAGAAGAGGAGCCCAATATGGATCTCTGAGTTCACTCCGTTTTTATTGCACAGTGTCAGCTCCTAAAAGGCCTGAGGAAGGAAAAAACCTTGATGTAGGCTATGGACCCCATGAATGTTCCTAGAGGCAAAAGCCACAGACAGCAATTATACTCCAGGTCTTCATCAACAAAACATAAACTGCTGAACATTTCTTTGGGGAATTATGCATTTTTCAGTATAACAAATTCCAGTGAACAGTCTGTGGTCTTTGTCATCACTCAATGTATTGTACAGTGTCAGGTTTGATTATATTCCACCACATCACGCTGTGCTACAGCTGAAATGATATAACACAATGCAAACAATTAACCCAGGATCCATCATATTTTGATATGCTGAAATGTTACATTTAAATCAAAAATCTAGGAAGAAAGAAAATCACTTTATGCACAAACACTGATTTTCTTCACTTTGTAATTTTTAATTCAAGAGAGGATGACAAAAGCAATTCATACTATCTGCCTGAACTTTGCAGTCTCTGGTATTTCTTACCTTTGATGACAATGAGCAAATATTTTTACAGCTACTAGCACAGGCTGCCCCAAAAATTACTTTTAATTATTTTCCAAATAATTCCACTGGTATACATGCCAATAAAGCAATTTAAATAAATACATTCCTTTTTTTTGTTGATAAAACACTTGTAAAGTTTTTTATCTGTGAATAGGAAAAGAAATTATTCTGGGATATATTGGGAATGTATAATATATAGTAGAACAAACACAACCTGCTTTTGCACATTCACATTCACTTTTATTTTGATAGGCAATTACACATCTTATACCCACTCATCCTAACACAAATTCACTAAATTGTATTTTATGAAAGGTACATTAAAAACCCTAGACACCGAATCTACAAAAGAAAGTAAATTTAGTGGTAGGATGAGAGCTTCAAACCACTTACTTTTTCACTATATTAGTTTTAATTTGTATTCTGTGTATCACCAATCCTGAAATTTTGTGCCCTCGCTCACTTATCATAGAACTTTACACTGCTTTACTGGGTCTACAGAAATGCCATAATACAGCCGCTGAGGGAAAATAAAGTACAATGTACACCAGTAGCCATCAGGACTGGAAGCCAGTTAAAAGAGCGATTGTAAAATTCTGGGAGGGAAATTTTCACACTGAAACAAAAATTTTGAAAGCTTCCTTCATAGTAATTAGGAGGAGAAAATCAGGCATTGTAAGACTTTTATGGAAAAAGAGTGTAATGAAATGAAATGGTCATATTCATGTACTATACAGAAAAGCATTTCAAATGGTGAAAAGACATGAAAAATGTAAGAGAACAAAAAAATAACCACATACTGTTGATAGTATTTGGGGAATCTTTAATAAAGCTGCTTTGAAATTTTCTGAGTATAAAACCAAAACGTCCCAGAAAAATATACAAAGATATTTCAAACACTGAGTAATCTAAGCTAACCATCCTCTAGTTTCTATTTGCCATCTAGAATATGCAGTGAAAATTCCTTGAGAGGAAATGTAGGGATTTCAGGTCCTTATGCTATCAAATAATTAAGTTCCAGTGAAGTAAGTGCAGCATCTGTCACATTCATGTGAAATTAAAGCTTCTATGCAGTAGATAAAGGATTCCCCACAACCTAAAACAAATTAACCTCATTAAGCCACTGAATCATTCCACAAAAGGAGGATAGTGCTTTGGCAGATTCACTTTTTTGTTTTGTTTCTCTTACTCCTAGCACAGACTTCAAAGTATGCTGCTTGCTTTGCAGAAATTGTTTGAGGAACCAAATGTCATTTCTGTAATCCTACAGAAATTAGTTATTCAAAACCACTGCAAACAGTATTTCATTCCCTGCTAATGCAAGCAGTCCTTCCTGCAATCAGTGTGGAGAGGGACTGAAGAAAGACACTCAGAAATCTCTATGTGTACAGACTGCAAAGTTTTGCTGATGATTGTACATAACATAATATACATATAAATTATGTTCCAGAACATGTAGCACTGTGGAGCTTGGAAAACAGGCATAACCATATCTCACCCATTGATGGTATGTCCTGCAATTAACCTGCCACTTTTACAGCTTTTTTTCATGTAGCAAAATCATCAATACCTATTTAATAAATCAGAACCAGAAACTTCAGTGATCAGTATCATGTTCATGGAAAAAATAAAACTAGGCAATTATTAGTCTTCATTTTACATAAAAATTTTCTTGTTTCTTCATGGTAGCCTTAGATTTCTTTCCTTCAGGTGAATAAAATTTCAGCCACATTTGCACAGTGCATCTGGCACTAAGTTATGACCCTTACTCCTCTACTTTTGTGGGAAGATTGCTCCAGGGAAGAGGGGAAGTTACTATTCAAGATTATTATTTTGCAACTCAGTTCACAAATATGAATATAAGGTATTTGGTGTAGGTATGCAAATCTTGCATTAAATCAAGAAAATCTTCTGAATACCATTGTTCATCATGATCACGTTTTCCTAGCCTCAACACTTAAACATTGATGTTCAATTCTATCACCCATCTGCTCAGTCATTTGAATCTTTTCTTTCCTGAAAGTTGCACAGGTCATGCATCAACACATACACTGGCTGTTAACAAAGAGGGAGAAATCACGTTGCCAAGAACTAAACAAAATTAAGTCACAGCCTGTTCCTGTTCAGGTTCCCCATCATCGCAGTAGACATATATAAATAGTGGGGAAAAAAACATCAAAAATGCTCTCTTATATGCTCTATGCAAAGACACTGGCACAGCTGGGTGATACAGTTAAATCCATTTTGTGACTAAGAGATACTGCAAGCAAAAGAATATCCCTTGTCTCCTGTCCAGCATTCCTTCATGCCTTGCTTGCATGAATACTGTCATTTGATAGTGAAGATGGTAAGCCAGGAATTTGGACTGGCAGAAAAATTTCCCTTTTTTTATTTTTAGGATCAGTTCTGTACCAGTTTAGCTCCTACAACTGGGTGCAGAGAACCAGTAAGAAGCAATTTCAGCCATAGGGAAGAGGAAGGAACTGGCAGCCACAGATACATGATTAACTCCTTTTGCAGAAACCAGTTCCTGTATCAGCTTACAAGAACTGCAGCTCTGTAGTCTTACATGAAATAAATGTATCTTATTTTATTCTATTTCAGGTAATTTTTCTGAGGTCACAGAGACTACTTAAAATCTGCAAAGATTTGTTCATTTGTGTCTCTGTTATAGTCGAAAAAAGAAGCATCAGCAATAAATAGAAGAATGGAAATTAGACTTAGCCATGAGTCTCAATCCATATTGCATCTAATATTTCATACACGTTAGCCTTTTTGTCATCTTGATCCTATGATCAGGAAGATGTCCCATATGAAATACTACAGTAACCCAATCTTTCAAAGTAGAGTACATATGAGTATGAGCATATATAGAGTACATATGCATTTTTTATTCATGTAAATCATATCCACATTAAGGATTATAATGGAATGACTCTTTCAAATAATCATATTTAAGGAAAAATAGACAGTGTTTCAGGACACTGTCAGCTTACTTCATCCATTTCCCTAAGTGATTAGTCACTATTCTATACCACAATATTCAGAGAAATGTGTGATTGGGTGTTATTGATAAAATAAGTAAAAATAGTGGTTATAATCTACCATTTTTCCTGAATGAGCTCTAGATCATTGCCCTACCCTTAAATGACCAGGAAAAACGAGGGTTTTCTTGTTCACACGGTTTATTTGCTTTGTTCATACTGATTGACAAGGAAAACAAATGTAGGTTATTTTTCTGCTACACTTCAGCAATTTTAGTATGTCATATCAGTCTCAGTGTGTCACTGTAGATAGGAAGGATAAAAATGAACTTGCAAAATCTCCCTCACATTCACAAAACACACACTCCCACACAATACTGTTGCATTTTTTCAATAGTTTAATAAGCCTTAGTAGCTGCCACTTCCAAGCAATCAAAATCTTATACAACCCCAGCCAAGTCAGGATTTCCACCTAAACTTTCTCTTGAAATGTCAGACAAAGATATATGAAAACAAATACACTATCCAATTCCTTCATTCAATTAATTTTAACATTTTTCAGTATTTTCTGTAGTATCCATGTAACAGCTGTTAGGGAAAAACTTGAACGTAGTTTATTTCAACTCTACCAGCAATTGTTCTGATATTGCTGCAGTTCTGTGATCTGAGGACACATCCAATGTGAAGCTTTTTGTTAAGGACAAAATCTTTGATTTGACCAGTCATTAGTGCAGCTGGGAAAAAAGCAGCTGAGATTTTGGGAATAAACGATTCAGTTTGCTTTTGTGAACAGAAAACAAAGCCCGCCTCTATTTCAGCTCCATGGGCCAGAGGGAGAACTGGCAGCACAGAACATCAGGAAAAGATGTCTAACTCCCAAAGCAGCACTGGTAGATATACATCAACAGTAACCTTAGTGAACACTGCCTTTAAAGATCAAATTCAAAACACTTTTAATTAGATGGTTTTGGTTTGATAGGTGGTTTTTGGATCAGAATGTCAATGACAGAGTAATTTTTTTTTCAATAAAGGTGGCATCTGGATTTGCAACTGAGATATTTATTCTGATGATTGAATATGCAACACCTCTTACAGTGATTGGACAAATGATGATATATAGTCGAGACACGTGACTGAAAAGTATGATGAATTATTAAATAAAATAAAAACAAAGAGCATTGTATCCACAAGATTATTTTATTTTGTACCTCTTTTTTAATTGGTTTGAAAAACATATGAATTTTTTTTAATTGCAAAAATTATCAAAAGCAAATCTTTTTTTATTTTTTAAAAACTTACTTTGCGTTTTTCTTTCTGTTTGTTTTTTTTTCTCTTGTTTGGCCAGTGAACTGAAAAATCAATTACAGACACAGCAGTAATTCCTGTGTCCTCAGTAGTGACAATGAGGCATGGCACAGTTGTGGTGCAGCTCAGGAAAGGCACTCATGTTGCTTTATTTGCAGATGACACATGGGGTTGTACCATAGAATCAGCAGGACAAAAATGCTAATTTTGTGCTTTCCTATTCTACGCTATCACAGAATCATAGAATGGGTAAGCTTGGAAGGGACCACAGTGGGGCTCCGTCCTTTTGACAGCCTCCCTTCAGACACTTATGTACATTGGATACATATAAGCTGTCATGAGCCACTGGTGTTTCCTTGTAGCCAAGAAGGCCAGTGATATCCCGGGGTGCATAGCCAGGTCGAGGGAGGTGATCCTGCTCCTCTACTCCGCCCCAGCGAGGCACATCTGGAGTGCTGTGTCCAGTTCTAGGCTCCTCAGTCTCAAGAGAGACATGGCGTGGGTCATACAAAAATGATTAAGGGACTGGAGCCTCTGTCTTACAAGGAAATGCTGAAGGAGTTGGGCCTGTTCAGCCTTGAGAAGAGGCAACTGAGAGGCAACCCTCATCAATGTATATATTATATATTCCCATACATTTATTTCTGAAAACCCTACAAACACACCTTATTGATAGGTCTTATTTACTGCAACCACATTTCCATGTTTTGTAGCTCAGATACAGTTATTAAAAGTCACTTGGTCACTTCAGGCACTGAAAAATTCAGATAGACTATACTCTACTTACACCAGTGGAGAATCAGTTTAGGTTAAAAGTACAGCATCTTTTACTCTGATGTCTCTTGCATCCTGGGATGGGTTCTCAGGTGAATTGCTAAAAAAACCATAGATGATTCCTTGGAATACTTTTGCAGTGCCACTTGTAGGCAACACACACACAGAAAATACTGCTAACTGCAGCTCCTCCCAGGCTTCTTGGATTCAACATGGTGTTTTCTCTCCTGAGAGGATAATTTTAAAATTACAAGAGTCATTCTTGATAAGTGTTTGTTCTGAAGATGCTAGCCCAGCTCCTCTACCCCTCAATTAACCCAGTTAGTCCACTTGGGTGAAGGATGATGAGCAGAGTTCATATGACAACACTATGCACACAGCATCTCTGGTAGCCTTTAAAATCTGAACTAATGAATGGTTTGCCACAGTCACATTGCCAAGCATAATCTTCTGCACAGTGCCAAAGAAAAATCTCATCCATCAGTTTGTCTGCCAGCCGTCATTTACTGCCATCTGTATGGAAAGATATTTTCCCTTTTGGAAAGAAATCAAGGAAAACTGCAATATAAGCGTTCCCCTGAGAAGAGCTCACTAATGAACCTGTGAGATCTAGCCTCAGATACTCCCATAGCAAAACCTATGCACTGAAATGGACTGAAGGACTGAGTTATGTCCACTAAGAGAGGAAAAGACTTATTGGAATAAAGTAGAAAGATGGCTTAGTCCCAAGCTGTTCTCACAAGCAAAAACTACAGATGGAGAACTTCATGTAGGATCTGTTTGACCTGTAGAGCCCGCAGTCATCTCCTGGCCTTACTGAGGCTGATTGTATTCAATCAGTCCTCTAGCAGGAGTGAGCCAGTCTTACTCAAATAAGCTTAGCTTGCTGTCTCAGAAGTCAGTTCCTTTTTATGACAATGGCTACAAATTATGACTTCATATCAAACTTTTACCAAAGAAACATGAAGTCAAAACACAACTAGTTTTCAGGTAGCCTGAAGGATAATTTCCTCTTCTCCATATGACCCCACTCAGCCTAAAGGGTTGCCCTCCCTAGGTCCGACTTTTTAATTTTGAAATCAGGTAATCTCTAGGTTCACAAAACCACAGAGACAGGATCACAAGCAGCAATCATTCAGGGGATTTACAGTTCTTCATATGTCCACTCACTGGAAGAGAAGGATAAGAAGCTTCTGCACGTTATCCCAGTCCTCACCACAAGCTGGGCTCCCTGACTGCAGCCTGCCTGCCAGGTCTTTCCCCACCTCCCACTGCAGGTGCCCAGAGAGAAGCTGCTCCACCATGACCACCCCGTTTGCCAGGCAGTGGAGTGGATGACAGGACGATGACAGCGTGTTTCCTTATGGGACAGAAATGGAGCCACTTTGCTTTTTGCAGATTGAGATGCTTCCCACATTTCTTCTCCAGCAGCTGTGGGCTGACGCAGTCCATGAAAAAGTTTGTGTAGAACTGGTAGAAAAACACTCAGGGCGAGGTGCAGTTTATAAATACTACAAGTCAAAAGCCCCAGTATCTCTGAGGTTGTTATCAAACATGTTAAGCAAACGATATATTAAAGTGTGCAGACATTTTGCAAATTACCAGGCTGATGCCTGAGATTGCTAATTATATGATTTCACAGAGAAAAAAGACTAATCCAGCTTTCAGGCACTCAAAAGAACATTTGGCACAAAGACTTTTTATTCTCTCATGCTCTCTCTGTGGGCCTTCTGCCAAACATCTCGACTCAGCAAGAAGCAGTAGCACATGTCTCAGTGCAGCCTTCAGCCTTTGGCAGAATACAAAAACCCCCACAGTTTTTCCTCAGTCTCAGATTGTCATAAGTCTGTAGTTTACACAATTATGGGGAATATATTTCCCGTTTCCCTAGATTACTCTCATTATAGATTTTCTTTTCTTTCTAGCTGACCCAAATGGTCTCAGGGCACATTGTATACATGACAAATTAACACGTTCTCAGGGATGCATCAGGAAAAAAAAAGAAAAGAAAGGGGGTTTCTACCTCCATGTACTTGCATGACCCTCTGGCACAACACCCTCACCCTAAGCAGTGCCTTAAGAAAAATACTGTGTGTGGAAGTCTCTGTGGAACAGGATTAGTGCAACAAGGTGGAGAGGTACACTCAGCAGTGCTTTTGAATTGACTGCTTGCAGCCTTCTCATCCTTATTAAAAAGTATCTCAAGCACTTAGAGGTGCCTCTATGTGGCAGCTGAAGCCCAGGGAAGGGGAACCATGATTTCCCCGAAGAAAGGTGCAGCTGTGTGTCCCTGTGCTATATTTCCATTGCAACACACATGTAACTGCCTATATGTGATCTTGCTTCTGCAATTAAGATATTTTTTAAGGTCTAGAAACTAATTTCACAAAATCTTAGAACGGCCTGAGTTGGACCAGCTTCAACCTCTAGTTGGTCTAATTTCAACCTCTCTGCTGTGGACAGGGACACCATCCGCTAGACCAGGTTGCTCAGAGCGCCATCCAGCCCGGCCTTGAACACTTCCAGGCATGGGGCATCCACAGCTTCTCTGGGCAACCTGTTCCAGTGCCTCACCACTCTCACAGTAAAGAATATTTCTCTAATCTAAATCTACTATCTTTCAGTTTGAAGCCATTCCCCCTTGTCACTACATCCTCTTGTAAAAAGGCCCTCTCCGCTTTTCTTGTAGGTAAAAGACCTCAGTGATAAGATGGTCAATTCATATTTAAGCACCCAAATATCAACAGGAATTCCATTATCAAAGTATTCATGTTTTATTTCACTTTTCTTTTTAAAAAATCATGCTCAGCACCCCTTATTCAGCCTATGCTAAGATTTTTCAAGCTTTGAAAAACAACAGTTCCCCAAATTTATGTTGAAAATCTAATAAATCCCACCAAATAAAGAAGGGTAAAGAGAAAGCCATGACTTCCAAACTAAGCAGCACAATTTTTTTCCTGAAGGTGAATATGAACACCACTTGTTTAATACCTATACTGAATTAAGCTGATGAAACCTGCTATAACAGAAGCACTCTGGGATTTTAGTGATGACTTGATAGAAACCAGTCAGTGAACTCAAGGTAAAGTTCTGAAAATTCTGCCAGTGTCAAGATTCCCATTGTGCAAAATCTTTCCAAAGATAATAATCAGAATACTGAGTTACTCACTATCCCTCTTCTATACAGAAAGATATTTATGTACAGCTGGGCACTCACTCACCTACGAAGTATATTTAAATGAAAACATACCATAAGATACTGAAAATACCTTTTAACATTTATTTGTGTGTATACATTCATCACATAAATATGTGATGACATTTAACATCTATAAAAACCATTTAATTTTTGAAATTCCAACTTTTAAAAGCTCTGCAAGATTTTTGCTTGCTTGCTTGCCTTGATCATTGTCTGGTTGGCTCCTTTTATTTTACACACAGAGTTTTAGATGGTGTGTTAATATTTTTTGGTTTGGGGTTCGTTTTGGTTTTGTTTTTCTTCACCTTATCTATTTTCATGACTGGATAGAATGTACCAATTTAAAGTTTCTTTAATTCTCTAATGTATTTTTATAATATATTGCATTCCATTTTGTAGCTCTGTAATACATTTTTACTTAATCTTTTAAATTTGATAATTTACTTAATCAGTTTAGGCAAATTATCAAATATACTTTGAAATACTCCTCACACAAACCATAGGCACATGTATACACACTCACCTTCCTGAAAACTACGTAACTGCTTTTTTTTTTCATTTTTCCTTTTTTACACCCCGCCTTCTACGACCTCCCCATGGTCCATCAGACTCCTCCATATGTGTTAAGAGACACTCCATAGCATGTCCCAGCAACACAGTTCACCACCTGAAAGAAAGATCTTAATTTTAAGTTTCAGCTTGCTTCTTTAGAGCCCCAGGCAAGCTCTTTGAAGTGCAGAGTCAGGAGGGAAACTTAACTCAGGCCTTTAGAAAAAAACTGCTAACAAGGCATATTTCTACTACTGTGAAATGCCTTCTTTTGGAGTGATCTCCCCTGCTACAACCTTCACTCTATATTATTGATTCCATATAAATAGCAAGTCTCTGAGCCATGGGTATGATGAATCAATAAGGATCTAGACAGAGTCTATGAATTGAAACTGGATGGCCTGGGAAGAGGCTGGCTATTCTTCAAGACAGAGGAAAAGAAAGGACATTCCAACAAGCCAAGTAAAAGAGGATAAACTGCCAGGAGAGCCATTCAGAGCAGCGCAATGAAGAATATTATTGCCCAAGCATTCCCAGTAGATAATACTTTCAGATATCTCTTCTTGCTGAAAAGGTACCTTTTAAGATGCTCCTAGCAGACTCCCTGGCATTTGTTTCTGAAGGAACTCTGTTTAACAAAAGCTGTTGACAGGACACATACAGGCCACCCTCATAGCTATCCAAAGTCAGAAGCTGCAAAAATATCACAGTCCCCAGAACCCCAGAAGCGTGCTTTTTAACAACTGTCAGGTAACAAAAGCAGCTGAAGTGATTCACACCTTCAAAAAAACCTATTCAAAACAACAATATGGACAAAAAATTTCATCATTATTCAGGGACGTTTTCAGACAATGAAGACTTGGCTTCGTGTTTGCCATGATCCTGTATCTTTATGGAAGCTCATACATTGCACACAGGGATGTAAGAGGCCACACCAGGCCAGCTCAGGATCCTTTTTCTTTACTGCCTGTGCACAAAATAAGCCATGCACCTTGTGGAGCTAGGCCACTGCTGGGACACAAGTACAGAGCACAGCAGAGCTTGCTGGGCAGCTCTTGGGCATGAGTTTTCTGGGACTATAGAAAGCACACCTGGAGCAAAATAAAATCAAATTATTGGTAAACTAATTTTCTGTTACTCCAGAGAAGTCAAGCCTCCTGCATTGAATATGAGCCTCACAGATCTGCCAAGCAACTGTGCCTCCTGCCGTGGAGCAGAGGGAAGCCTATGGCGCTGTGCTGCTGCTGCTGCAAAGGCTGGTGAAGGGGCTGCTGCTCAAGGCAAGCTTCCAATCACGTCCAGCTCCCACAGCTCCTCCTCTGCCGTGTTACACAACACCCACATCCATCATTCTCCCACAACAGCCAGAGAAATGCTTCTGCAGGTGCCAGGAATGAGGCATTGTCCAAGATGTTATGTCAGTGCCACAGACTGACCATGCCAAAGGGAGAGACCAAAGAGGCATCCACAGCTCTCACATCTTTCTCACCACTGTGAAAGGGCAAAGGGGGAAAAGGAGAGTGGTTGGCTCCCAGGGACATAGGAAATCTAAAAAAAAAAAAAAATTTTAATTCTTGAATTTTAATGCAACTGTTGCCAATAGGAACTTGCAAGAAAGGCAAATGACCTACTGCACATAAAATTATAGCATCCAGTACTGGCTGCATACATTTTTATGACAGCATATTCTTTCATCTTTTTGCTGCTTTAATATAGGATTTTCCTCACAGAGGTCAACATTAGAACCTCAAAACCTCAGACCTCACTGCACTGAGGAGTGGTTTTTAGCTAAATAACTGAGAGACTGGGTAGCAGTTGTTATCTGTGGGCTATTTTGACTCTTTCAAAGTCCCAAGTGCAAAGCTGAATGCCACATACAATACATTGTAGTGCAGGGTATTTGTCTGCCAGTGTCTAACAATGTGTCAAAAATGACAGCAGACTATTTATAAATATCCATAGGGCTGTGCCTCTTTCCAAGGCTAGATGAAATTGTAATGGGGAAAAACTGGCTACCCACTATTCCTTACAAATATCTACACTGCCTCACAACAAATATTTTTACTGCTTTAGTTCTAAAATGCAGAAAAAAAATCAGAAAATCTAAATCAGAAAAAAATATATGAGTGTTAAGTAAATGTCCAGGTCCACAACATTTTTATGTTGTGAAGGGAGCCAAGTGTAATCTTCTTCAGCCTGTGAAAGACCATCACCAAAACAGAAAAAAAATTCCCTTCCCCTTCCACTCACCATCATAAAAGCTGAACAGCAAGGGGAATACACCAGAGGATTTGACAAAATGCCATCCATGAGACACCTTGCCTGACCACATACACAAATCTACCAGGAGTTTTATCTTCACAGGGTTCACAAGTCATGGAAATCTTCAAAATAATCCTAGCACATATCGTTCAGGTGCAGCTGTAGTTAGCAGATCATTGTAAAACAAACTAAAAAGATGAGGAAATCAGAAACTGATAATGCAGCAGAATGAGCCAGCATTTCCCAACTTCAGTGGGACAGCCACTTGCTTTAACACCATAAGGAAGTGGTGCCTTGTCTAGGAATTCTACGTTGTCTAGGCACCTATAATTTCTAAGGAACTAGACCCACAATAAAAAACTAAACATGGGTACTGTCAATCTCCTTTTATTTCACACACAACCACTCTGATATTTGTGGTTTGCGACAGCTCTCCACTTGGATTTTTACTTTAATGAACATGCTGCATAAAACAGGTGTATTCTGATTATTTTTGATCCTCTGCCTCATCTCTCCAAGGGAGTCACGTGTTCATCCACCTTTCCTTTCTCATACAGTTTTTTCTAGAGTCTAGCACCACATGTGTTACTATTACATGAATACATTGTCATCTGATAGAACAGAAACCAAATTTCAGCAGTTCATGCATGGTTCAGAACCCCAAAAGCAGTGCACAGCAGTGTCCAAACCTGCAAACTGGAAAGACTTACTGGAGTTCTGTCCCTGATTATTTTTTCTCAAGTACTATACATATGCATACCTATATATACACATATAAATCAAGGACATACAAGAAAGTGTCTCTAGGTAGAAGCATCCAATGTTTTAACACTGCTCTGCAACTTGACATTTTTATTCACTTTCTGAATCTTTAAATCATAATTTACCATATCATTATTACAATAATGAGAGTGGGGTTTCAACTGTTCTCTACAAAACCAAACACATGTCACCATACACTGGATGTCTACAGCGCCTAATTTAAGCTGGACATCCGTGTGTAATCAATGCAGCTAGAGAAAGAAGCACCTCCAGAAGGTATTACCCAAATTTTACATGGGCAAGATTAGATCCCTCCTTAAGGGAAACAGCTACATCCGGAGAGACAGTACTTGATCCCTGGTTAGCCATTTCATCTGTGACACTGCCCTCTTTGGAACCTGACATTGCCACAATACTGAGACACAGGCCTAACAGAGGTCAGTGCTCTGTAATGACTGCATCTGCTCTAAGAATAATAATATGTATGTATGACTGAACCAAGCTAAAATACATCCACTGATTTATCCTCGTCTGTAAAGCTGAATTTTAAGACCTAGAACATTTGCCAAGACCCAGCAGAGGATCCACTTGCAGGTCCAAATACAACACTTAAGTCAGAGGAGGAAACACTCTCCCCTAGCTGTTATTTCTGGAGGTTTTAAAACTTTACTAGTTACGGTAGTAGCATATCAAGACTGGTTTTCAAAATTGTCTTTAAACAGTGAACTTTCTCCTTCAAAGAAAAAAAAAGAGAGAGAGAAACTTAGAGGACTCAGACATCCTGGATTTAAAATACATCACCAATTTATTTCTTCTTTGTATCCATAAAGGAACACAAAAATAGTCTGGAGCCTTTAAATCCCAGTCTATAGCTGTAAAGTAACATTTCCACATTTTTCTCCAGGTTGCCTGTAAGAAAGAAATATCATTTTTCTCATCTATCTCCTCTTTAATTATTCATATTTACTACGCCTAATCCTAGGAGAGTTTTCCATAACATAAACAAACTAAAAAATAAATGTCAAAAACACGCAAAAAATTCATTAAAAACTATTGAAATTTTTACCCCCTAATGATTATTTTTATGAAAAACTGAGTGATATTTTATAGTTTAATACCCCTCTCCTACT
The DNA here is from genome assembly GCA_013400235.1 of Oriolus oriolus. Lineage (NCBI taxonomy): Eukaryota > Metazoa > Chordata > Aves > Passeriformes > Corvidae > Oriolus > Oriolus oriolus. The sequence goes on from VXBT01004902.1 coordinate 211,553, forward strand.
CTATTAGGATAAGCCATAATTTGGCATTTTCCTACATTTTTAGTGTGGGTCATAAGGCTGCTAAGGTGTAGACTGTTGTATTCCTAGCATCCACCAGAAGAGCAAATTAGTATATAATCACTCCTACAGATCTGTTCTAAAGATAGATTTTTAGGTGAGCTTTTCTGGCAGCCAAAAATAGTCTGATTAGTGGGACCTTTTGCTTTTTTTCCCCCCCGTACACCGCTATTTAGTGTGACAGTTTTAAATGGGAGTTCTTCACAGGATTTATTGCATATCTAGGTTAAAAATGTTCATTAGGCTAATTCATATTTGAAAACAGAAACAAGAACTAGATTTGACAAATACATTTCCTTCAGCAAAATCATTATTTTTAAAAATACTTTCAGTACTTACTATCACTAATGTCCAATAGACTAGCATTGTTTATTTCAGAAAGATGAAAAAATAATGAGGCTAAAATATTGCCTGTGATGAAATAAACCACATATACTGCAAAAATAAGAGTATGATTTCCATTTGCCATTCAGAGCATTTTAATTTAGTTTTTCTCTCACTTTCAAAAAAAAAATTAAAACAAAAACTTAAGTTCTAAAGGCCTTTAAGACGAAAAAAAAATTGTTTATATCCTATCAGTGGAGATCTTAGTCCAAACTAATTAAAAAATTTTTTTTCTTTGCTATTTCCAAAAATAGCTGACTGATTCTGAACATTTTTGGATACTTCTATAATTAAGAAACAGCTGTTCTAAAGTATGGCATTTTTATAGGCAACAATATGCAGCGCTCCTTATAGTTTGTTTTTTGAGGTTTTTTTGAAAGAAAATTTAAAATTACATCAGTTTAAAAATTCTTTCTTTTTCTCTAGCACTTAGAGAAAAGTACTGCACACTTTACTGCACACTTGTGAAGTAGAATATACCCACTCCCTGTCTGGTGGCTATGATCTTTTCTTCAGCCATGCTCCTCTTTACAAGCTCTTCTTCAGAGTAAACCCAGGAAAACCTAATGACAGTGATGTTGTGTCAGAAGAAGGGTGGAAAATGTGTTCTGTCCTTAAATCTCTTTGCAGAAAATGCATCTTGCAACTTGCAGGGCAAAAACTGAAAAGTCAAGAAAGTCATAAGACCAGTGAGCCCTGTGTAATGGGGTTCCTCCTAACTGCCCACTTTATAGCTGTTTGTATCCAATCCCATCTTCTTCCCTGATATTAGGCAGAGGGCCTGAGTGCACTTCATTCCTGCCATTCCCCAGGAGACATTTCCAGGACTGGTGATCTTCTAAACTATACTATGAACAGGAGTGGCCTAAGGAGGATGAAAGGGCAATTCTTTTCTCAGATGTTTCCAGGGCACAGCCTCTGCAGGATGCCCTTTGTCTTCTGCAACACAGCTTTCGAGCATACTATGTGTTGTTACAATTAAGGAGAAAATATGGACCATTTACTTTCCATAACTGAGAATTTCTGGATTTTCACAGGTTTATGAAACATAAACATAGACATAGGAAACATTATTTTTAATCTCCTAAGACAATTTTTAACCAGAACTAGCAGGAAAAAAAGAGATTTACATAGCCTTTGTATGCACAGTGTGCAGCAGTGTTACAACATGGCACAAAATTACTCTTCCTCCTTCCTTATTTAAACTTTTATCTTCTTTCAGATGTAGTCATATTTGCCTTAATATCTCTGGCAGATGTTCTGGGGTGAATGAGGCAATTAAGAATCCAAAATTCCCATTTCTTCCAGATGCTTCTTTTCTCAATATTCACTCGCTGGAAATATATTTACTTTCCACTCTGCGGTGTGTGGCAGTTAGCACACCTTCTGGGTTCCATTTCACGAAATTTCCACAGTTAATCTGACACATGCCAATGCATCTTAGATGAAAGTGTAGCAAAGTAATATTTTTTTTCTATTAGTAGCATATTTACATAATAGAACAAAATTGACTAAAGTTTTAAATAAGTGTTTTACTTAAGAAATATCTTCATTTTGTTTGTCATAGGTGCAATACTTTCTGCTATCTGTCTGATTTTTAAAACTTTACTTCAGTTTTCCTCAGTCTTTCAATTCACTGAAGGAATCTAGTGATGGTTTTGGTCTTTTCTATGACTAGTTCTATTCACTGAGATTGAGCTACAGGCTGAAGTGGTTCATGCTTGCTCCTCACTCATCAGACACATACATAGCCTTGGGTTCAAAACCTGGATCCAGAACAATTCTGACCTTCTCGGTAATTCAGACAGCTCTCCTCTCATACATTGCTCTGGAGCACAGACTCAGCTGAAGCAATTCTAATAACTTGCACCTAAAAATACAATGGCACAATGCACCCAAGATATGTGTTGGTCTTAACAGAATATTTTTATTGTGCATATCCTTTCTGCAGCTCTGCATTCACCCAAAATAACCCATACATTCAGATTTATACTTCAGTCATTCAAGGGCACTTGATATTGAAGCCAGAAGTATTTTGCAAAAAGAATTCCAAGTCTACTGCATTTACTTGAGAACAATTTGAGTACAAGAGTTATACAAATCTATGGGGAAAAAAGAACAAGGCAGACTTGGCAGCTCCTGCCTCAGCCTCCTCATCATTACAGACAGAATTCTTGCTCAGCCTGGTAAAAGAGAGCTGCACAAGGCAGGCTGCACAAGGCAGGCTGCTCTTTTATGATTTTCCTGCTTTCCATCATCTGAACCCCTAAGCCAGCCTCCATTCCTCAGTAAGTATGCCATGGCTTTGCTCCCATTTAAGTAGAAAGGTGTTTTTTCTTGGCCACAGTTAAATGGTACTTTCACATTCCCAAACGGAAGGTCACAATTTCACTACTATTTCTTTGCAAATTTAAGAGTTCTTCCAGACTTCCTCTGCTTGCACACAAATATCTTAAAGGCTGGTGCCAAGAGGATGGGGCCAGACTGCTCAGTGATGCCCAGTGACAGGACAAGGGGCAACAAACAGAAACTGAAACAGGAAATTCAGTTTGAATATGATGAAAAACTGCTTTCCTGTGAGGGTGTGTGAGAGACTGAAAAGTTACGGTTAATGGCTTAAAAATTGTTATGAATGATTTTTTGCCCAATATGGCAAAACTGTACAAAGAACTTTTGACTGAAACCCACCCTTCCCTGAATATGTCTCCTGACTGCAATTTTGGACTGTGAGTTAGGATGCCTAAGGGAACTTGAGACAAGATTAAGGTTACACTATGTTCAATAACCTCAGGTCTAGGGAGAAGTAAACAAGGCTGAGAGAGAAGAATGTATCCACAAGAAAACCAAACCCAGCAGCTATCCTGAAAATCATCTCTGGCTGGGTTCAGGGTGGGGGAGGCTGTAGCTCACAGACCTAGCTGCTGAGGGCAGCTTTGCACACACTCCACCCCAGTCAGGGGAGGAGGAGAGTTTAGGGTGTGCGGCATAACCTCAGGTCAGAGGGAGCGAACACCCATCCATCCTTCCTTACACAAACCGTCTCAGCTGTAAAACCTCCCCACCCTGGGAAGGCCACATCCATGGGACATTCACATGGGGGACAGCTGAGGGGGTGTCATAATCCATCAAAGTCTCCCTAAGCTCCCCCCAGACTCATTCCTGAAGCCTCGCACATGATCCAAGTGATGCAACAGATCCAGAGTCTGTTGCAAGAGACAGTGTCAAACCCGTCTCCCCCGGGGAGGTACCTGGGCATTCCCACATTGCCTGAACATATATTAATCCGCTGAACTCTGTTTTATGGGACCCTCACCACCAAGAAGACAGACCAGAAGAAGAGGATCAACAGGACACCACCAGGTTCCATGGAGTGGTGACATTTTCTATTTAATCTGTCTCTCTGACACTATTTTTCTCTCCCCCCCCACCCTTTTCTATTTCTTTCTATCTCTCTGTCTCTACCTCATATTTACCGTTAAATGAAATCCATACTATTGACTTCAGCATATGGTCTCATTTGCACCTTAAATCAGGCAGAAGCATCTCTCTAAAAATTTTAATTAAATCGTATCACAACAGGGTAGCAGAGAGCATTGGAACAGGCTGTCCAGAGAGGTTGTGGAGCCTCCTTGTCTGGAGATATTCAAGACCTGCCTGGACACGATCCTATGTAACCTGCTCCAGGTGGACCTAGATGATCTCCAGAGGTCCTTTCCCACTCCAACAATTCTCTGATTCTGTGTATTTTAGCTCAACGAGGAGAAATGGAACAAATGTAAAATCCAGGTTTAACAACTAAACCTTTTTTAACACAACAGAATGACATTTGCAGACATTTGAAGAATGATATACAGATATAAATAAATCTGTCACAGAACAGATTTCACTGGTTTCTGAACTGCAACATGAGGCTCTATTTGAAAATTAGAAATAAGACCTTTAGAATTTTATTCAGACATTATGACTCTGATACAGGAGAAGAGCTTTCAGGCAGATAAAAGAACAGTATCCAAAGTGAATCCTCCTGCTAAGAGACTTTCCAAAAGTTCCAGAAGCTATCCAATAGGTTGTAAATTATTTGCTATAGGCATTCAGGGAAGTATTCACACTTACACTTAAAGCTTGAGTTCTCACTTTTTGAAAGGAATGAGCTCTGAAGGGTGTTTCAGAGAACCTACCTAAAGAAGACATGCCTAAAACTAATGTTGTGGAAAATTCCCTGAGTTTTCAGTTAGTTTTGAAAAGCACCACTATTTTGTGAAACTCCCATAAATAAATTATAAGCACTTAAAAAACACTAAAACACCCCGCGTAAGCTATTTCAACTGTGATGACCTTGCATTTTCCTCTTTCATCCAAGTCTCTCATACCTTTTCACACATATGCATATGCATATACACTGTCTTCTAAAATGATTACAAATTTTACAAATCTGCATTGAGTCTTTTATGGCTGGACTCACTATCTCAAAGGCCTTTTCCCACCTAAATAATTCTATCATTCTATGATTCTAAATCTCTACTGCAGAGGAAGACTGCCTCAGTGAGCCCTAAAACAGTCAATTCCCTCAGCCCCCCAGTGAACAGAACTCAGTTTTGTGTTCAGAAAGTAACTTTTTAAACTGCAAACCAAAAGAAAGAAAATATTTTTCTGTGGATACTTCCCAGAACAGCTGACTGCTTCTGAATGTTTCCTTGGCACCTGTATGACTAAGGAACAGCTGTTCTAAAATATGACATTGTACAAGCAATTACTTAACACTGTTGTAGAGCAAATGCAGTGAAGTGTCAAGAGAGAAGGGCACAGTCTTTATACATCATCAGCAGAAAATTAACACAGATGAAAGTTATATTAATGAATGCCCTGAATGTTATAGAAATAATCTCTACATGGGATGTGCTTTTTCAGGTACAAACCAAACAATCTGAATATGGGAAATCCTTTGAGTCAGGTTATGGGGTGTGCAGAAGATGCCAGCCCACATATGGGACAGTCATTGCTTATTGTATGGAATGTGTACTGGAAAGTCTAAGGAACAGTGCAAATAAACTTAATACTGGCACTAGAATATGTGTCCTCCATACATTAAACCAGACCTGGACTTCAAAGATAGAATTTGTCCTAATCCTGCCATTACGCTAATTTTACACATTTGGATAGAATGGTTTTTGTTGTAAGGGACCTTAGAGATCATCTAGTTCCACACAGATACTGTTAAGGATCAGACCATAATAATAACATGACATTGACTCATTATATTTGACCTATAAATATGATATAATCTTAAAATGTTGAATTCTGAGGCAATTTAATGTGAAGGAAACTGTAAACTATTCAGATTTTCTTTTCAATTATATTCTTGTTTGATAGTCCCAGACGTATTTCTCCAAGGAAAAAGACAGGAAAAAATGAATACCAGTGGAGAAAAATCTGCTTTGTTTCTCCCCCACAGAAAGCTGACTTCAGGGTCTTCGACATAAACTTGTCATGACTGCCCAATATATCTCAAGATAATCCAACCATTGGCTCCAAAGCCATCTGAAGACCCAAACACAGCCTGTTCTACATTTCATGTCAAATTCCAAGGCTGGAAACTTCAGCCATAAGGTATGTGCAGAGCTTTCCTGCACATAGGGATTCACATTCTCAGACTAATTCAGTAGACTCTTGTTGCCAGCATTAAGTATTTATATAGAGACAGAAAATGACATTTCCTCAAAAGGTTTACTTTTGTAAATTCATCTGATATTTGCCTTTAAAACTTTGTAACAATTTTCCTGTTTACAACTCCTGTATTACATGTCTGTACTGGAAGGATCCTCTATAAAGAATGGGTATCCAACACACTCAATGAGTAAAAATGTTTCCTGAAAGGGGGAAGGTTCTTGGTAGTGGGCACAGGCAGCTGCAGCAATGCCATTGGCTTGCTGTGGCACAGCATCCTGCTCCATGATGTATAATAGGAGTCTCCAGGTCACTAAACAGTCCTTCTCTTCCTTCCTGATCACAGGTGCATGTAACATCCATCTCTTTCCTGTCTGACTCCAAGGGAAATTTTTTTTAAGATATTCTCTATGACATGATATACATTTAGGCAAATGAAATATTCAGAATACAACTGCAAGCCCAGAAAATAATATTTTAAATATGGAAATTCTAACAAAAATATATATTACTATGTGCTACATTATTTGAGCACTTAAAAAGTTAACAAAAAAAGGAAAATTCTGATCAACAGATCCAAGAGAGTGTACTGTAAGGATTTATTTCATAGTATTTTTACTACTTTAGTAAAAAACTGTGGCATGCAAATGTAATCACTCTGTTTTCCTAGGCATAAGGATAAAGGAATCTAGCAGAATGCATTACTCAGTACACATAACAACTCTACTGGAGGAATTTGAAACCAAGAATATAAAACTGGAAAAGTAGGTCTGATTCCAGTATTAGGGAAATGTCAACATTTACTTATGACAGGAATAAGTAACAGAAAGATAAGCATACTATCAGTGGTTTTTTCAGTCCTAACATCTTACAATATCTTCTTAACAAAAAAATATAGGAAAGCTTAATTTTCTGAAACAGAAATTGGCTAAAGAAACAGTTGATTGGTGGGACAGTTAACTAAAGGAAGATAATGTTACTATAAATGAAAATATTAAAAAGTTTGGAATTTGAAGCTGTAAAATCAACTATATAACTTTTACAACAATATACCGGGTTTTGCAATCATCTTCTTTCCTCTGCTACATAAAATCTGAACGTACTTAAGAAAATTACCCTGCGTACTCACTTGTAGAATCTTGATAAAAATTTGGCATTAGGATTACAAGACCAGGCTAAAAAAAAAAACTCTGCTCTTTTCCTTTTCTTAGAAAAACATCAAGAAGCCAAACTACTTGCAAAATATAAACAGATATATTTTTAAGTGATCAGTGTAAGGGAAAATGCATGATATATCATTGCAACCCTCCAACCTGTCTCTCCATGGCTGCTTCAAGGACAGACAAGATTCACAGCCAAGGTGATGGTGGGAATGGGGGCAAAAATGAAGGCAGCCATTTGCTGTGATGGAGCTGGTAGCATAGGGAAGAAAGAGGCACAACTCTGCTATTGCAATGATTTCTGCACCCATGTCCCCATGAACCATCAGAACTACTTGCAACTTGGCAATAAGAGATTTTTTTTTCCTTTAGACCCTGGCAGAAGGCCAAGGAATGTTATCTCCTGAATTCTAACAGATATGGTATTAACATTTTAGATTGCAGTGACAGATACTGATACAAAAGTGTTTGACTGACTGTTCTATTTTATCTTTAAGTAATGGCAATTTTTGGATTAGGTTCTGATCCTGATGACTGAAGCTTTCAAATCATGCTCAAGCTAGATAAGAACATCTAATATCTTTCTTCCCCATGCCTGCTAAAATAACTATTATCTTCCTTTGTTTCTATATTTGAACATTAATTACACTTAGAATTAAGTCAGTGAAAGGTGCACACAAAGCTTTCTCATTTAAAAGAATCTATCTCTGGGCCAAACTTCCGCAAGAGATAAGATGGTCCATGTTTGAGACAGCAAATATGATGAAAGTGTTTGATGTAGCAGGACTGAGAGAACAACACATGAGTGGATGTGTCCATCTAATATTTTGATAGACCCTACTCACAGTTTCCAGCCTTACCTGGTAGCTCCTAAGGCATCCACACACATTCTTCTGCATGCCTGCAACTTCCCTCATTTAAATATTAGACGTTTTTCTTCTAATTCCAGTAAAAACATGGGAACATGCAGAACAACTCTTCTGTCCTTTGACAGGTTCACACAAGCAGAAGGTGCATTTTTAAAACATGCACTTTACCCACAGAGTCAGATCCCTTACCAAATGTTACAGTACAGGTACTTCAAAAAAGTGCACACTGAGGAAAGAACAGTACTGCACCTGCTTACCCTTTATATTAGAGCCCCCATAGTGAAACTGGGTGACCTGCGTTTGGTGCCCTCTTTAGCTCACAGTTCAAACCACATATGTTTGTCCTCAAAGAACAGCATTACCTCCAATCGGGCTCACTCGGAAGGAAAACAAGAGGGAGCATGTAGCTATCTAGTGGTTAATTAGGTGGAAGAAGAGATGTCTTATATCTGGTTTCTGTCCTCTGCACTGAGGTTCCTTTCTGTTTTTAAAATTGAATACAAACACCCTCTATTTCTGTGTTATGAATGCTATCTTCTACATGGTGTAAAACCCTCAACAGAAAGGACAAATGCAAATCCATACTAAACCACTATAACCTCATGATGAAGGTATTTCTACAGAAAGTTTGAATACTTCAGAGATCTCCCACGTAACCATTAGGACTATTCTCTATTATTAGCTAGACAGAGTGTCAAAACACTAGGAATATAGTTTCTTGCTTCTCATAGTCATACCCATTCCCAAACTCTGGGCACGTGTGGCACAGGCTACGCCACAACACTGGTGTCAGCAGTGTTCCTGCCTCAGCAAGGCAGCTGAGGAAGGCAGATTCATCCAAGAAGGGTGACCTAACCACCAGCTTCAGAGGCTCAGTAGCTCCTTCATTCAGCTGGATTTCAGAACAGCTCCTCCTCTGCAAGGAGAAACCAAAATTCGTTATCTCCTTGTGAATAGAAAGACATTCCCTCAAACTTCTAATTTAGTGCAAATTCACAGACAAGTAGGAGCAGCAATTTTGCATCACATATGATAGTTTAGTTTATCTATATGATAAGCATCAGATGAGTAAGTTCAGCTTCTGAGGGACTTTTTTTTACATGAAAATAAATTATCATGACTTTTCACGATAAGTCCAAAAATACTCAATTACTTATCTACCTAGAATGTTTTCTAGTTCCATGACAAATTCTTTCTGGCATGGAAGTATTAATCATTAGCCATATTTTTAAATTACTTTCTTTCCCCCCCCAGGATTTAAAATTAATGTCAAACTTATTGGTTTGTATTTTGAGAAATATTAAACTATGCTTAGATTCAAAAGCACTCTTCATTTAATTAGAATAGTATATTGCATTATCAATGTAAAAAAAACCTTAGTGATCAAAAAAGGTTCACAGACTTATGAGTTTTGAAAGAGGTTTTCATTTTAGGGTAGAAACTGTGTGTCACAGTCGCCTCTTGTCTAGAAAGGAGTGCTTGTAAGGGGCTATCAGTACATTTTTTTCTCAAAAGGACCACTCCAATACTTGCCACCTTAAACATGGGCTGTGACACAACAGTCATAAAATCAATTCATGCTCCCTATGACAGAAATAGCAAACAGGCAGTGATGCTGAGCTGATGCCTGCCTGCCATATCTGCCAGCAAACACTATATGTTTGTACAGGTTTGTTTGTTTTCCAAGGGCTAGCAATGTGTAGGAGGATCAGGATCAGTCTCCATCAGTTTTTCAACTCATGTACTTGACAGCATCCTTTTGGAGATTGATATGCCTCTCTCCTCATATGTAGCTACTGCAGCACAAATGCTTCTGTTACTGTGAGCTGATTCTCAGGTGTGTGTGCTTGGGTAAGGCACCCATCACCATGGCATCAGGGTCCACAGCAAAATGAAAAAAAAAGCAGAGTTACTGGGGTTTCTTTACAGAAGACAGGATAAAGGGAATATAAGTATGTGCACAGCCAGGAATCACACAGGACTCATAATCGTGTGTGCAGGGGGAAAAAAATCAAGCTTTGAGTTGTTTTAAACATTAATTTTCTTAGCTCTTGGACTTACTGTCCAGAATGATGAAACTTCAACCATCAGTCAAGATAATGGGAGCAGAAGTGTATTCAAACCAGGCTTCACAAGAGAAAGAAGGATGGACTTGGTACCCACACACATCACACTGAAAAGATGTAATTTGAAATCCCAGCTTGTAACCCTGTTGCTCAACTGGTCCTCAGAGACTGGTTTCCCATGCCCTGCCTTGGCCTCTATTTTTCTTGCTGCTGACTTGGGAGTTTTCATTTGTGCCACATCCCTGAAATAAGCGCAACAAGCCTAGAGATAGCCTGTCAGAGTCATCTGTTTATATTTCTCCTGAAGTCTGCCTGGAAAGCAGAATGCTCATTAAAAAATTTTTCACACACTGATGATCTTTTTCTTTTACTTTTTCTTTTCTTTAACAATAGCTTTCTGAAAAAGAGATGGGTTTGAAAGTTAGTGCGACTAGTGAATAATATGAGTAAGTCAATAGGAAAGTAAAGATTTTTTTTAAATGCAGATTATTGATTTTTGGAATTGTAAGGGCTTCTTCAAAGTCATTAGGGTTTGTCATGTCAATATGTTAGCAAGGACTTCTATAAATGAAGATTAATGATGCTAGGAATAATTACTGTTGAGAAAACTCACACATTTCTCAGTATTTGGAAACTCTATGCAAAGGTGAACAGCGTCAAGTTCTCCTTCAATGTACCTTAGCTCCATTTCTGCCATGAGAGCAGGGGGAAGATTTTCTACGACACAATGGGAATTTAAACTCCCGGTATCTTTGGAAATCAATGGTAACTGAGCTGCACAACTTGTTTTTTGTGTTTTTTAAAATCCCCCATATACAGTGAGGGTAGCTGATTTACTAAATGCACAAGCCAAAATCTTTCTGAATATTTTTTCTTTCCAAAAGAAACTGAACAGATAAAGTACTTGTTTTTCCAAATTAAACACTCAAGTCATGCTTCTTGTTATTATTTTTCCCTGCAAGACTTCATCATATATTTTGTTAAAGGCATAAAAAGATACAAATTAAAGAAAAAGGAGCTTTTTGTTAGCCAGCAGGAATTTAAAGAAGTCCCTACAGCTAAAAATCTGATTTTTCAGGGAGGTTCATGCACTTTTCTTTTTTTTTATTTTAAAAAAATTAAATATTCCCCAAGTTATCTCTGCTATAAAGTTGAGGCTCAAACGACAAACACTGTTCAGATAATTAATGGTATAGTTCTGCTGGGTTTTCCCTTGCACAGAAAAGCTAAAATTGGTGGTGGATGTTTTTATTCTCAGTTATGAAGCACTAATTCCCAAAATAGCTGTTATGATTATAATTTGTTTCTATGAAATATTTGGTGATAGATATTACACATCAGTTTTTCAAAAAGAGTAGCAAGCATACTTTGGCAAAGTTTGAATTCCATAGAAGCAAACACAGCTTGACCAACCCTTGTGTATGGAATCAAAATGGTCTGGATATTGGCTTTTTGGATGTTTAAAGAGAAATAATCAAAGCAAAAGAATTCTGAATGCAGGCTAGGATATCTTGGCTCTTTTCCAATAGACAGCTGAACTGGGAAGCCACAGCAGAAATCATATTCTGGTTTGGAGGGGAAAAAAGGCTGAGTGAAGGGTGTCAGAGCAGTTCTTGTCTGGCATGATGCCCATCTATGGTGACTTGCTGGACCACATCAGATTCTGTTTTGTCTGCAGTCAAATTGCAGCTTGCAAAAGACTTTGCAGAAAGCGTCTCTGCATCCTGAAGTGCTTAATCAGTGAGGCATTTTGAAGAAAGGTATCTTCACACAGCAGAAAAGTATCTAGCAAATTGATATATAAAAGTACCTGCTCATGAAATCCTGTCATCAGAGTGAACATTATAAAATGTACATGGAAACAGAGAAACTGACTGGGTTTTTTTGAATCCTTCCTCTGGGTTTAACTCCTTAGCTTGTGGTAAGGAGTTGTCCCACCCTTACTTTATCCAGGTTGTTAGAGTTTATTCTGATCTTGTATAAGCAGATAAACAGCCAACAGACACAATATGATGATGAGAAATGGAGTTCAAAATCCTCATTAGTATGTGAATCTGGAGAGCTTGTTCCTTGTGTTAGGGTTAACAGAATCACGTATGCAAAAGAAAGACCTTTTTACAATATTAAATAATCCATCACAGCTTGGGCTGGTATGTACAGATAGATATTAAGGGCTGGAATGACCAAGAGGAAACAACTCTCCCATTGTCACAAGCTTCTGAAGTTCCTGGTCAGGTGCTAGGAGTGAGGCATAGAAATCAGACAACACTGCAAAGCAGCAGTCTTTTTTTGATGATGAAGCAATCTCATTCAATACACATTATTCGTGAAGTTAGTCTTGGCAGATAACTGCACGCAGAAGCATCATATATGTTACTAAATATTGTTTCTTTCTAGGGTTCATTCCGGGAATTCATTTGCATCATACATTTCTGCTGATATAACTATTTTTATGAGACAATAAGTATTCTTTTTTTTTAACCACCCTTTTTTAAACATTTTTCAACTATACCATCATTACAAAATGACATAAAATCAGAGAATGATGAAAATGGCAGTGAAACACTTAAACTGTCAATAAATTAATAAAAGTCTATCCATTGAAAACTCTGATTCTTTGGTACTGATTAGTGAACCAGTATCAGGAGACACAAATACACACACAAGGAGAAAAGGTCTCGTAGACCAGACCCTTCTGAATTTGTTGATGGAGGCCACAGATACAACAGCATAATAGAACAGGATAGAATTTCTTACCTTTATGATGATTTGCTCCAGATGCTAATTTCCCCCACAGCGTTACAACAAATATTATTATTAGCAGTTTTCCTTTTGTTGCTTTCTGTAAGTATCTCTTATTCATCCTGAAAACAAAAATACACAAAAATAAATATATTTATCTTAAGATTTCTTAAAAAGACATCTTTTTCTTAATTTAAGGAGAATTGACTAATTTTTTATAAGTGTCTGGATGACAATCCTAAAGTCTTAAATTCTGTGTAGCTCTAAATGAGGTACATAGAGCAGCAACATAACCTCCCTCCCTGGCCTGACAGCATTCCTCCACCCTAGTCAGTACCAGGAGAATTCAACATCATCATCATCATCATTTCTCTCAGGGTACAAACAGTGTTCATAGCCACAGCAGACTCCAAAGCTGGCAAGAAGGATGAGCCCATGCATCTCTGAGCAGGTTCTGAAAAACAGAGCAGTTCCACTACTGTGTCTGCAGCCAGTCATGGTAATGTAGTTCTCTCTGATTATACAGTGGTGTTTTTAACTTTTGGGACTGCAGCTCTTCTTGGATTGAGCCCACGAGTCATAAGGCAATAACAGATTTGAATAGACCTTCAGCTCATGTACCAATCCTCCTGCACAGAAATCCTGTTAGGAAGACCTAAGTGGTTTGCAAACATGAAATAGAGCAGGGCAGATTCACTACCCTCTCCCCTGTCTACCTTTGGGTAATGAAAAGATTTGATCTACTGCACCAAGGGAAATTGCACAGAGCCCCGTCATCTCACTCAGTGATGTTTTCACTGTGACAGCAAGCCACCAGGGTGGTTCAAGAACAAGATAACACATGACTTATTTCTCAGTAACCTCTTCCAAAGACAAAATACCCCTCCACCTGCCAAAAAGACAAGTTCAGGAATGTAGGCCCTAGTGCTTAAGGATTATAGTTGTGCAGAGAGTGGCAAGAGGTATAATAATGAGTCCTTCTCTCACATCTTCCCTGTAGAAGAACCCTAGGGAGCTAGCTATGAAACAGCTCTACACAATGGTCCTGTTTCTGCTGATAGGTCAATAGAACAATGATAACTATTTCAAACCATTTATACTAGAAATGCTGAAAATTTCATCATTTGAACAAAATTGTTGCTGTATTGTAATGCCTGGACTAGGTTGCTTTTCTGAGCAGAAAAAAATGCATTGCTTCATTATGGTTGCACATTTGTCTCCTATTATGTTCATAAGAAACCCAGAGGAATTCAAATGCATCTCTTTTCCTCTGATCATGTACTGTCTTGGGCAACCACAACTCTGAAATGCAGACTGCTCTAATACAGAATGAACCAGTAGTATGTTCAAAGTCCCAAATCATTTTCCACTCCTTCAAAACAATTCCTCTCCTCTCAGCAAATTTCTGTCAAATATAACGCCACATGCTGATAAGGAAACACATGCCTCACAACTCCACTTATGACTTCCAGACTTGAAACCAGACCACTTCCCCCAGAACTGCCAATCTTGCTCTCCAGGAGATTGATGAGCAGGCTGTGTGTAAGAAAACATGACTGAAACTAAAACCTGCTGAAGAGTGTACTAAGACCTTTTAAACATGAATTCAGAGCAAACAGAACTCAGCATTCTTTTACAGAAGTCACACATTTATTGTGCTTCCCAGAGGTTTAGATATCACGTTTATCAAGGAAAAGGAGAGAGGAGTAAGGAAGTGCTGTAGCCAGGATGGTGCATGTGCCCCTGAAAGCCTGACTGATTAATAATCACAGCAGAGATCACAGTGTGCTGTGAACCACTCTAAGGTCTGCTTTCTTGCACTTATTCCAGTGCCTTCGGAGTGTAAACTGCCTATTCATCATCAGCTCCAGGTTTATGAACCACTCAAAGCTAAAGGGAAATACATTATTTGTCACTGTAAATAAGAACAAAAAAATGAAACTGGAATGCACATTCAGCATATGCTCTTTCACAGCTACCTCTGAGAAAAGAATGTGAATTAACTCTTTCACTCTAGATTCTCATACTGCACCTGCTGCTGGTGCCAAGTCATCTCTCATTAAAATCAAATCTTTCTTCCTCACCTACATAACACTGCTCAAAACCCAGTGGGACTTGCACCATTAAAGCAAGGTTGAATCTAATACAGTTTCTTCCTGTATTCTGCTGATGCCAGATTCCCTCGCTGTGCTGCGAGACTGGCAGCAAATGCACATCAGAAAATGCAAATGCATCAGGAAAAACAGTAGTGGCAGGAGAAAGACAGAAAACCAGCCTCTGCCTGTGAACCACAGCCCTCAGGATGCATGGCAGAGTGAAGATACAAACCTCTGTGCACAGCTGAGCACACCAAAAAGGACTAAGCTGGCACTGAGTGAGACTATTTTCTGCTAAGTCAGGGAAGGGTTTCAGCTTTGACACAGAAAATCTGGGCTCAATGCCATTGCCAGGTTTCCCAATCATGAGAAAAACTATACACCATTTTCTGCACCACAAGCCCACTACATTATTCTGCACTAGTTATTTGTGGTATTCACCTTTAGAAGGACAAAAATCTGAACTGTGTCTAATAGTAGTCCCATAATAGGCATAATTAACAGAAAAATCAGTGCAAGTAGCAGTTCTAGTTTGGGACTAATAGTTCAGAGGCCACCAGAAGAACTACAAAAAAAAATCTGAGCAGTTAAAGCATCCATAACATACAGCTGCTGAAATAGAAAAAGCTGGAAGATGATGTTAAGCTTCAAACTAATCATGCTGTATAACCCTAGACCTAGACCTGTGGTTGTGTGCGTTGTCCAATCGCAATGGTCAATCCAAGGACAGACGAGTGGCTGCAAAACACAAACAAGATGTGAAGCTCTCTGCTCCAAGCAGTCCTGCTACACACAGAGACCACACTGTAGCAACTCAGACCTAGAAATAAAAAATGAAGGGTTTGTAGTCCAAGAAGCTGAGTGGTTGAGATGGATGCACAACGCAGTGAGTCAAGAGCTAGAAAAGAAGGAGCATGCATTATCACCTGGGCTCAGAAACTCTGATGCTGGTTATTTTGCTGTGGATTTGCAAAACAGCCCATGATAGAGCACTGAAAAGACACTGGAACTAGATAGCATTTGACCTCAGCTCTGAAACAACTATTAGCCTCTTGCAGCCCTGATCTATGTCAAGTAAGCGCATCCAGGAAATAAAATTGAGTCCATTTCAGTACTGTTATTACACTAACATATCTGGCTGTGTTAAGCAGGACAAATGAGCTCTGAAATGATGTCTACTTTTACTAGAGGTGATGCAGAGCTCCACAGACAAACTACAGATATTAACTTGAATAGTTTTCTTTTTGAGACATTTATTCTTTTATTTACCTTCTTTTCTGCAGAACCTCTCCCTCACTGTGATCCATCCAGCCTTCAGTAATGCCACATAAGCCAAAGCTGATCAAAACAGAGAACAGCCATGCTACAGGAAACACCTACATCTGAAAATCGATTTTACACATGAGCTTTATGTGTAACAAAAAATTTCCTTCAGTTTCTAACCCAACATATTGGAAATAAACCCAAGGAATTTTCAGCACTTTCACACAAAAGAGGACATGAAAGTCTGCCATGTTCGAGTTCATTTTTCAATGTGCTTTCAGGGAAGAAAAAAGAAAGATAGCTCCTTTTGTGATTCAGGAGCACATTCAAAATATAACAAAAAGATGTCACCCACACAATTCAAGCAGGCAGTGGCTGAGTGTAAGATGGCTCTGTTGTGCCCAGCTCTTCACTGACACCATACACAAAGAATATATTCATAGGATTTGTTACTTTTGCTCCCTTAGATTTCTTTTCCCTGAAGCACACTCCATAAGACCAAACCAGTCTGGTATCACGAACTCAAGAATAGACTGTTTGGGTGATTAGTGACAAAGAATTGCAGGACTTTTTTCTCAGGGAGAAACCATATTTGATGCTGCAGAGGACTTTCACAAGCTGCCATGTCAGCAGAAATCCCTCTCCCAGCCCTCTGTGGCTCAACAGCAGCAAACTGTGAATATACTCCTAGGTTGCACAGGCTGTCCTTGTCACTGCTCCACCTTACTGTCAGTCCACTTTCAACAGCAGATGTGGTCCAACCGCTCAGCTGTACTGAAAATGCCATGCACAGATGTGTACTCTCAATGTAGCATCCATAAGCTTTTGAGTTTCTGCTTTCTTCCTTCTTTGCTTCTGGACTTGAGATCAGCCACCTTTCCAACAGTTCAGAATTAGAGGAGAATCACATGGGAATTACCTTACATTGTATGGCAAGTGCTAAATTGCCTTGCTTTCTAATTTTAGGTGAAGTGCAAACTCATGTAATCTTTGTTGCTGAGGAGCAAAAAAATGTAAGGAAACAACAGCTTTCATTCTTCCTTTAAAAGCTTATACACAAATACAATTCTCATCTGTTTCCTAGGAGTAACTGCATTTTTCTCTGTTGCTCATTTTTCTTTTCTTTACAAACAATAACTTCACTGAAGTTTTTCGAAATTCATTTGTTCCTGCTTTACACATGTGGTAAGTTGCACTGTCAGTAAGATCCAAGTGCCTTTTGCAAACACACAGACCCTGTGAATGCAAGTGTTCATAAAGAGATACATAAGCCTACTTCTCTACTGAATCATGACAAAATGCTTAAGAGACAAAAATCTGATAGAAAATTAGTCCCACATCCTCTCACTTTTCTTTTTATGACAAGTATTTTATTTGCTACTTCAGAGAAAGCCTAAATGAGTAGTAGAAATCACTTGAGACCCCAAGTCTCCTGTACAGAAATAATGCAGCCATTTAAATTATCTTCTCTGCTGTGTTGAATCTTACATTATTTATTAGTTGTGTTAGTTTCTACATCCCACACAATGCAGGTATTTGCAGTTTTATTCAGCCTTTCTTGTGTAGACTAATGCAGATTTAAAAATGCCCCCCTGGTGAATAAGGTTGCTTTGTAAAAGTAACAGCGATGTGACCCCTGTGCCTTTGCATATATATAAATTCCCTCTCTGACATTCCTGTCATGTTTGCTCAGTGAACAAGTAATTTGCCACTCTCATTACTTCAGGTACAAGGTAGCTTGTGAAAATCAATCCTCTTTCTGCTTCATACATCACAGCCTGTAAAAGACACAAAGTGCACCCCAATTCCGAAATGAAGCTGGGGGACAAACACAGACACATTCTCACAAGCTACTTTCTTTGATCTAGGTGGGCAACAAAAGAAAGAGAATAGGCATTTAGCCTAGCAATGCACACTAGTCTCATATAGATGTGGGAAATCCCTTCATGCAAAGCAAAAGGGGTGGGGTTTGTTGGGGGTTTTTTGGAAAAAGTTGTCATTTAACAGTGTGGATCTTTCAATAGCCAGAATAAGTAGTCATAGCCCCACTTAGCCACACTACTGAGAAATATTCAGAAACAGTTAAAGCACTGTAGGCAGGCCAATATAGTAATGTTGTCACTGTTACTTTCAATTAAGAGGAGCAGTGGAAGCAGATTGAAGATTTTGAGGCTTTAATGCTATAAAGAGAGCTTTTGAAAGGCCGCTGTGCTAAAACTTAGGACACTCAGGCAAATTAAATCTTGCCAAAAGTACTTTAGCATACTATTGATATGCATGTCCATATTTGTCTTTTATTTAAATCATTGTAACTTAAGCACATACTTAAATTTAAGCACATACTTTCCAGAAATGTATGTACACAACCTGAGTTCTTGGAAACTGATTAGCAAGTGAGCTTTTGTGAGAAGAGAGAGTTTCAAGAAAAGAGAATGTCTCAAATATCTGAAAAATAAAAAGTTATGGAATATATGAAAACATAAAATAAACAAAAAAACCCATTCTTCTTTGCATACTTCAATTAGTTTCCCAGCAGAGGGAAACTGTAGACAGATGCACATACAGGTAATTACATTTGCCAGCAGTCTCATAGCACTTGGATGTGAAATTTACATATATATTATTGTTTCCAAAATCTGATAAGCATGAATGCTCAAACTGCCAGAGGTATAAAATGCTTTAGCCACCTAGCTGCATTCCATCTCCCAGCTAGAAACACTGAGAGATGACGGAAAGAACTTATTCCTTCCAAAAGGGTATGTATGGTTGTGATGATATTGCCTTGAAAACTTAGATGATAGTGAAGAATGGTCTTCCCTCTAAACTGCTATCAGTGTTAATATCCCGTTTCCAGATTAACCCCTGTTCTCCATACACACAGTTGATTGCAATTTTCACCTTCATTAATTTTCCGATACAACACCTAATTGAAAGCAATAAAGAAAGCAAAGAAACTGTAAATAAGAAATGCACGGCCCTTCCAGCCAGCTTCAACTCAAACAATACAGATGTATTTAACTGTGTACATATTAAATTTCTTTCTTGGTCATTTCATGAGGACCAGCAAAAGAATGTTCACCTGATGAACAATAATGCCGACATGTTACTCAGTAGGGAGAAATAAAATGTCATGAATTTTTGGAAGCTTAGGTTCTATACTTCTATGTAGTTACGAAAACATAAAACTAAAAGTAATAATCTAGCATGAAACCTACACATTCCATTCACTGAGATTTTGAATGCTAGCATAAAGCATTACGGAATATGCTAATAAAACATTACAGAATATTTAAACATCCAAGGTATTCAAATATCTTTAATCTGCCCAATGATGTCCAACACCCTTGTGAAATAATCTCTGACCATGAAGTGTTCTGTATTAGAGGGTACTTAGGCTCCAATTCTCATCATTTTCTCTGATATTATCATGCTATTTTAAACTATTTCTCTCCCAGTTTCTATGCTTAAGGCAGCTTGAAGTTGCAGGGGCTACTAGCTATTCACTTAATCATCAAGGCAGCAGTATTTGCTTATAGCTTACATGTGATCCTCCTGCAGATGGTTATTTAAATTCTCTTTATTCATATCGCACTAACCAATCAAAGGCTTAACTGTGAAAAAAAAAAAAAGGTAACTGTGTGATGAGCTTTGAACAAAATGTCTCACTAAGATCTGAATCACTAGGTGTACTGTGATTTCATAAAGGCCATTGCAGTGGCAGAGATAAGCCCCCAAATCTATGAAGGCAGAGAAAGCATCAAATATTAGTGAAGAATGGGAACTGAAGTGCTCATATATAAAAGCAAGGATAAAAATTATCTGGGCAAGTGTAAGCCTATTAGTCTGACCTCTTCCGTTTGCAAGAGCTTTGAAGGCTTTGAAGAAAAAGATAAATTAAAGACGGGGAAGTAAATAGAACATAGGATAAAATGAAGCAGTGTTACCAAAGGTAGCTCATGCCAGACTAACTTGACAGCTTTTTTTGATAACTGATTTTCCAGACAGAGAAATGAAGTAGATATAATTTGTCAGGTTTTAGATAAAGTATTTTCTACAGTGTCACTACAGAACTTTAACATTAATCCGAAGATGCTGTGGATTACTACAAGAATTGAAAGGTGAATCCAGGCGCAGTAACAGCATGTAGTACTGCAAGGGAATATCAGATAATAGCATTTCTGCTACAAGTTGGGAACTCATCATCTGAAACAACATATGTAAAAACAATTATTTTATTTAAACTGATCACCAAGAGCACATCTGTATCAGTATCACATGAGATGGCTGTGAAAAAAAGCAAATCCTATAAATTATTAAATGATATATTTCTAAGACCAGAAGGACAAGTATGAAGTTTCTTAAACTATCGTTCGGAATAATTTATACAATTCTGGCCAGTCATCTTTATGAAAGTGAAACTGAACCCACAAAAAACATGGGGACAGTCTTCTAGTCAGAGAAATAAAGTCTCTACTACAGGAGGAGTTTTAAAGGTCTTGGCTTGTGAAGCAAAGGAAAGGCTGAAGGGAAACAGAGAAATCAAAAGGAAATAAACACAGTGAGGGCAAAAAACCATATCCATAAGAAATGCATTAGATGATATCTTGCCAGCAGGCAGGATCAGGACACTTAGCTCAGTGATTCCAGAGATCTCATCCAGTCTTGTCTCTATATCAATATCATTATTCCTTTCTTGTACTTTAGTACAGGAACACAAGGACATTGTTCACGAAAAAAACTATAAGCAAGTTCTTTGCAAGTGCGCTAGTGAAGTGGTTTTTTCCAAGTCATTTCAATCTCCTCAGAAAAACCCCTAAAGTCACAGCATTTCACAGTAAAAACCTGTGAGTCTCCTCACTAATTACCTGAACCCACATTGTGTTCCATCCAAAAACTGACCATGCTGATGAACATCCGATTAAGATAAATATTGCTTCTTATTATTTTACCATCTTCAAAGTATATTGCCATCTCTGTGTCATAAAATTTACGGTGACCCAAAAAGTCACAGTCCTGTACTGGTGGGTCATTAAGTACCAAAACTGCTTTTTGACCAGCTTCGGTGAATTAAAGTCATACTGTTGAGAATAGGTGACTATTCCATAATCAAGACTCCCTCACTTTATTTAGAACTCACTCTTTTCTATCACTTATGTTTTAAATTTAAAATCTTCATATTGTCATCCTGTTTTTAACATTGACAAAAAGGAAATGTAAAACTGGCAAGCTAAACAATTGTCAAGATATGAAGAAGTCTTGTTTTCTGCAAGAGCAGAAACAAAGAAAATGTAGAAAATATGTAGAAAATGTAGGGAAGTAGACACCAAAAACTATGTACTTTCAAGTGCAAATATTTTCAGATAATAGCAGAAGAAACAATGCCATTAGAAGTATTTTGGAAGTGTGGATACTGGAACTTAGAAATTTCTGTTGTTATTAGAGCTATATAAAGTAACTACCATCTTAAACATGTATTTCAATCAATAGTGGAGGACTAATTCTGCGATTCTTGCATGGATACAAGAGTATGGATGAAGGCCATCATTATATTACACAATCTTGCCAGACCAGGGATTTGTATGTTCAGATTCTATTGCATGAATATCCGACTGAAAGTTAAATTTTGTTTTTCTGAATAATTCTTCTGGCAAATAACACTATGACAGACCTCTGTAGATGAACAGGGAAGCAGGACTCAGGCTAAGTTCTCCCCTGCTATTTTCATGACAATTATATCTGTCAATGGGCATAGAAGCACTTCTGACAAATAATAGTAGGTCTGAGCCTAATCTATGTTTTATACTTGACTCCTACACATTTTGGGCCACACTCGAAAGTAAGGGTTCAAGTGTAAATAAAAATGACAGGTTGCTCAAATCACAGAAAAATATGAAGCTTGTTTGTGCAACAACCCAAATAGCTCTAACAGCTGACATAACACACTATGAAGACAGGAGAGTTGTCAACTGGGAGTAAACCTAGTTTGAAACACAGTTGGAACATGTCCCTCAACTCTTTTAATGTCAAGTCCTAACACATGCTCATTTATCACAGCCACCACAGGCACCACTTTCAGAGAAAAGAAGTGAGATCAAAGTTAGGCCAGACTCTTCCAAAATACGGATCTGGTACATAATGCAAATCTCTATTTCTGAGCAGATGCATAGGAAAATACTTTTTCCACTCTGAGAGATGCTGAAGAAAGGCAACCAGGCTGCACAAACAACCTTCAGCTACCAGCTGGGAAGTAGAACATAAAGTCCAGCAGGTAATCCAGATACAGAGCCTTGTACTCAGCAGAGGTATGCCTATACAGAAGAAAATATGAATTTTCTACTTATAGGAAAGAAAAATGGCTTTTTTCTCTCTGCACAGGGCTTTATCAAATATTAGGGGTTTTTTTGCCCTTGCACTTTATCTAATCTCTTGCATAGAATATAGTAACTAATGCTATCTTGAGAATCATCCGATATGCTAGACAATTTTGATTCTCAGTCTCTGCATCCTTGTCAGTATTCTAAAACAGTAACATATTATTAATACCAGCTCATACTGAAAAAAGAAAATTCAGAGTATTCCTGTGATGGCTTGCTAGGAATGAATTCAACCCAGGTCATTGCTCAATGATAGCTGAAGTATCTAAATGGCACCCATTTTTCCTTGAAAAATCAAATCGATTTCCCACCCCCTTTTCAAATATCCCCCTTTGAAGGGTAACAGCAGCTATGCAAGGGTCATATGGACCTTCAACCCTGATTTTCATCCAAGTGAGTCTACCGCAAGAAATAATGCACTCTCATCGGCGTGTACTACGCCTGCCTTGCCCATGGCATTTTAATATGCCCAGGAGCTCATTAAATAGCCAGTCATCACCAGCACTTCTTAAAAGTCTATACCCAGCTTCCTGCTGCATAATATGTAGCTTGAGATTTGTAGGTAGAGTACAAGAGGAGAATGAATGACAAAACAAATCTATAAATAGTGTTTTGTTCCTCCAGTTCCTTGGACTTTTACAAAGTGCATTTGTTTCAGCATTTCTGTTTGAAGCTGGACTTCAATTTTCAAGCAAATTTTCAAATTGTCTCCATTTATGATGATCTGGATCACATCGTGGAATGATTCTGGAATGATTCACAGCAAATAAATCCCTTTTAGATGAAAATTAAGCAGAAGATGAGCCCGAGAGTGCACCTAATGCATTCCTACAGTTTAGGGGTATTCAGTTCAGGACACATAGGCTAGTCAAAAACAACCTCCTCCACTAAATTAATATAATGTGGACATCATGCCCTCAGCAACAACAGTTTGGGTCTACAAAATCATTTCTGCAGGGGTAAACTGTTTGCTAATGTAGATGCAGCCCTATAATCTCATGAGGAATGAGATAATTATTATAATTATTTTATCCTTGGTTGAGATGCCCTTTTGGTTGTGATTAATCTGAAAAGCCTTTTCAGATCCTCAGAAAACCTCAATGGAACGTTGAAAGGGACCTGTCACTCAAACAAGTTCTGATCTGCATTTTAGGGCCATTATTCCTACCATGACACCATAGCAAAGGGAAAAGACAGCTTGTGTGCCAAAGTCAGGGAACAGTTACCTGCAGTATAAACCCCTAATTTAGAGCATAGAATACAGAATAAATTACTTCAAATTACCCAGTGAATTGTTGCCTTTTGTGAAACAGCAAAACCCTTGTCTTTCAATGCAATTAATGACAAGAGCCTTTCTGGTTTTTTTTTCACAGTATTACCTAACCTACAAGGTTACAACTCTACTGTTAAGAAAAGCACAACTCATTGCAAAACTGCCAAACTGGATGCTTTACTGGCTTCATACTTGCCATTTTCAGCCATCAGATTATTACCAGCTTTTCCTTGAGTCTTGTAGCCAAGCTACCAATAGCAACACTGCTAAGATGAGTAGGTTGACCCTTTTAGGTGGATAACATACAGAAAATGACAGGCTAAAAGGGAAAGCCTAAGAAATTACTGACTGGCAGCAGGACAGACAGACCTGCTCTGCTCACCCCCTACATCCCCCAGCCCAGAGGGAAGGCACTGGCTTCATGTTGCCCTGGCAGACAGGACCTGAGTAAAGGACCAAGCCTAAGTACACTTCAGTTGACTTTATCAATAAAACATTGAGGTCATTATTCACAATTAGACCAAAATCCTTTTATTCCAGCCTAGAAATGTGAAATGTCCTTGAATTAGAAGTTTATAAGAGTGAACTAAATTTGAATAAAGATTATTTTGCTTCCTAATACAGATTTGGCCCAGAAAATATGCAGATGTTACCATATTTAAAACAGGTTTAAATGTTTCTAACATATTCTGCATTTGCATTCTTATGCATGCTTAGTGGAACAACAAAAAATTATTTACTTTTATTTGCATATTATTATTTAAAAGAGCTCTGTCATTATACTTTCATAACAATTATGTTAACAGCACCAGTATTAGAGACAAGGATATTCAGAATTTCATGCACCTTGTTTCTAAACAAGAGGTTACAGTCAGTGTTTGTAGTATTCATTATTAAAGAGAGGGTTGGTTTTTTTCTTTTCATTCTTCATTTTGTAATAGTTAATTGGAACTGTATAGGAACTCAACCAAGTAATGCCTAATTTGCTGCAAGTAACAATCTAAATTTGGTGACATACAAGAGCAGTACAGTCAACTACAATTCTTTTAGTGCTGTCTTAGAAAGGCTTTTTATGTGAGTCCTATAATAAGAGAGCATTTCACTCTAAATGTGCAAGACCTGAAAAGGGTCTTTAGGTAAGAAATAGAATTAGCTAGTACAACATAGGAATGGCCATAAATGAAAGACATGAGAAAATTACCAAAACCTCTAAAGATAAATGGTGAGATAGAAAGGTTTAGAATGCTATTTCAATGAAATGATGACTTAATTTTAATAAGGGAACGTTATATTTTGCAAGAGCACAGGTATAATACTGTTTATATATTATTTACTAAGAAAAAAATGGTATAATAACATTTCCATATCATTTCAGTCACAAATATAGCTATTGCAGTGCCATCACCATCAAAGGAAATGATTATGAGTTTGCCAGGCTTGCAGGAGACTATATGTATGATACTGAGATCAGCAGTTCATCAGATGCTGTTTTAATTTTGTAAAATCACCGCACCTTTCAAAATTTAAAGAGAAACAAAATGCAGTCTAAGCCAAAGTGTATTTCCTTCTGCATCAGTTAATTTTATTTCATTTTAACAGCTATCTGCCTTGAGCTTCCCAAAATCCTTGCCAGTTAAAGGTGAAAGCTCTTCTTACAACACTGATTCAAGAAAGGACATTCTCTGGTTTTAAATTGCTCCTTGCATAATTTGCAGTTGTGGTTCCTAACAATGGGTCTCCATTTCAGCATCCCGTTGCACATTTTCCCTGGTGTTTCTCTTGAGTCTTTGATATTTGGTGTTTCTCTGGGAGCTCCCAAAGTCCAACAATTAGACAAAAACTTCAATTGTAATTATCCTTTGCCCTTTTCAAAGAAAATGGGATTTCTAAAGGCAATGAAACAAAAGGATATATTTTCATGTATTAAAGCCTTAAGAACTTGAAAAAGATGTACCTAAATTTCTGGACAATTAGATTTGGCAAGTATTGACAAATTTTTGGGTTGGAAACAATCAGTGGAGTCACATATTTATTTTATGCTTCTTTTTCCATATTATCTACAGATGCTGTATGGAAATTTATTCTGGATAACTATAGTAAGTCTATTAAATTCACTTACATCACTATTTTTCATGTTTAATTAATATAAATGCTGAACCAGGAATATAAGCAATTTGCATAAAACAAGTCACAAATTCTGGAAAGGGGAATTTTCCCATAATTTCCTTATGTAATGTTTGAAATTTCAGAGAAAAATAAAATTGAAATTTCAAGGTCAAGATCTGTTAGCACTCAAGTGATTTAAAAAATGCTACATAAATGATGAACATTACTTACCCCAGAAATGCATATATTTAACAAAAAGCTACTCAGATAAATGGAAGTAAAAGTCTATTAATTAAGAGTGATCCTCCTGTTTTGGGTTTTTTTTCTGTTTCATGTAATAGGTAATAGTATGTGCCCCTTCCTCTGTTACTGGTATCACAGCAATGCATGTTTGGCTTTCACTGCCTAACCCAAATGCTGCTAATTCTCCTGTGAATGGCAGGAATGAGGATGAGCATAAATCTGGACACATGAAGAGCTGTGAATCTGTAAAGATATTGTCTTCAGGTATTTCCAGTGGCTGGCTTTCTCCTGTATGTCCAGTCTAATATATTTCATTTGATGGTGGCAATTCAAGTTTCTTCAATAGAAAAAGGAGGACTAAAATCCAGTTGAAAGGAGGTGTCTAGAGGACACTTCTCTGCGCACTGAGACCAGTATCCTTTCCCAATCCTATGTTTCCACTGTATTTCACCTAAGGCAGCACAGAGCTGGATGAACCTAAACTGCATGCCAGGAGCTCAAAGCTTAGCAGTCATCTCAAACTATTCGTCATCTCACTAACTGCAAGATGTGCAAAGTATTTACATGAACAAACAATGGAATGAAGTGGGAAAGCAATTCACCCAGTATGTACTGTTCCCATAAATATAAACCACTACATATTTCCAGTGCACTGTCAGCCAGATTAAGCTCATCAAATACCAATACTTTGCTCAACTATAATGAAAATCTTTTACATGAGGTAAAAGATAAATGAGATATTTCTCATGATTGCTGTAATTCAGAAACACTCATCTACAGTGAGTATTAAAAAGTTAGTCTTTGAGTCTCATCGTAAGTTTTTTTTTTTCTATTTAGGTTGTTCCTCAAAGTATGATATTTGTCAAAGACTATTTAAAAATGAAAATGCTATGTTTTATTATTGCTTGACTGATGCCAATAGTATATATACATTAATAATCTGAAAAGCAGGAATGGATGAGATGAAGCCCATTCAGTGGAGTCCTTTACTTATCCAGCAAGAGTATATTAAACAGCTGCAATTTCCTCTTTTCACACAGTTATGACAACTATTTCCTCCTGGCAGGAGCAGCACCAATTGCACACTTATGCCAGATACTGAAGTGTGTTTGTGTGAGAGCATTTTGTTCACTCTATTGTTCTGCCATTCAGAGTTCTCTACTCAAATTATTGCTCATAGAATACCCTAAGGCACTGGCTCTGGACATGAACACCCAAATGAGATTTAGAACTGAGTCTATTCCTCTACACCAGTTTCCAGAATATCTGAAGTCCTGAAATACCCTTGAAAGGTATACTGTGTTTGTTAGCTTTCTTTATTACTGCAAAGAGCAGAAATGACATTTCACCCAGCAAAAGCTGTGATTTCATTATTTCAAAAACTGGAACAGTAGTCTACTAGGTTCTGGTGCTGGCCTTAATCTTTGTAAGGTTAGAGAACTGCTAAAGTTTCTGCATTTTTTGCTGTCGTATAAAAATAATTTTTAAAAAATCTAAAAACAAAAAACAGAAAAATAATACAAATATAAGAGCCCATAATATACAGACTTACATGTTTTACAGCTTTTAAAAAACTTGAAATAAGAACTTTGCTTTTCTAATCAGAATTAACTCCTGTTGCTTTAAAATTCATCACTAAAAGTGCATTCCAATTGAGGGTATTTGACGAGTATCAAGAGTTTTGATTTACCTGGTAGCCAGATGGCAGCTCTTGGTCTGAGGTTTGGTGTTACTTAGCTGGATTTTAGTTTTTGTTCTTAATAGGTATGGCAAATATTGTATCCTGCCACTACTATATTTCAGCATATTTAATTGCCAAGTTCACAAGAAACTAACCCACTGCTTTTCCCAAACAGATGGTGAAAGTTGATTTTAAAACTGTAGTGAGACTTGTTTTCCAAAATGCTTGCACAGCTTTATGAAGTCTAATTGCTGTTCAGTATGCACGTGGAGTATCAGCTCATGAGCGTGTACGCAGTTAGAGGCCAAGTATGCAAGGTGTTGAGCTCTCTAGCCTGGAACTCTGCACTGGGAAAACTTTTTGTATTTAAAACTCAGCACATGTTCCAGTTTCTGTGGAACTGGGGCTACACCTTCAGTTCCTGGGAGACACGAGATCTTAATAAACACTGCTGTCCATTTTGGACTTAATTATTCACCCTTTCATTATATATTTACTCTTTTATTAGTTTTAAATATGGGCAATTTACAGCTTTGCAAGTCAAATAAGCATACAACAAAATCTAATTTTTAAATGAATCCTACTTTAACTTCCAAGCTAAATCTATGGGTGCTGCAAAATCAAAAGTGATCCAGAACAATGGTATAAAAATGACGAGTTTACATGATCATGAGAGTTTACGTGAACATCTTGGAAAGTAAAAAATATGAAAAACAACACTAGGTGGCATAAATCAGAAATGTAGGTCCTAATATCTCCCAGCAGCCTCTGAAGTTCAAATCTGGATCTGAACCCAAAGCCCATGGCTCACCAATCATTAATAACTGTAATATTTGAGAATAACTTGTGTGCAAATAAGGAAAAAAGTAAAACTAAAAAGCAGTAAAACCACCTCTGGACAACTCACATATAGCACAGGAATACAGCTAGGGACATGATTTGGAGCAGCCTGTCTGCCCCGATGTGACCTCAGAGCTCAGTCCCGCAGCAAGGGAAGCTCCTGTCCCCCCACCCAGTCATGGCAGCCCTCGGCCACGGCTACAGCAGCAGCCCCAGCCCATGGACTGCGCTCTGCTGGAAAACAGCCGCCAGAAGCAAAGCGCGCTGCCAACAGCCTCCTAAACCTCCCCTTACCTCAAAGGACCTGGCCCATATATTTTATAAGAGAAAGTATTAAATACAATTGTTTCACATAAGTACAGTCCTATTCACACTGAAGCCACGTATAAATGCCCACAGCTTTCGCACCGTGCTCAGCAGAGTACTAACTCCAGCAGCAGATGTCCAGAAAAATAAACAAGAGCTACAACAAATAGTGTCCAAGTAACATGAAATTCTACCAACAACTGAACCATCAAGTTAACAGGTCACTGATATTAATTTGGATCTTTGAATACTGCAAAATATTATTCATTTGTACAGTGAAAGTCTGATTCCTTACATCGTTACACAAAGACTAGGATAGAATAAATATAATGGATTAATGAATAATATGAGAGAATGAATAGTATGCATTATGCTGTGGGAAGATAATGATGTGCCATTAAATAGATCAGCTATTATGCTTCCTAGATTTCAATAATGTAGTTAAGGAAGAGCAACTAGGGCAAAAAGAAGGAGTGAAAGAATTGTAATGTTGTTATTAAAAATGTGTGCCTAAGGACCTCATGTGTACACTCCCTCCCAATTTAATCTGATTAACAAAATGTAATAATTTTCAGCTCAGCACTACTTATGGGAAAAAACCCAAGTTTTCATCTTACATAAAATTTTGTATAAAATTCTTCTCAGCTCAAGACAGCTAACAAGTTAGCTATTAGAGAGCCTGCATAATTTTATGACACAAAGTAGAGCTTATCACACATTTCACATCTAGACTCTAATGTAAAAAATTGTATCCAGTCATTGCTGGGTTTGACTGACTGGAACTAAACATGGTCGGAATAAAATGCACATTCTTTTCCAAATGCAAGAAGAAAGGATGTTCTCATTAAAATGATTTGCTGATATGACTTAAAACAATTTATTTAATCTTCACCTTTTTTATGTAAATATCCTTCAACTGAGAATTTAAAAAGTATAATTTAAAATAGATTTTGTAAGTATAATGAGATGCTCTGTCAGATGGGAAGACAAATTAAAAGTGCAATTCACACTGTTACAGCAGCACTGCCACCACGGAGCTACTAATCTTTTGCACAATGCTCACAGTAGAATGTACTCCAGTCTCTGTAGGGCACATGATTATAGACTCGCAGGGACACTGGGATTTAAATTATTCATCAATGCGGATTTCCTTTTGCAGAAAAATTAGTGTGCCACATAAATAGCAAAACTGTTAATTCTTGGCCTTTTGCAAATTAACTGCCTGGTAACAGCATCTGCTATTACAGGCTAGTTTCTCTTGCAGTTACAATAGCAATATTCTTTCAAACTGAAAGCTGTATATGAAGATAATGCAGAACATCCTCACAGCCAATTACATGTCCAGAGTGCATTAGGTCCTGTAAGTGCAAACAGCCGTGCATAAGCCTCTCAGAGACCTGACAAATGCCAGAATGTGGCCACAATCTCCATGTCCAGAGAACAATGCCATCTTAGCTACGGCATTGTTTACATATGAACACCCAGAGGGAACAGGATATCAAAATAATTTGCCTGAGAAAGACTTGCAATTTTCAAAACTGACAGGTATGGATTTCCAGTGAAGTGATATGTGCTTTCATCCACCTATTAACTGCAGAACAAGCCCATTATTTACAAAGTCAAACTCCATCGACATCTAAGCAGTATTTATTAAACTTCCACACAACTGGTACCTGCTCCATTTGGGCAGCAGAGGTTGGCAACATTTGTGACATGTCAGATCTATCAGCATTTCAGTGGAACAATACCAGAAGCTGGTTTCTTCTACATTTGAGGGAACTGCCATAAAACTTTCAACCTATGAGATAGATTTAAATAACCTATTCCTAGCAGGTTCACTGAAGGTACTCATTGGGCACAAAGATAAACAGATGCCTAAAGTTTGGCCATTGTGAAGAAAAAAGGCACAACAAATTACTGAAAGGCATGTCTTGGCTCCTTTCTTTGTGCCTAGAATGGTACTTTGCACTTGTGGCTCAAAAATTGCAACTGACAATTATAAAAAATGAAAGGCTTCACAGAAAAACACTTTTGACAGTTACTTCAAAAAAAGCAAATAACCTTGATTTTAATACATAATTTAATTTACTGCTTCTGCATTAGGAATCAAACAGTCAAAAGTAAGAAGGAAAGTGTCAAGGAGGAAAATACCAAACACAGCAAAATCTGGGTGAAATGCCAATATTAAAATTAGAGAAAAAAAAAATCAAAGACACTACCTATATAATTAAGTGCAAACAAATGCATACAGATTGATACTGAGCCAAAACACACCATCTCCAGTTCAAAATGTGAAATCTTTACTTTTGAAGCCTGAATAGTAAACAAAAACATATCTTCTGCCTATTCTTCAGTTACACAGAAATCAAAGCTGTCCATAATGAAACACAACGTGGGAATTTGTCCATTATGTTAAATTTCAGTTTACAGTTCTGAGAACTCACATGACAATATTTTGGTCTCACAGGACAAACTGCATTCTCGTTTTAGTATAGTCCTTTAGGTACCACAGTAACCCTGCAGAGGAACTATAATGGATGTGGACCAGTCCTATGTCTGACAGTAAATCCAAACATTTCAGTTAGTCTTGATCATTCTCTCCTGGAAGGCCAAAACCACTACATCCAAAAACCTTTGGGAACATAATCCAGTATCCCCAGAAACCCAGTTATATCTAGTCAGCCTCCTCTCCTGCCATCTGAACGACACTCAGAGAATACGCAGACCAGCCAGGACTGTCTCTTTCTCACGCCTGCCAATGGAGGCAACCTGGCACATAATACTTTATTTCCCACAATAATGATCACAATACAAATGCTTACAGCTCAAGGAGATCTGTCTACAGGAGCTGAAAATATAATTTGCAACACAAACCAGACACTTCTAGATGAAGACTTTGCTGACTTACACATTGCTTTTCTTAAATGTTGACTTTTTAGTTTTTGCAAATATGTTCAGGATACTGAAGAAGGATGTATTTTACTCTATAAGAACATGGTTGATCTTAATCCCTAAACTAGTAAATATCACTGATTCTACTTGACAAAATCCATGAGGAGGAAATCCCCACCACCAGCAAGTTCTACAGACTTGCTCCGCCCAAGAATATAGACCTGAACCTAATCCAAGAGGAAATATGCACTGCAATACTCTTCCCAGTTTTTAGTCCAGATAACACTGTAATTTAAAAATACATCAGGTTTCATTATCCAGAATAAGCTTATTTGTTACTTTGAACAATTCTGGTTTTTTCAAAACAGTATTCAATTAATTCACCTTACTCCTCTTACTCCGTGACAGAAGCCATGCAAAATAGCACCTATATGAAAATTAGTTCTGGTTCCTAGTTATTTTATGACAGTTTGTAGCACTGACAGATGCAGATGCAGTTTTTATTTCAGTTAGATTTCAGGTGTGAAGTTAAGCAACTTTTTTCACCAGTGTGTATGAACTGAAAAATTGATTCTGAAATTATTATTAGGAAAAAAAAATCATAGAATCCTAGAATGGTTTGGGTTGGAAGGGACCTTCAAGATCACCTAATTCCAACCCCCTGCCATAGGCAGGGACACCTTCCATACATCAGTTTGCTCCAAGCCCCATCCAACCTGATCTTGAACACTTACAGGGACACTATAAGCACCACTTCTCTGGACAACCTATTCCATAGTCTCATCACCTTCACAGCAAAGAATTTCTTTCTAATATCTAATCTAAACCTATTCTCTGTCAGTTTAAAGCCATTCCCCCTTGTTCTATCACTACATGCCTTTGTAAAAAAAAGTGCAAGCAGTGACATGCCAAAAAGGGTAATTCTAAATAATATTCAGGGAAGTCTTTTTCACATAATCTTCCTTAAAAAATTTCTATTCAAATTATTCTAACTATCAGCACATAGATACAGACAGCATATTTGACTTCTAATGGACAGAACACCACACGGTGGTGATGCCCTGAAGCATTTCTCCTGCAAGCTTAGATATCCTTCCAGGAGAGCTCCAAAATGTCAGTGCTTTGGACACACGTAAGGATAAAATAATTAAATCTTTTTATTTAAGTACAATTGGCTTTAAACATAATCTTTCCCTTTTAAATGGTATTTATTTCCAAATGCCATTTATTCTCCATTCTTGATTCCTCTAATTAAAAAGTAACACAGTGAAAGCCTAGAACTGCTGAAGGAGCACTCAGGAAAAAAAAATTACCATTCCTATTGTCTTACTCGTATCTCTGAAACTAACAACCCCAGTACTTGTGATAGACCTGTACACTGTAAGTAGCAGAGCAACCAGCCTAAATACAGCTCTGTGCCACTGGAGCTAGATTGTTTCTGGTACTCCATCTAGTTCATTTAGCATGAGATTAAGTACCTCAACACTGCACAAAGACGACCAAAGGCCAAGTCCCTTGGTAAGTTTAAAGAAAGTCCAAGCACAGAGGAAATTCCTTGCAGATAAAGTGCAGGCTATAAACTTTCCAGTTTTCTATTCCATTCCTTTCCCCAGAGGGAGAAGAGGGCTGAGCCTGGATAATAACGTTGTCCTTTCAGCATAATTACCCAGCTTTGTCACTGCTTCACACATAATTAAGTATTAATATTACCTTATAAGTAAACAATACGTACATGGTATCTCTGCAATGGGCCAGAAAGCATTGCCTCGCACACATGCTGTTCACTGGAGTAAAATTGCAAATTGCATGCTGAATCAGAAGCCATACTATACTGTCAGATATTTTTTATTAAAATGAATTTGTTTGCTCTTCAGTACAATGAACCATTAAAAAATAATTTGCACAATGCTAGAAGTATTCATTACTGCAGGGATTCCTATACAGCAAACAGTGTATCTAAATACATGAATCATCACATAAAAGAAGATACTGGACACAAGACTGCTTTTTGGAAACATCATTACGTGTGTGTCCGTACTGTAAAACTGCCTGTGATGGCTTAACCCCAGCCATCAGCTCAGCACCACCCAGGTCACTCTCACCCTCCAGAAGGATGGATAAGAGAATCAGATGGCTAAAAGGGAGAAAACTCATGGGCTGACATAAAAGAAGTTTAATCGGTAAAGGAAAAGCCATGCACTCAAGCAAATCAAAACAAGGAACTAATTCAGTACTTCCCTTGGTCAGGCACGTGTTCAGCCATCTTCAGGCAAGCAGAGCTCCATTCCACATAATGGTGACTTGCCTTCACTCTGAATGTACCCTCTTGTTCTTTCTTTCCCCCAGCTTTTATTGTTGAGCACAGTGCTGGTCTGCATTATCCCTTTGGTCAGTTGGGGTCAGCTGTCTGTGTCCCCTCCCAGCTTCCTGTGCATGCCCAGCCAACCCAGTGACAGAGCAGCAGGAGTGGCCCAAAGCCTTGCTGCTGTGTCAGTGCTGTTCAGCAGTACCTACAACGTCCCTGTTTTCAGCACAAGAAAAACATTTCCAAAGAATAGGGGCACTATATTAGATGTTCTTTGCCTAAGTACTGACGACTGCATGGGGAAGGATGCAAAAGACTGTTTAGAATGAGGTCTTCCATGTTCATTTGTGAACTTTCAGATAGGTCAACTTTAGAATTGCTCAGTCTGACCTCTGTCCTATATTTAAAAATCACCAACCCAGGACAGAGTTCAAACAGTGTGATTCCTCTTAACAGCAGCCAGCAGTGCATGGACTCATGGGTCTTATGCTGTACCAAGACCACTGAAATAATAACTATAAATGCCTTAATTCCATAATTTGGTTTCATCACTTTCAGAAACTCTCTCTGTGTTTGCCTTTCAAAATATGCTATAGTGATAAATTTTAGAATTTACTTTTCAGCTGTAGGAAAAAGCACTTCCATTAATTTGTCTTAAACTGCTAAAGATGCTGCTCCTTAGTTATAGTGTAACAAGAAAGAATGATTTATGTTTTTGTACATATTTTCACATGTCATCATATCTGTCTGTTTTTCAAAAGAAAGAGACCTAGTTTACATTGTCTTTTCTTAGAGCACAGGTGCTCCATGCCTCTGATTCATATTCAGTTAAATTCCCTGTACCCTTCCTAGTTCTTCCACACCTTTCTGTGATAGAGTGAGTTAATCTTGCATGTAGTATTCAAACCAGCTGTGCAGCATGTAATTGTATTAATGAAGTTCCAGTGTTTGTTCTCAAAGCTTTACCTTTACATTTTCAGCACCCACTTCTCTTCTTTAGTCTTTAGCATTAAGGTGACTTTCTGAATGAAATATCCGCTGTGATTCTAATAATACTAAATTACAATAACAATGTAAATTTTGAGGCCATTATTCTGTATATGTAGTTAAGACCATTTCCTCTGCATGCATCACTTAGTATTTATTGACACTGAATTTCATTTGCCATTTTATTACCCAGTAACCCAGTATTTTACCATCAGAATCTCATCACAGACTGTTTTAAATAGTAGGCATTACTTTGTTTTGCCTGTAAACTTTGTTGCTATAATGCTCATCTCATTTTCTGAATAATTTATGAGTCTGTGATATTCAAATTTATGAACATATTGAACAGCCCAGGCTCAGCACAGACTTTTGCAGGATTTTGTTTGTAACTACGCTGCTTTATAAGAACAAACCATTGATTTCTATCTAGCAATCTTTTAATAAGGTGGAAATTTGGATCTTTTTTACAGGAATTTGTTATAATCTCTTTCACAGTTGTAGCCAGATTATATAATCTGCATCATCTTTAGCCAGTGTTTACTGACAAATGCAAAGAACTCTAGATTTTGGATTCACGACATGCCTCTAGTTTCCAAGGCATATTAGTGCTTACTGCATCTATTTATCTATGCATCCACCAATTTTACTCTTTATAATAATGTCTATCAAATTGTTTAATGCAAACTTCAGATTTACTGGTATGTAATTCTGATCCTGAAAAACCCCATTTTAAACACTAGTATCATATTTTCCACTTCCTACTCATTCAAAATTGTAGGTTGCTTATTACTGTTAGCAGGCCAGCGGCTTTATATTTAAGTTCCTTGGAACATTTGGATGAAAACTATCAGATCATGGTGAACTGTTACTATTAATTTTATTGACCTGTTAAAAAATGTCTTTTATTGATAGTCTAATTTGAGAAATTCCCTCAGATATATCATCCATAAACAATGACTCTGAAGAAGGTATTTTCCTAGCCTTCTCTGCATAATACATAAATGCACACAATTAATCAGATTTTCTGCAAAATGGCTTTATTACACTCAGTGGCTTTGACTATCTCCCTATCTTCAGCATTCTCTTGCAAATTTCCCAGTTCTGTTGGGGGATAGGGGAAGGTGTCTGTTAATTGTAGGTTTCCCTTAGCAAGTTGTCCATCAAATTTTTTTTGTCTCATTTCATTGCAATTTTACATTTGAACTGCCAAGTTTACATTTATTTCCTCATTTGAATGCATGTCTATGAGTTCTAACAGTTTCTTTCTGATTCTTATTTAACATGTTTTCAGAATTTTGAAAGTATTTTACAATTAGCCCTTAAATTTATAGTTTATTTAAGTGTATCGAACTTAGCTGCAAGAATTTTTATCCATGCTCTTGCTTCCTTCAGTTAGTTTATTTATGCTTCATCTTTGTCATAATCTACCTTTTTAGTGTTAAAAGTTACACTGAAACTTTTTAGATTTCTTTTGTGCAACATATTTGGAGGCAACAGAAATCTCTAAACATTATTGTGTTTTCTGCTCTAGTCTCTTGTTATTCATCTGGAGAATCCTCATTTACTGTCTCTTTCAGTATAAGAATTACAGGTACCTATGTGAAACTGTAAAATAGAAACTTGACAACAAGCAATGGAAATGATACTGTTCACCCAGTATTTCTTCAGACTATGGAATTCATTGTCAGATTTAGGCTAGGTGCTCAACAAGACAGTATAGTAAACATTTCCCTACTTAGGCATGCCATGGCAACCTCCATAAAAATTTGTGACTTATTTTAACAGATACCACATATGACTTAATATTCCCACCAATCTCCATTGTGTCTTAGTGTGTCATTTCTATTTACTTTCCACTCTACCAATGCTTGTCTCCCTCATTATCTTCTCTCCATTTTACTCCAGAGATGACTTTTATACCAATTAAAATTTAAATTTCAATTCAAAGCTAGCCATTTTCATTTCTAAATTTGGGGTTCAGGCTTGAAATGCTGAGATGGAGCTGAACATGGATGACATACACAGGGAGTTATATGGAATATCAGTGTATTGCTGGTACTCAGGTCAAGTGCAGGATTACTTAACAATTACTCCAAAGGCTAGAAATAAACATTAACTAGGAAAATGTGTTTATTTACAAGATACTAACTACGTCGTATTAATTCCATGTGTGGATCTTCTCATTGTAAAACAAGAAAGACTTATTACAAAACAGTTCCTTTCCAAAGGTGTTTGTACATATATATAACATTAATCTACTGCGAAGAACTTTTCAGAAATCTCTCATCAACTCAAGTATTCATTTTCTTAAGTCATAAATATTCAGTGACAGTCAGTTTTACTTTTCTCTAAAAATTTATACTAAATAAACACGATGCTCTTCATTTCATATAACTCTCTAAAACAGACTACTGTGTACTTTCAAAAAATTAAGTCTGATTTCTCTGCCCAATTCAAATTCTGCAATAATGATTTATTTTTAATCTTCTAATTGAATGGAAATCTCAAATGCAAATTGCAAAGGTAAGGGTGAAGTGGTCAAACTGAAATCATATACAACAGTAAAGTGGAAGGTAAATAAAATGGAAGGGCAGATGTGGCACTTAGGGATGTGGTTTAGTGGAGGACTTGGTAGTGCTGGGTTGATGTTAGACTTGGTGATCTTACAGGTCTTTCACAACCTAAACAATCTATTGTTTCAAACTTTCTTCCAGAAGTTGAGTAAAATATAAAATTATATATGCACTTCACTGGCTTTCAGTTCCTAGTATGTGATATTACCATGTCATCCTTGTGCAGACATATAAAACAGAGAGACAGAAAGGCTATAAATTTTCTTCAGTCTAGAAATTCTAGTCTACTATTAGTTGAGAAGTGAACATGAAATCACAAGAAAATATTTCATCTTGTTTCTCTCCATAGGAACAAGGCCTAACAAAAGGAGAAGCAGCATGTCAGACCAAACATTCCTGTAACTCAATATCCTGTCTCTGGAAATAGTGAATAAGGACACCTAAGGAACAACATAAAATAAAGCACAGAATGGCAATGCCATTATAAACCCTTTACCCATAGAATACTCCAACACAGAGCTGGTCAAGTGTCTCTTTTTCACATTGAAGTACACTGGCACAGAAGGTCACTCTTAACTTAAGAAAGTCATTGCACACCTTTCATGAGTCATCTCCTCTTTATCTTTTCTAATTCTGCTATATGGTTTTCAGGACTAGAATCCTAGAAGTGTACCACTTCTCAAGGATGAAGACAGGCCAGAGACTTGTACAATGCCATAATGATGTTGCCTGCTTTGTTCTCTATTCCTTCCCAGCACTTCTTTCCATGTTATATGCTGCTTTTGTGCACTGTTGAATCAGTGGCTATTTCTAAGAAGTGAGCTGACTTTATCATAGAATGATCTTTTATAATTCCAGGATTTCTGCCTTGAGTGGACATAATCATTCAGAGCCCATCATCATGAATGCAAAGTTAGCTTTTCCTCCCAATGTGCATCACTATCAACAGTGAATTTCATCTGGCACTTTATCACACCATCTCCCCGTATTGTGAAATCTTTTGCAAATCTCATCAGTTACTTTCCATTTTCACTTCACTGAATAGATTAGTATCAGCATACTTTCTCACCTCCCTATTTACCTCTTTTTCTAGATCATTTATGAACATCTTGAATAGATAGGCTTAGCACAGATTCTTCTGGACTCCACCAATCTTTTCCTACTGAAAAAAAAAGAATTATGGTTTTTTTTCCTAATTGATTTATTTTAACTATTTATTAGTCTAAGAGAAGAACTCCTGTCATGTCTCATTGCAGCTGAATTTCTCACTAGGTTTGATGAACAATCTTCTTAGAAACCTCTCTTCAGAATGCAAGTGAAAAATAATTTGCAAATATTTTTTCATTTTGATGAAAACAAATTTATTTATTTATTATTTTCTGATTTTTGACCAAATTAATTTTCCATAAAAATATGTATGTTGTTGATTAGATATGTTTTTAATAATTTTCATTTTTGTTTTCTTTTTGTTTGCCACCTCAGAATGATCTGTTACAGTCCTATGCATCGTGGCACAATGGTCTTCATTTGGCAAGGAGCTTAACTTTATGTAAGTGTTTCTATTCAATTAAGAGCTTCAAAAAGTACTTCACAAGAATGACTTTTTATGAATCAGGACAAGCAGTCAGGTAATTAAAACCAAAATATGAGGTTTGCTTACATGGCAGTGGATGCAAGTTCTCACTGCTTTCAGTTTCTACTCATAGAATATAGACAGTCTACACAATATCATTTTTTATAAGTTACTTACTAGTGAGATGCTAGCTCATGGTTCAGAAGGCCTTTTAAACTTTACCAAAGAAAAATACATGTCATGGTCAAATCCCAGGACATCTAGAAGTACCAATTTAAGACTAAAGAATGCAGAACAGTTTACAAGGTTTATCTTTAGCTAAGTTAGCTAAGTTCTAAAGCCAGCAAAGTTCATGGCGCTGGCCTCTAGAATAGGAAGTGTATCAGGATTTTTTCCCCAGGATACTGCTGTAAGCTACAGTTTATGGGAGAAAGTGCCAAGCCAGCAGAAGGTCACAGGATTCCAATACCAACAGGAATCAAAAAAATCAAAAGGTATCACTAAAAAAGCAAGGTGCCTTCATTACGTGAGAATCCAAGAAAATGCTGGAAATGTAAAGGGATGGCATATGCACAGCAGCTCAGGGAAAGAGACACAGACAGCAGTTATTCCCCTCTGGACTCCTACCATTATAACCCTGGCTCTTCATGCATGGTGGATGTTGCTAGAAGGCAAGCCTCCTAAAGTGTAAATACACCTATTATCTGGTAAAAGTAGCAATTTTGCTATACGGGAAATCTGTCACGAACTATTATTGGCTTGTGGGTCACTTAGCTGTTCATTAATCTTGGAAAGCATATAATTTATAGGTCTCTTTTCCCTGTCCCACAATGTCATGCCTATTTCTTGCTTTGGATACTTAGAATGTTACCAAGGTGCTACCAGTCAGTCTCCAAACTAACTCTCCATATGGAGATTATCACTTCAATACCCACCCAAAGACTATTTACTACCTATCTTGACATTTCACGTTCTCAAATCCGTGATACTCAATTTTTTTTTCTTCTTGTTTGAAATGAGGTGAAGTAAACCTTAACAATAGATAAATTGTTTCTGAAATGCAAGAAATCTGCTTAAAGATATCTGCTTAGTAATCTGCTAAAAATTATGAAGCTCAAGTCAATGTTAGTTTCTATGGCTTACCTTCATGCTGTTCAATGCTGATTTTACTTTAATTCAGTGCAACTTTATATGAGTATGCTGGCAAAATATGAACATGGATGCCACAACATTAAAGGATTTATGTCAAGAGATTTAGCTGAACTTTCTATGACCATTATTTTTCCTATTTTGTAGTAGCCAGATGATTTCTACATCTCGTGCTTTTATATTTACCACATCAAGATTGCCAAGCAGATACCAAACATGGATGATCTGTGAATGTCATACTTCTTTGTGGTTTTACTTTGCAGATAAGCAGCTGAAGAAGGCTGGAAACTGTACTGCTACATTTCATTAACAAGATATCAATATGATTTGTAAAACTAAATGCAGAGATTTCTCTGTTTCAGTCACAGAAGCATCACAAAAGAAATATGAATTGCAAGTACAACTTTATGTCTCTGCTTGGTCACAGCCTTCATAATCGTAATCAATAAACAAATTGAGCTCAGTCAGCTTGCTCTCTTGCACTCTTCATGATGAGGCAAATATCAAACTTCAGCAATTTCTACAAGACACTTCCTTCGCAGTAAATTCAGGAGTTTTAACAGTAGAAATTATTTTGTAGTGCTTGAACCACTACAGGGCAAACTAACCTTGTCACTCAGTCCAGAACAAATAGTCTTTCCAACTAAAAAGGGAATCTGGATGAACTGTTCTGTTTAACAACATCAGTGTCCAAACTTCTCTTTGCTTTCCTAGGGATGTGCCTTCTTTGCTGCTTTCAGATCACAGAGATTAGCTACACATTGTCCAAAATTTAAACCAAAACCCTCAAACCAGCAATTACCTTAATTGTTCAGTTTTCTCAATAGAAAAATGAAACATGCACCTCAGGGTACTTTAGCTCAGAAAGAAAAGGTTGTAACTCACATGAGCAACATCTAAAATTATGTAGACGGTGGAGAGTGAGGGCATGCACTCAAAAAAAAATGAAGGGGGGAAGTATTTTTAGTGACATGGAACAGAACAGAGAGGAGACTTGTTTCCTTTCTGTTTCCCTTGTTTTCCACAAAAACTGCAGCAAAGTAAGTCAGAACCCCCAATATCTGGCCAGTTTTAGGAAAGAAAGAGAAAAATAAAAAAGGAATGAAAAGAGGAGAACTCCTCAAATACCCAAAGAAACAAGGCTAGACTCCACTGAAGCACAGAGACGCAAGGATGGGGGGACAGGGTCTCGGGGAGGAGGAAGCAAAAGGAGGTAATGCAGCAAGAAAAATTCAGAAAGTTTGGTCATGGCTTGAAGGAAACTGTATGACTATATTCCAGTGTTCTGCTTTGTGCCAGTACTGCTTTCAGGTCGTGCACTGCTGAACGCAGGGAACTTCCCAAAATGTAGTCAGCAACCTCTGCAGAACCCTCCAAGCAACATGCCCCAGCATAAGCAACAACTCAACTTAAAAGCATTTTGGACATTCAGTTTTTCCAGGAGAAGTCAAGCATGGAGCAAAGGGCAGTACCTTGCTGTTAGCTGAAAGTTTTCAACCCTGTAAGTTCTATTCTGCCTCTGAGTGTCTGACTGCTAATTTCAAACTTTTTAGTAGATATTTGTTGTTTAAATCGTAGCTCTCTTGTCACATTTTTTTTCTTCCTATTCTAAGGCAGTACATTTTTGTAGGTTTCTAAGGGAGTAAAGTATTTTCATTTTTACTTTTGGTTTAAATTTGAATTTCAAAAATAAAATCTAGGAAAACTTTCATAAAAACTGTAAAAAGTGCCAAGAAAAAATCCCCAGGAAGGAAAATAAATCCCGCATTAAATAATTTTTATTTAAAATTATTTAAATGTATGTGAAATCTCCCTTGATTCTTTTCATTTACTATTCATGAGTAAAGTAAGAAAAATGATACAAAACATTTCAAAAATAAGCAGAGTTTCAAGTAGGAAGATGAGCTCTTATCCCAAACTGTGCAATATGGCATGATCATCTTTGGTTCTTTTCAACTCCTGTAAAGGGTCAAGAGAATTGTAAGAATACAGCCAAGTGTCAACTATGCCATCTCCTATTCTATCATTGTGCTGTAGCTTAAATATTTCACTGAAAATTGAACATTTTCAAAAAATCCTGCAATCCATTATGTTGGAAAAGACATTTAAGGTCACCGAGTCCAGCCACAGAATGGACAAATCCCAGAAGACATGATGAGGACTGAATTATTGTATAACACTTTAAAAGTGGTAAGATTCAATCAGACTAGATGTATATTGGGTT
The DNA here is from genome assembly GCA_013400235.1 of Oriolus oriolus. Classification (NCBI taxonomy): domain Eukaryota; kingdom Metazoa; phylum Chordata; class Aves; order Passeriformes; family Corvidae; genus Oriolus; species Oriolus oriolus. Next base: position 254,380 of record VXBT01004902.1, read on the forward strand.
AAAAAACTAATTAGGTATAATTAATTTTTTTTAGAAAGAAAGGTAATGTGATAATTCTCATCTACTTGCAGATCAGTATAGTGGAATGGCAAAAAGGACTAATGAGACATCTGCTTTCCTGGAAAAGCATTTAGAAGTTCAAATGAAAAGCAAGATTAAAAAATTTATATTTAAATATGTTTCCATCATAAAAATTTAAATAGGTGATTTAGGGAGAAAATCCTTTAGGCCTTAACTCATCACATTGTGCATAACAGCAGAAGAAACTTAGAATTCCCCTCTACGAAGAAAAAAAAATTATTTTGAGCTTTCCTTAAGAATTTTGTGGGTTTATTTTGCCCTAAAGCACACACAAATACTTAACACAGTTTTATATCTATCAAATTATAAAATATTTTCTTCAGTTGATTTCAAGATGTAATTTTAAAAGTAGCAATCATTTTCACTGTTAATGTTGTTGTAACCCTGCCCTGCAGAGTCTATTTTATTTATGACCTAGTCTTCACTGTATTAATATTGGGAATAAGAGTGATACTCAATAAAAGGAAAGAAAAAGATTCAGCTTTGTAGCGCATTGCAATCATATTTGGGTGACATCAAGGAATGACATCTAGTGATTATGTAAGACAACTGCATCTATGTATGTGTATTATAAGTTTCTGATATAGTCCAGGAAGCACTCATGAACTTATTCATTAATTTTCCAATAATCTGAAATAAAAATGAAATAAATTTTACTTATTTTTTTAAATCATCCTATTTTTTTCGAAATAAGAACACAAAATATGTCTGATGAGATATCTCTGTAATTTTGGATCAGTATCTCATTGGCCACTTGTAAATCTTGGAAAGTCTCCAAATACTATTTTTCAAAGTGCAGTAAGGCTTTCACTGCAAACTGTTTGCTTGCAGCAAAGATCACACAGCCATAATTCCAAGAAATATTGTTCAGTAAATCCTTTCTTTTTCAAGAGACAGCACCATTTCCCTTACAGTCTCCAAAGTGCACAGTTGCCCTGAATGCAGGCAACAGCTAAACAACTCTTCCTCAATCAACCATGTAACAAGAAAGCCACTCATTAAGATAGTGAAAGGTCAACTGAGTTCCCCAGAACAGCAGCAATAATCACGCAACTTTAATATCCACCAAGCAAAGAAATTAATTCCTTAAAAAACAAAAAAAACCCCAAAACAAACAAACAAACAAAAAAAAGTAAGAAAAAAAATTCAGACCATTCAGCCTGCTATGCTATGGATTTTGCAGTTCAATGGAAAATTATTTCTTTGTGTTAACAAACTCAGATGTCTAGGGTGGAAGCAAAGATAAAAATTAATTTTATCAGCACCTACTATAATTCAGCACTCCCACATTCTCAAATCTCCAAATTCCTGAGCCAGTGGCTGATTACTGGGTTCTCTATCAGTATAAATATATCCATTACAGGAGCTTGAAGTCTATCTACCTGTACTTTAGCTGCTACCTAGAGTTGGTAGCAATTCTAGACAGTGTTAGCACATACCAAATAGTTTAAGGACACTCATAGTGGTATCTTGTTTCATGATGAGATCCGTAAATCTCAGAGTGGACTTTCTAGACTGCTAATCATTCCAGATCTAGACCATTATTGCCAGTCATCGGTCTGGGCTTGCCTCCATACATTTTTGTCTTAAAAGTCATATAACAGACAGTATTTCAGATATTGTTCTGTGTGCTCCTCTTCCACATGCTGTCCATGCTCTCCAACACTCTCCTGCGGTTTCACCCACTACAAGCAGCTGCCAAAAATACTGGAAAATCTGTTCAATACTGGCAGTAGACATTGTACTTGAAGCATCTGCAGATGACCAGCAAATGCAACACACAGATAGTTTCAGAGCTGCAATAGCCATTTTTCCATGCTGAATAGATACAAGCAATGTTTGCTAGCAAAAATACATACCTGGAATTGGAAGAAGTCAATGAAAAATGTGTCATTTCACCCCAAATCACAGAATTCCTATTTATCCTTGCAGATTTCCAGTTTTGCTAAACCTCTACCATAGCAGGGCACCAGTGGCAGGGTAAAGAGACTGAGATCTGTTATCTTGTTTTCAGTATACAAATTTATGTAATTATGGAAATCGCATAACCAATTATGAATAATCTATAGAATGGAAACTGTTCACCTAAAAGCTCTGTACAACATCCAGTGAATTCATTTAGGGAAATAAATTATTCTAAGTCATAAGTCATTTGCCAAATAAATTATTCACTGTGAATTGTTCACCCCCTAGTAATCAAGGGCTAATCTGCTGTTCCTCCAAAGACCAAGTCAGCAGAAGAATGCAAATTAATCTGGAAATTGTAATAACCATTGATCCATCTCTCTGGCATATATAATGACACTTGATACTTCCTCTTTCTTTATAAAGGCTGTAATAATTCATTTGACTAAGATCAAATCTAGAAAGCGGAAATACTCAAAAGAAAATAAAAAGCAGAAAGAAGAAAAAGTTCTTCTCTTGCAACAAATAGTAATATTCTGCCCAAGCAGAAACCATTATAAACAGTTTAGGTGCTTACACTTATGTTGTGGTATTATAATCCTCTTTGCTCTCTCCGTTAGTCACTCAGATCACTTACATAGCTTAAATTCTCTAGGTACTGTGTTGAACAAGAATTTTTTCGTCAAGATTTTCAGTGAAGGAATTTGATATCTGTTTGATTTAATTTCACTTTCACTTGGAGAGACAATTTGGGAGGCTGCTGCAAGAAAAGCAAAAACCAGTGTCTGAAGGTAGTTATTCCATGCTTCTTGGAGTAGAAAGATCCCTGAGGCAATAGCATACTTGTTAAAATGATGCTGAATGACTGTCATGAAATCTTACCAGAAATAAAGTAGCGTAAATGATTTAAGTATGCACGGTTAAGTAGTGACCTTGCACTGGAGCTGGGGTTTGGACTAGTAGGCTTCTTTTGGCTCTTATTTTCTGACATTTTATACTTAAGTAAGTAGAGGCTTCTGCCCTAGCTGCTATACCGGTATTTCTCATTTCTCATGCCTCTTCACTGCTACAGTGTCCTCACCTTCTTTATGTTCCTTACTTTTCCGTGCAATACATTTGTCTCCTGGCATGTCCTCTATCTTACTCCCCTTGGTGATTCCTAACTTTCTGCATTTTTGTTTGTCTCTTCCTGTCTCCCTAACTACATTTATTTATCACAAGTTTGTATTTTGATTTCCCCATCTACTATCAGAGTACTTGTAATTCCCTAGAAGGGCTAGCCTGTGGTCAAACCACTTCCCACGGCATGCCAGGTCATCATCTGGCAAATCTTCTGAAGGCAGTGGGCGCAGACATGTTATTTGTGAAGCAGTTCATGGATTCCAGATTCATGTGCCTTCACTAATGAAAGGAATGTGTACCCCAAGAGCTCCAGATCACCATTCCTTTTTCAGATACTCCAGATTCTCTTGCTGATACTCTGGATGCATAAGTTTCCTCACCTCTTCCACTTATGTTCTCTCTGAGGACCCACAATCTCGATGCACCACATTGTCCCCCTGGCTCTGGCTTGCTGGGACCAACACCAACAGAAGGAAGAAAATAATAATGGCAAGGATCCTTCATCAGCTCACCTCTCCGAGCAAATCACCACCAGATGTTTCTGAAAGCAATGGACTCTCTCAGACATGCTCTTTTCCTGAACTCACTCAATCCATTTTTGAGCCCTTGACCCTCTAAACCTTTCCTTTTCTTTTCCTTGGTTGTTACCCATCATCAGTTCACTATTCACTTTATGCTTGCCAAGAGATAATTTAGGAACATTAACAAAGGAAGGCTCTAGCAGTGTGGGAAGGCCATCTCTCTTTGACTGGTATGCCTCAAGCTCCACTCTTACGTCTTCAGTGGATTCCTTAGGGTAGCTACGTGCTATCCCTTTCCATGTACTGTAACGGATCTCAGTGGGAAAGTACACAAAAATATTCATGATTTCAACCACTTTGCTTTCCCATTGAGAGGAAAACAAACACCAAGTTCTCCAATCTTTTGCAATTTGAAAATGTCAACAGAAGATATTTAGTTTTTAAAATTCCCATTCCGTTGCTCATATTACTATAAAAAAAATACATGTTTCAAAACAACTGTTTCAATTAAGAAAAACTAAAATCTTCATGTGGAAACTGGCAAAGTGGGTTGTTTCCACAATTTTAAAACTTTTTCGAAACTATTTTAAGCCAGGAAGTTAATCAAAAAGGATCTCCCACAAGTTCAGTTCTGTCAAAGTTTTCCAACTAAAAATGGTTTAATCAAAACTTACTCTGATCTACTGTATCTTGGACATTATTGATGCTGTATTGATAAGTAGTTTTTCTTAAGTAATTTTTTCAATTTGATTATTCTAAAAACTTTATTTTAAAAATGCATTAGTACACAATACGGACCTTGTATCAGGTTTCTCATTGCATAATTCCACCAAGATCAGATGATGTTCAAATAGTCCCAGCATTTTCAAACATTACCTCTTATGCCAAAAACTGTGAGCTCTATACTTAAAAAACCCCTGAGAAACAGTAAAAGGTTCATTCTTTATTATCGTTCACATCCCAAGTTTGGTGAAAGCCTGACAGGTTAACACTGGTACTTTGGAGAACTGAGACATAAATTAAAACTTAGCTCTATAACCTCTGTTCTGAAAATCAAATCCTACAAAGGGATTAACTACAAATACAGACAATTCAGAAAGACAGGACCATCCAATATCACATCTTCAGACTATAAAATATTGCGAAGAGAGTCTGGACAGAATATATAAATTGTGTGTGTGTGTGAACACGTGCCTACAAAAGCACAAAAAATAACAGTGAAAATCTTTCTGACTAAGCAAGCAGCAATTCCAACAAATTTTCACTGCTGAAATTTCATTTAATTAAAAGTAGCAGTTTTGCTGGGATAAGGGAATACTATTGTTTGTTTATATAATGAATCCTAGGTTTTCTCACATTAAAGGAACAGACTAGTTTTTCTTTAATTGAAGGGAGAGATTAAAAATTCACCAACATAGATATCTACAAAATTATCCAACCTTTCACATAAATAAAATTTACCTAAATTCAATAAAAATGGTAAGTATGCAGAACCACTTGCACTTAACTTGATGTATATTGACAAAACCTTTTTCAAATTAAGTTAATTTCAAACAGTATGAAAGCAATCTGAAGGAAAAACCAGCTACAGTACATAGCTAGATCTTGCTGGTTGCTTATGAGTTAATCTGGTCAATTGATCACTACAAAATTGCGTCGGTCTCTACACTAGGTTCAATGAACACTGAGATGTAAGCTTATGATTGTAACTGGTTTTCTCCTCTGCTCTGTATGTTGACTGTTAAAATTAGAGAATGCTATCTACAGGCTAGACATCTGGAACATGAGCAAATAAACTCTGTATCCTCTAGTGCAAATCCACGTGACGGCATAACCTGTTTCCTAGGATTGTTGAAAAACGTTACTAAATTAAATCCCCCCCACAAATAAATTTAACCTATTACTTTGTTTTCTGAATTTCAGAACTGCAATCTACATGTGATGAGGTCTTCTTTTATTAAAACCAAAAGGCTCCTGAGCAGACAAATTCTGTGTAATAAAAAATAAAGCCACCTTGTTTTGTAGCCTCTTGGATTTTATCCTGGCCTTTAGCGATAGCAGCTGAGGTTTCATAAGGATACAGGTGCCAAACCCTTGTACTTACATTTCCCTGAAGAAAGAGCTGCAGTTGTTCACGTAATCCATAACACCTGTGACGCAGCTGCAAGCATCTCTACAAGTGCCCTACTGATTTCTTTTAGCAGCAAAAGCCAGTGCCCACCGTGCTATATTGTTTTCCTTCTTTTATGACAGTGATAAGTGAGGCCTTGAAGCAGGAGGACCATTCATTCTGCACTATTAGATACAGCCCTTATTTGGTGCCTAATGTTCCATGACCTATAAGCATTAAAGGAACTGCTAAGAAGTATTTGATCAGGTAAAAGGAGGCATACAAAAGAACGTATTGGAGAACAAAAATGTTTCTTATAATGAATAAAACACAGCACAGGCAGGTAATAAAATACCAGAACAAAAGCATAGTTTGAGCTGGAGGCAAATTCTTGCACAGAAAAACCACCATATTCTTTGGTGGTTTCAAAGCCACAGAGACTGTCAGTCCCAGGCATGAGAACAACCAGACTCTCCCAGACATGCTGTTTGACCCAAGTGTTGGAACACTGATAAAAGATACAAAAAAACCCTCATGTCATGTTTCATATTAGTACATTAGTGCCTGGGTTCCTCTGGATTGTCGATAATCCTCTGAGAAATAGACTTTCACAAAACCAGGCACAGGGTTAATCCCTCACGAATGCATTGGTCTGGCAGACTAGCAGAACAGGACAAGCCAGAAGCAATAGCAATACTATGTCAAAGCTGTTGCAGGATAGGGACAGGCGACCGGAAGATCTCGCGATGTGACGGAAAGAGACAGGGAACTCTTCCCCCACACACCCTGAGATAACGATCACCCCCGGCATGCAAGCCCCCCTAGCCCCAGTAACTTTCCACTCCTTTCCTACACTAACAAGCCCACCGCCCCTCCTCTGACGTAGCGAAACCTCCTTCACTATAAAACCCTGTAAGATAAGATAATAAACACCATTCGAACATCCACCACATTGGCGTACATGCGTTCGATGGACCGAGTGGCTCGGGAGAGGCTGAGCCGCCGTGCTGTGATTCGGGACCAGGTCGCCCCGTCTTTCAACCGAAAGACGACAAAAGCCATACTTGGTGGTCTACACAAAATAATGGGGAATACAAGGACAGTTTCTCTCTTCACCTTCCTTTGTTCACTTCTTTTCCACCAGCAAAGGAAAGGTTATTTTAGTCAGGCAAGGCCAGAAGGGACATCAGGAGGCAGGAGGTCTCTAGTGTAGCCACCTGCTCAAGGGGTCACCTTGGAGTTCAGACCAGGTTGCTCAGGGCTTTATCCTATTGAGTCTTATAAACTCCCAAGGACAGAAAGCACAACTGGACAGTCTTATGGTAAAAAAAAAGGTTTTCCTTATGTTCAGTCTGTACGCATCCTCTTCTAGCTTACACTCAGTATTTCTCAGTCTCTGAAAGAGCCTGTCTCCATCTCCTCATTAACCACCACACAGGCATCAATAAACTGAAGTTAGGTCCTCAGCAGGCAGTAAGTCCTTCACACTCTCCTTGCAGGGCAAATGCTCAAATCTTGAGCCCTCTGCTGCACATGCTCCCATCTGTGTCTTTCTTTTGGGGAACCAAAACTGAGCACAGTGAGACAAGGTCTAATGAGTGCTGAGTAAGGGAGGACGATCCCTTCTTTCAGTCTACCACTTGTGCCTCTATTTGTGCAGCCCAGAAGTCCACTGGCCATCCTTGGGGCCAGGGCACAGGGCTGCCCATGCTCAGCTGCCCGCCAGAGCCCCAGAGAGCTGCTCCCCAGCCAGGAACAACCCCACAGCCTGGGCTGCTGCAGGGGGGGCTTTCCTCTCAGGGCTAGTGATGGCATTTCTCCTCCTTGAATTAATATAGGTCCAAACACTTCACTAAAATGGATAACTGGGGCTGCCAGAAAGAGAAGGAACTGACGCTCTTACAATAATTGTCTGCCCAACAAAACCACTCATTTTCAGCCTGAGCAGGGCCAGAGCAGCGGGAGCAGCTGCTGTGCCTGTCGGAGTGTTACTGGTTCTGCTGCAGTCATAGCAGCAGCAGCCACAGAATCAGGTCCAACAGCCATCCCTATGCCTGCTGGCCCAGGAAACCAAAGATGAGTACAGACAGCAACTCAAAGGCTTGCTTAAGGATATCAAATGAAGTGGCAGTGGCAGTCTCAATGAGCAAAGTCCAATGAGCTGCTCAGAGAAAAAGCAATCATCTTGTTAGCCCCTAATCTGACAAAAGCAGCACAGAGCCCATCCTGAGAGCTGAACATGATTAACAGTTATTCTCAGGTACCCCTGTGTAATCAGGAAATGCTCTGACAACAACTCCAGGAGGAGATTAAGGTCTTTTCTCTGCCTGAAAAATAGGTAAGTCTGCCTTCAGTAAGCTCAGTAAAGAAAACACCTGTTTTCAAACAGGCAAGAGCTAGCCCTGCTCATGCTCTACACTGGCTCTGCACCCAGAAGCTGTGGCTGGAGTTGTTCTAGTGATAAATCTCCTAACTTGCCATATGAAGAAATGGAGTATGTTGGTTCAGACCTAGTATTACACCCTTCACAAACACACACAGAACAGCTCGTGTCTGCTCAGCAAGCAGCAGAGAGGCAGTGGAACCCTCCTGCTTTTATTTAGTCACAGGAGAGCAGCCCTGACCCTTCCCTTACTCCACTGCTCCCTCCCTGCACATTTCAGGGCAGCCCAGACCATGGGTGGCAGTAAGGACACGGCCCCATGAGGAGGCACCTGCACAAGGGTGGCAGCAGCACTGAGCCCAAGGAGCTGCCTCCCACCTCTGCAAACCAGGGCCCTGGGGAACTCACCCAGCCCAGCGGCCTCTGAAACACAATTTACAGTAGCTCCAGAGGCCTGGCCAAATTTACTTTGTTGCTGCAGCAACCATTTTCTCTGGCCCCACCTGGCCTTGCCACCTCCTCCATTGCCTCTAAAAAGAGATTTCCTGGTAGGGGAGAGCGGGAAGAGAAAAGCTCCTATAGAAAAGGAAATCTGTGGGGGGAAAATCCATTTAGATCTATACAAACTGTACAGCCATAAAGATCCTAAAGACAGTTTTCAATGAACAACCACTTCAGCATTCCACATTGAACCTGGAAGAAACCAGAAAGGAAAACAAGGGCAACACGAACGGGAGCACATTTCCCTTTGAGCTTTTTTTTCTCCAAAAGATAATGCCATGTACTTTATCACAGCACTACTCCAAAAGAATTAGTTTCTTTTCTTTCTATATATTGCTGTGCCAGCTGAAAAAGCTAGTAACAGATTTCAGTATAAAAATTTTGCATATGTGTAAGTTTTACTCACTAAAGGTTGAAACTACGCTGCATAACTCCCTAAAACTGCAGTGATCACTTAATGTCTTTTGTTTATTGATAGCAACAAACCAGCCTATGCTAAAAGCTGGCTTTCATAAAAAATGAGGCAATTTGTTGACTTGGCAAATCAAAAAGATGAAGAAAAAATGCACAAATGAGGTAATAAACAATTATTTTCAAAGAACCAATCATCAATTTAGTAGCTTACGCAATAAAAAGAGATGGTGACACAACTGTAGTATAGCTGCATCTAGAAGATGTGATTTAATTGGTAGAATGAATCAACAAGAGAAATGACTATAAAAAATCCAGGATTTTGGAAGTTTAGGGAGAAGGTCTCCTTATTGATTTAATGCAAAATATTGTTGCTCTTCTGCTTCCCTTCTACTGACAAAATGTTTCTGATGTCTGCTGAAAGTCTGTCATGTCCCAAATACGTAACCAATTCACCTTGTAGTTTTTTGACCCAGACATGCACTCAGTAAATTCTCACTATTCTTCCTCACAGTGTAAGAATTCCTTTCCACATACAACAGGCCCATATAAAATTTCAAGTTAGACCTATCAAAACCCTGCATTTTCCAATCTTTTCCTCTATTTTGCCTTCTTGCCTAACAAAATTGATGTGCTCTGAACTGAAATAATATATTGAAGATCCCTTCTAACACAAAATATTCTGTGATTCTGTGAATTTAACTGTTCTTGTTTAAAATAAACCCATCTTCTTCTTCCATGGGATCTCACACTGAGTCTCACTAATTCCACTAACAGTGAAAGGGGCTGTGCAGTTACATGGCTGCAGGCTGGCACGTCATCTACCAGCAAGTACTAAGGAAGGACTAGAGCACACATTATCTTAAAAAAAAAAAAATTGTTAGCCTTTAATTATCTGGAGTATTCTGGGTTTGTTAGATGATGTTTTAGGAATCCACAGTCAAGGAGTCCTCTGACTTAATGTATTTCAGAGGATCTTCCTGCTTGTCCCTGGAAGATATGTTAGTCATTCCTAAGCTCTCAGATACAAGATCTGAACTATGTTCTCCCATGGAGCCATTCCCTTTCGGATATCCTCAAGCTGCACATCCTGGGCATCTGGCTGCTTCCTACTCTTGTAGCAGCTGGGCTTTAAGGATCATTATCCTTTTGTTTGGGAGCATCTTGGCATTTCAAACCACCCATTGCTCAGGTACCTGTTGCACTGTTTGACCATACTTCTGGGGGAAAAAAATACAACAAAATAAAATCTCCTATCTAACCTCAAATTTCTCCCCAACCTTGTTCATCTACAGAAAATCCAGACTGAAATTTTAATAATCCTTCCACTAAGTTATGAACTCGCTGGCATAGGACTCAAACACTTCTTCAGCAGGCAGGTACTATTCTTGTATTTAATATCATGCTTGGCCAATTAAGAGTAGAATTTTCCCATATTTCAGCATGAATTGCTTCTATCCAGTGAACATTCTATTTGCATCAGTCTGTAGTGCAGAAGATGTAAAAATAGAAATGTGATTCATGCATGCAGCTTTTCACTGTTTCTCCACTGAAATCAGACACATGATAATCAACCATTTGAGATGACTGTGTTTGAGATTGCTAGACCCCAAGTCTTTGAGGAATAACAGTTTTCTAAACAGTCAAAATTCTCACCCTGAACCTTTTCTATGGCTTTTTAAAGTTAGTGTTGGAGTTTTTCTGTTCTTGAGGGTTTTTTCATTACTGATTAAACGGGTGTTTAGCATGGTGACAGCAGCATCTGACTGTCAAGGATAACATGACAAAGTGCCTTAACGAAGATTACTCACCAGGGATATGAGGGAAGTTTTAAAGTCTACTTAATCCTTGCCTCTTTACTGAAACTTGAAAGGCCATAATTAGTACAAAACAAGAGGGTAATTTTGTGATTTGGATCTGTCCACTACAAATTTAAGCCTTTCATTTTACACAGGCCAAACGAAAGGCACTCAGGTGATAACTACATTCAGACAGTGCCATCCTAGCCTGGGACATAAATCAATGTCCTAGAGGTGAAGCACTTCAAATCCTGTTAGTGTGTTACTAAACAATCTATTCTCTCACCTTAAGGACCCTTGGGAGTTGTAAAAACCAGGGCAATAACACAACCTAGACTGAAGAACAGATTTTCACACATCCTTTAGTATCCTGCACTGGTCAGCTTATTAAGATTGTCTGCACATGTCAATACAGAAATAAATATTTGGCCATCCAACTGCCAAAAGAGTTCACAAAAATTAATGACAGCTATAAAAACCTCATCACTTTATTTAGACTGAGTCTATTTTTACCATGAGCTTTGGAATGTGACAGCTATATGTGCTGTACACAGGATAAAAAATGTGCTGTAGCAGAACTGCAGCTCCGTGAAATTTCACAGGAAGGTTGGTTGGGGTTTTTTTGCAGAGAACTCCATAAGCAAAAACCCAACCAATTCATGAATTCACCTTGAATAAATCAAAATATTTTAAACAAATATCTGCTTCAATTTGTAATTTTTTAAGACTATTTCAATTCAAAAACCTTATTAAGTTTAAAACATTCAAAATCAAAGTATTTACTTTTGATTCAAAACACAGTATTTTCTAATTTTTAGTAAAAACCCACATCTTCCAACACATTTCATATTTTCAGTAGCCCTGGACAATCAAGAGCACACCTCATGCAAGCATTCCCCATTCTCTGCATAGTACAAATTACGTACCACCTCTTTGTATGACTTGTAAAAAAAAATTAAAGTTACTCTTTCTTTTTATATTCTGTGCATAATATTTTAAAATATTATTACTAGGTAATTTTTAATAAAAAGAAATATTAAAATATTGCAAAATCATTCCTGAACTAGAATGTCATATCAAATTGAATGTTTAACAGCTATATAGTAATGCACTTTTGCTTACCAATATAAATAATAATTACAGCTTGTACTTCAGATAATTTCCATTTTCAAACCTCAGCTCTGGCAATAGCCACTTGTGTGCTGCTGGCAGGGGTGGTCATGTAAGATCTCAAAATTAACTAACAGCCTTCCCAGCTTCCAGTGTGTTCCTCTCTGGTTCTTTAGGTCGTGTCAAAAGCAAATTGCTCTGCAGGCTCATGGAAACACCAGCCAGGGCACCTTGTGGAAAGCAGCAGGGTAGCTTTTCTCCCTCTCACCCCAGGACGCCCACCAGCAAGCTTTGCATACGCGATGGTGCGACTGTGTTTGCAGAAGCTGCACTTTTCAATTTTGCTCCACAACTTTTAATACTGCTTGGAGAGATGTCAGCATTCCCAAACCAGTTAATCAAAATTTACATATAAATAAATGGCTTTTATATATAAATAACTCCCTTGAATATTTAGGAGATATTTATTAGGATAATGTCCTGGAAGACATTAAGATAAATAGGATAAAACACATATTAGCATAAGTTGATACAATTTTGATCGGGAGGATGAAGAAGCCCTAGAGAAAATAAGTAAATTTCAGTGGTATCTACGTGTGCTAGTGAATGTGATACTACTGTTATCACACTACCTTTATATTGTGAATACAGAGATATATTTTTAACAACAACTGGCTTTTCCTTGATCAATTTGAAGTGTGATATAAATATTTTTAAAAAGAGAATGTAGACACAACAAAAGAAAACTACAAAATGCCTGTTTTCACATATGAGGCTCAGATCTGAAAATCTCTTACTTCACTTAAAATTTTATCACAAACCAGGCAATTTCCACTTTTTGTTTTTCTAGATTATACCACCCAAATATTTTCAAACAACAAAAAAAAAAAAAAAAAGTTGCAATACCTTGGATTTTTTTTCCCCAAATATTTCATTTTGATAACCATTCATTTAAACCCCAAATTAAGAAGACATGGATTTGGCAAAATTACATTAAAATAATATTATTAGGTAACTATGCTTCTGAAATAATCTCATCTCTGATGTTATCTTTTCTAAGTCATATATACTCATAAACTGTTTGTAGCGTCATGCTACTTCAAGTAATTTAACTAAGTATATTAGGAAAATTCTAATTATGTTTTTCATAATCCTCATAACTTGTTACTATGGCTTTGTGTATTGCTGTCAGTTGACTTGTCCCAGGTGGGGAGCTGACTTTTGTTGTCACTGTTTTTGTCAAACAAAACTATTCGAGGACTGAAAGATCAGGAGACATTCAGAGGGTATCTTTTCAATCCATTTGCAGCGCTATGTTCCTCTTCATCAGAGCATGTGTATGTTCCATTAGCGTGACAGTCCCAGAGATGGATCAAGCAGCAATCTCTGGTGCATTCTGCTGCATGGCATTATGAAACTGACTAATAGAAGTTGTCTTTTATTTTTTAAGTGTGGCAATGCTAAATCAGCATTAGCATTTCTTGTTGTACATGGGACAAAAGAGAAAAAGCAGCAAAAGGGCAGCTAAATCTAGCCCTCATTATTTTAGAATCACATTTTGGGGCCAATCTCCTCTGGCACTGAGTAGCTGAACTCTGTTGAATGAATGAATTTAAAAGTACTTTTTGTTGGATATGTACGAAAAAATTTTATGCTGCAGCAAAATAGAATCATAGAAAAAGGTGTGGTTTATATACCTAAATAAGAACTGAGATGCTAACATTAATCCACATTCACAGATTTTCAAACATCTTCCATATACATATATATCTATGTATATTTGCCCATATATGTCAATACATATATATTCTCATATTTAATGTATTTAGGAACTTAAGAATCAGTTAAAATTAGGTCAGTTCATATGTTGTTTCCAGCTAACAGATATGGAAAAAAAACCTAAATGTAAAGGAGTATCCTTTAATTTATGCTTTACCCTTTAAACTACTGTCCTGCGTAGACCCATCAAGATGATTCATTTGGATAGCTCTCAAACCAGTGACTACAGCTTTCTCTATAACATATATAAAACACAATGACATATATATATATTTATATTATATTATATATATATATTATATAATGACATCTATATATACAAAATCAATGACAGCCTTGTCTGTTATTTTTCCTTTCCAAAACACTACTGAAATAATCTTGCCTAAACACCAAAGTAGTCAAAACCTCAATCATTACAAACACAAATCTTGACCCAGACCCCACTGGGAAATGTTCAATTTTTCCCAGAAAAGACCAGAATAGAAAGTTGCTAGATGTTCTCCCTCCCCAAAGAGGGAACCAGAGGTATTTATGTTATTTTTCAATGGCTCTACATCAGCCCCTTCTTTTTCAGCCTCCCTTCGATAACGTCTTACCAAAGACCATGAGAGGTTCCCCAACTAGTGAAAAATAAACCAACACCCTTAGTTCCGTTTCAGAAAGACATTTAAAAAATTCCCCTTCATCACATCCTGGAGAGTCTGAAAAAAATCCTTCAAATCTATACTCTAAGGAGAGGATTGCACCTTCACTGCAGAACAGATTTGCAAGTATACTGCTGCAGACAGACACTGCAGTAAAAATTTCCCAGTTAACAAAAGAGCTGCATAGCCTTGACACACACACACACACAGGCTTTTTTTTGTCACAATGTTGCAAATTAATCCTTTGCCCAGGAGGCTTCCTTGGCCCTACCATTAAAGTTATGCATGTTGTGAAAGGAAATGTATAGATTATCTAAAGATGCCGTCAAACAAATTAAGGCTATTGTTGAATGTTTACATTTCAATGTCAGACACCAATCAGCTTCACTTGGAGTATCTGCTACAAATAGCAACAAAAATGCAGGAGAGTAAATTATCCAAAATTACATAAGAAAATACTGAATTAATTTAAACATTTGAATCTTGATAAAGACACATTTATCTCAGTGCACCGAAAGAAATCAAGATCCACACTCCCACACATCTTTTATTATATCCTAGCAGTTCGGCTTAATAGTGGAACAAGAAATTTTCATGGTAAAACATTTCTTAAGATATAACTTAGTTAAATAAATGTAAACACTTAAAATTTAAAAATATTCTTTAAAAATTAAAGACATACCACACCACTCTAATGTGCATAAATAGTAAAGTTAATGAAGAAAAAGCCAAGCCTCTTAATTTTCCAGGCAAGGAGCTACAGTTTGACATTTATTTGAGAGAGGTTTCAGCCCAAGAGGACCACAGGTTGTTACACCTTCCGGTTTTAAAAAAAGTTATGACCCTCAATTTTATCTCAGTCCAGATAAGACCATCTCCTTTCACACCATCAATTTTAAAACAGAAAAGTGCAAAGGAATCAGTGAGGAGTCTTCTTAATAATTAATATGGCCAACCAAAATTCAAGCACTAGCCATTGTACAGCTGCCCTAAGACATGCAATAAACAGTGGCTATTATCAATCACAGTAATTAGATTTCTGCAACATAACCATATATTGAGTTGTATAAAAAACCCTATTTGGTGTGTACTGCGACTTGTTTTAGATAATTTTCATGACATATCCATTCTAAGCACAACAGAAGACAGCTTCTGCTATTTGTTTTCATTAGTACTACAAAATAACATGCAATTTATTTCAGTTTTCAGTGCAAAATAACTACATGTATTACTAAAAGTATGATGATCATAGATATTTCATCTTTCTTAAACAGCTAAAAGTTGGTAGCTCTGCTAATTCAACATGGAATAGATTTTAAAGAATAAAATTGAGAGTTTTATTCATATGTTCACTATGAAAAAGTTGCTCATGAGAAGACAGGTGACATAGAGGGTTAAGTGCAAAAGATCTTTGGCACTGAGTTTAAGTCAGGACTGAAAATGAGCTTTACTGTTCTCATACAACTAATCCAAAGGAAGTCGGTGAGCTCCAGAAGAAAACATCAATTTGTCACAACTGATAGCCTGTTCTGCAGATATATCTTAGTGAAATAAAAGAAGGTTATTCCAGGGCAAAACTGTCAGTTACGTGATGAAACTCCTATACAAAAAAACACCTCTCAAATGCCAAAAGAGTTTGTCTAATGAGTTACAAAAGGAAGTAAAAAATGCTGTAAGGCACTTAGGATCAAGTGTACAGGTCTAACGCTTTTTACATATTCTTTCTTTAAATGTGATAGGAATTAGAATGTTTCTGCCCATTCTATATTTAGAGCCTGTCATTATAAAAAAGAGAATCTTATTAACATGGATATTGATTTTTTTTTAATTCAAGATATAAATCTTGATTATTCTTCAAAAGCAAATTATTTTGTAAGAAAAAAACAAGAATTTCAAGGCCCATTTTTTTACATTGGACTACATTTTTAAATTAGCACAACCAGTTCCTAATCAAATTAAAAGAATAATTTGATCAAATAATAGAAAAATAGAGTTTAACAATGCTAGTGCATACTATAGGGAGAGAGGGAGTAGCACATATATTTTTGTGCAACTTATTCTCATACCATGAAACTGCAAGATTAAACAGAAAACTACTAAAAAGTTTTGAATATTTTGGATATTTTTTGAAGCTAGTTGAACTTCAGGTATGTGTTTGGGAATTTTGAAATCTGCCATCAGCTTCACCAGGTGGAACACAATGTTTATTGTCTGCCAGTGCCAACTGGCAGGGTGTTACCCAGAAATTGGTTTGTCCTCTGATAAACCAGTAGTTTATACCTCATTCTGAAATTTTTTAGCTCTATTACATTTCATTTCATAAGCTACAACACAGAGTTTACAGAAAGTAATGAGTGATCTGTTGTGCAATTTTCTTGCTTCTCAATAACTGCATTGAGCTGGCTGATATTTTACACATACCTTCACGCATAAACACAAACATCAGGCTGAAATAAAATCTTCCATCAAAGGTATAAGAAACTGAAAATGGGGCCCTATGACAGGACTTGTTAGGGATTCTGACAGTAGGCAGGGCTAGTAATCCCATTAATAAAATATATACATACACAATGTATGACACATTCCTTGTTTATGATGACTAAAATTAGATCATGGCAGCAGAGAATCAAGATTTGTAACTTTAAAAGTCCTTTTTTGTATTCTTTCTTTATCCTTCATAGAAATATTTAACTCTGCATGAGACATGATGTGAAATTGCACAGGGAATGGCTTGGTTTGGGGACAAGTGGTTGGTGGGAGTTGTAGATCAGGCTTGTAATGGAAGCAAACTTCAACTTTAACTGTACAATAGCTATAACTGTTCCATAATAAGAAAAAAAGATTAAGTCTGGGTATACTGTTTGTCACTCTGGCACCCTGGAGTTGGTAAGAACCATTTGCACAATCCAGTCAGGGCAAGGCATGCTAAGAAAATTGACTGAACATAGGTTTCTAACTTTTCTAGGGGAAAGATTTGTCAGATGCCTCTTTCTTCTAGATTTGTTCTGGAAAAGGTGTTTCAAACAATTGGGGTGCAAAAGCATATACAGTGCTGCAAAAGTGGCTAGCAACTTCCACAGCCACAAGACAGCCATTTATTCACACAGAGGTCATGGTTCAGATTGAAATAGAAGAAATTGTGAATATTGCATTACACTCCATATTCACCAAATGGATTATGATATATCTGTATCTTATTCACACTTCAGCAATGATTAAAAACTATTTTGTTAGATATTTGATATTTTGAAGGAATTCTAACTTGAATTTGCTTCTGTGTAATGAAAATAAAGTCAACAGAAATAAACAACTCAAGACATGCAGTGTTTAATATATAATTATACATTGTATAATTATGCACTCTGCATAATCACTGCTTCTGAGCAATTATTTTTCAGCAGACCAAAGCATTAATCCCACTACTACCAAGCACATTTTTTTCAGGTTTGCTTTAGGGGGATGACAAGATACCAAGTTGCTACTACACCTCCAAAAGAATGAGAGAAACAATGAACTGATCTGAGAAGTGCTCTCAGATCACAGAATCACAGAATATGCTGAACTGGAAGGGACCCACAAGGATCATCAAGTCCAAATCCTGGCCCTGCACAAGATTTGTCCAAATGCTCCTTGAACTCTGTCAGGCTTGGTGCTATGACCACTTCCCTGGGGAGCTGTTCCAGTGCCCAATCACCCTCTGGATGAACAATCATTTCCTAATATCCAATCTAAACCTCCCCTTACACAGCTTCAAAACATATAGGAAGGCATTATTAACATGAAAGAATTTCCATTTTACTGATAAAAATTTACCCATACTAATAGTCATCAATAGCACAAGTCATGATGCTTTAGATCTCCTCCTCTTAAGTCATGCCAAATGTCCCATCCAAAGTAATTTCAAGATGCTGAAAAAAGTCCTACATAGTCTTATAACAACAGTAAAAATATTTTCAGGAACAGCTTCTGCTATATTTATTTTTACATGGCACAGAATGAATAAGCATCTCAGAAATGCGAGAGATGATTTATATTCATTCATGAAAGCTAAGCTGCTATCAGCTCACAGAGTTTACAAAACATTTGGATTTTGCAGCATTTCAAACAAAGTGTGAGAAATGGGGCCATTTTCTTTTGCTTGCAGAAAGAAATCTGAATACAAACTATTGGATTTCTCATGTCTCCAACTGTTAAGTAACATCCTTATCATTTCTGACTAATTTTCTTGTGCCATAAGATTAGGAGACCAGGTAGTTCATTATCTCCTTTAACATATTTTGCATATCATAAACACACTTAAAAACAGCAGTCAGAAGTAAAGCTGCTCTTAGATTTGGCAAAACTGCTTCTGACTATAAATAAATTAGTCTACATAAAAGTTATTATTTTCTTCATTCTTAAAAAATACTAATGTTCCCAGAAATTCTTTCAAAACATTCTACTCAGTTGAGATTTTAAAAAATTAATCTTATTTACAGTGCTTTATAAACAACGACCCCAGAAAAGTTCATAAGGATCTTATTTTTGTAATTCAAATGGGGTCAATAAAAATGAACAATTAAAAGGTGGAGTAACAGGATTCAATTGTGAGTGAAGATAAATATATTTTGTTTTGCTGTTAGGAGTCACTATACTGACCTTAACAAGTATAAAGGTGCCCTGGGTACTTTGAAAGACAACTGGAACATTTTTGTAAGCACTCTATAATTTATTTCCAGAAATGCAGGCTGGCTGACCTTGAGATGTCATGTCTGGACACACAGTCCTCCTGTTGTAAGACCAAGTCAATGATTAGAAGGTGGAGTTACAAGTTTTATTGCACCAGTCAGAAGGTATTTGTAGAAAAATAGGTATTTGTAGCTAAATCTTGTTTTAGAAAATGTCTTTTGAATACACATCCTCAACTGGATCAGAAAAAGCTGTATCACATACTAAATTCCTTATGAATTGTAACATAGGCACATAAGATTTTAAGAAGATTAATCACCTAAAAATGCAGACAGCTTGCAGGAAAATGCCTGTTTGAATCTCCCAGCAAGGCTGGCAGCCATTTCAACAATAGGACTTAGGCAACATTTAATCAACTTAGAAAAAATGGGCCACTTACAAAATCCCTGCATCCAAACTCCTGCCATTCCTTAGTGAGTAAATAATCAGCAAGTACAAATTCTGTGTACCAGTCTCAGCTTCCAGTGCATATTGTTCAGCAATAGCTGTGTGTGTAAACTTTGTAAGTGGACTGGTTCTGACAGTACCTTGCCTCTACTCAGGTGGGCGTCACTGCTGGGCTACTCGCTGAATCCTGGTCCCTGGAAAAGAAGACTTAGATCATGTAAAATACCCAAAAGACTGGACAGCAGATGTAATTTAGATATAACCAACTAAATCAGCTAATGGAGAAAAATAGCAAAGTCAGGAGAAAAAATACTTTTAAAAAATGACCAGATGACAAATCATGCTCTGGAGATGCCTGTTTTTCACTGCTGCCTAAAGGTAGGCAGGGATTACCGGTTTAGACTAGCTTTAAAAACCAAAAGCTGGACTCTCCCCAGACTAAGGCTGCAGAGCAGCAAGATGCTTGCTCAGCAAGGCAGCGGCCACCCCCTCTACAGAGGAGGATGGGGCAGAACTTTCACATACTCCTCAGTGGAGGATTCACTTTCTTTGTTGGAGGTTCACAAGACACTATGACTTTGTTTCCTTTTTCCCTCTAGGAAATAAAATACTAGTTGTACAAGCCTGTTTAATTTGGTAAGTGGGGAAGTATTTGGCACCTAACAGAGTTTTCCTGGGCCTCAGCATAGAGAGATACAGTGCCTTGTACTGCAGAGAGGAAGGCAGTGCAAAGCTTTACCAGTCCCTTGAATCTGGTCTTTGCTATGGCATATCAGAACCTGGCAGAGCCATCATACAAATAAATGTAATAGTAGTGCTAATTTTATCAATTATGCTGTAAATTTCATTTTCCACGCTTTCTTACAACTTCTGGGATCATCAAAGAACAGCAAACCATACCGGGATGGTGGCATAAAGTGGTCAAACACTACTTAGCTCATATTTTTTCTTCAGGGAAGCTGGATGGTGCAATCCATGTCTACCATATCAGTAGTGAGGTTTGTTTCAAAGGGACCAAAATTTTCTGCCATAAACAGTAAAAAGCTGAGCTCTCTCGCATTAGTCTTCAAATAATCTCTAGTATTATAGAAAGAAAGAATTTATAAAGGATTTAATGTAAACTACTCTGTTTCATCAAACTCCCTGCAGACAAGAGAACTTAAATTATATTGTGTCAATAAGCACTATAATTATTTGAGGTTCAGAAACATCATAAACATCAACAAAATAAGAAAGAATATTTTAAAACTTTTGTAGCTTTGGTGGCAAAAACATTTACATGTTAATTTTTTTTTAAAAAAAGAAAGCAGAATGCACTACAGTCATCTATCCACCTATTGCTCCTTGGACAATCAAACAGAAATGAAATTATTTCTAAAATTCTTTATGCAACCTATTGAGCAGAATACTATAGAAACTTCAAGTGTTTCAGTAAGAAAACAGCAGTACCCTAAGGACACCACAAATTCAGACAGAAGAATGATTTTCCATTTCTAGAAGTAAGTGTTGATTTGAGTTTAGACTTAAAAGAACAAGTAACATGGCTTTTAACACATTTTACTTTTTTTTTACATCTAATTATCTATGGTGATCTTATTAAAATACTTTATTCTTTGCTGTGATTTTCACATTTTATCATTTTATCTCCAATATATTTTTAAAAAATCCTATTCCAGACAGATCCAGCACATAGATATCCTTGTATAACCCCTTTCAAATTCACCGTCTACTGTTTGCACTCTACTAACACTACCCTCATAAAATCCCTAATGATTTACTCAAAGCCTGTGCTTAAAATCCATTGAATCCCCATCCTCCTTGATTTATCCAACAACTTCAAAGCATATATAACCTTTTCTTCTTTTTAAAACACTTAATTACAAAAATTTGACTGAGGAAAAGGTTGGCACTTGCATCAGAGAGATGAGGACCAAAAGTTGGCCCTTTTATTTTTAGTCTTTTTCTCTGTGGCTTGACAGAAGCTTGACACTGCATAGCTGAAGTGGGATCCACTTACTTGGGATGCACTTACTTCTTTTTCAGAAAGAGAAATCAAAGAATGATTAAAATAGTGAAAGTTCTGAACTATTCAGACTAAATTATACAAACAGATTTGGCAGAAGAAGATACACAGAATTTCTCTGATATCCCTTTGAAAAACACTGGGGGATAGGGCAAAAATCTAACAACCTACAGAGAATTCCTCTCCCAAAAGACTTGTTGGTCAGGGGGCATATGAACAAAGTCAAAACCACTGCAGTCACAGCATTTCAACACTGTTTGCAAAGGGCCTCAAAACTGGAATGAAGGCCTCTCTTCTTCATAGCCCCAAGTCTGAACAGAATGGAGTCAGAAACTGCTCCTTAGGCTCAAAGGACAAGGACAAGTCAACATCTAGGCTTCTGACATGCCCTGTTTACTGTTAGTTCATTCAAGCTGGGTAGTCAGGGCCTTTTCTTTGGATGCTTAAAGAAATTAATACAAATTATGCCTTTTTAAATTGAGTTTCTCTACACTAATAGAACTTGAGGGCACATCAAACCTCTGTAGAAAGCACAGATTATTTTCTGTTTGTGGATTGAGAGAGCAAAGAGAAAACAGGACTTTAGAAATTAATCTAGGATATATAGTACCACTGAGGGGACATGGTCAAAGAAGGTACCTTTGTATTTCACGCATATCCATTTTTCTTTTGCCAGTCTTCCACTACTACTAAAGACTGTGAAAAATATAAGAGGATATTTAAAATCTGAAGCAAAAGGCCAGAAATAGAAATTCTCAGTGTTACTCCCCTCTTCATAACAAAGAAATAAAATTCATAAATAACCACACAAGTCATGGAGGCTGTGTGGTGTACAGAAAGAGCCACTGACCATCGTTGGTTGACCAATATTCCTACAGAACAAG
The DNA here is from genome assembly GCA_013400235.1 of Oriolus oriolus. NCBI lineage: Eukaryota > Metazoa > Chordata > Aves > Passeriformes > Corvidae > Oriolus > Oriolus oriolus. Next base: position 276,768 of record VXBT01004902.1, read on the forward strand.
GTATTACTGTGCTCATAGCAGGCAGGACAGGAACAGCTCTGTCCATCCATGCTATCCAGTATCAGGTTCCTGTGTGCCTTAATAGAGTTTCGTGACCAAAAGCAGTGGTTGACTCTTTGTAGTCCTTGGCACCAAGGGATGAAGCCTGATGGCTACCAGCCTGATGTAGTTTCATGCTGTGGGACCTCCATACATACTCTGCAAGGAATGATGTTTTACACAAAATCACTTCTCTTTCATCAGAATCCCTGTACTACAGTCCAGATTCTGTTTTCTTTTGAAGGGCAACCAAAACCACTGAAAATCCACTGAGTCCAGTCTGGACCAGTACTGGAAGGAAATTTTCCACAGACATACTCGGAGGGAGTAGGAGGTTCTGCAGGTTTAGCTCCAGACAGTTCTAGTGTCTCTCTGGATCCAAGGAAGGTGTCTTTACTAACCAAACATATGTCTGCACAGATGTGAGCAGTTCCACACAGAGATGCTCAGATTAATGTGGATGAAACTAGCCTAGTTACTAGAAGGCACAGAACTCCCTTAGCATGGTGCTCCATGAGTAGTTACAGCAAGTTTCTCAGTAAAGCTGGCTGGATGCGCAGTGAAACACACTCACTGTATGTCTGCTGGCACTTCTTGGGCCTCACATGGTGATCATGCTTTACAGATATGTCTTTACAACTTTCTAGCTTGGAGAATTAGTATTCTTTCTCTGAATAGCACTAGCACTTTTTTTCTCATTTTCAGACTCCTGCTAGAGGTTCAGAGGACTCTTCATACATGAGGGTTGAAAACACCGCTACTTATCTTATGTCTAGAAAATGAATCAACAGAACCTTGATATAAATGCTTGGATCTTCCCTATTAAATCTTTTAAGATGACCTTGCGAGGTCCTCTCCAGTTGTTTTCAATCATAAATTCTTAGCTGGAAGATACAATCCCATGGTGCGATTCCTTCAAAAAGAAACTTCTCTGTTCCTGTCAACATCAATGCTTCCTTCAAAAAGAAGACAAACTTTAACTTTCTTTATTGTCTGACAGGAAGCAGAAGCTCCATGAAAAAAGTTCCTCCACAGACCAGAAAAGGAAAGAAAGGCTCCTTTTTAACACTTTTGAAAATTGATATTTGAAACTATTTCTTTTGGGTTTTTTCATCAAAGATCAATTAGGACACTGATGCTACCAAAAGACCAAATCCACAAAAACGGTATTACTTCAATATTGAAAAAAAAAAACCAACCAATACTCTTTATAAAATTAAAGAAACAGAAGAATGACAAGCTAGAAGAGCAAATCTCAATGTGCTTCTGGAAGAAAGAGCCCAGTTCACGGAAAGAGAGAAAAAATAAATGCTTTCTTCTTCCTGAGTATTTGATCCAATAAACACAACAAAAAACATTAATACCTTCCCAATTATTTCCTCTTACTTATGATGAAAGGCTCTCAACTCCTACAGCACAGAAACATTGTCCTGAGGATGGTTTATTTGAAATAGACCATTACCAGACTATGATGCAGAATTATTTATTTGGGGCTTTTACAATTATTATATATCTCTTTTTACAAAATTAGTTATACACAGCAAATAACCTTGCAAGTTCTCAGGGTAAGGTTGGTTTTTTTAATAAGCTAGAATTTAAATATATGGAAACATACAACTTTGAGGAAAAAAACCAGTCAAGTCTAAAAAAATTTGAATTTAAATGCTCAGCCATACTGGCTTCACTTATGAGACAATCTCCAGCAGCAGGAGATAAATCAGAGCACAGCAGTAAATTATAGTCTTAATTCATTTGATTATATAATTTTATTCTTCTCTTTCTCTCTCTTTTTAAATCAGTGCTTGAAGGAATGAATTTATTGCTGAGGCTTCTCTTCCTGTTCTGAATTATGGATTCTGCATTATTCTTGGAATTATATATATCTGTAATTTAGTATTTCAAAAATAATTTTCTTTGTTTTATAACTTAGCTAAAAATATCTGCTTCCTACTTATTACTGAAACATTAGAAAATTGGGGAACTTAGAGAATAATAAAAATTATGTAAATGTTCTGCAAAAATGAGTTTTCATCATATTTTACATGTTTTCATATCAGATCTTATTTATTGAATGAAACTTTTCCAAAAAACTCTGATGTGAAAATCGGAAAGTATAGAGTAGCCCAGTTATTTTATTATGATGAAAGACTCAATTGAGCTAAAATTGGGAAGTTTAGAGTAAACAGATCCCCAGATAATAAAATTATTCAAGAGCTGAAGTCTACAACACACTGGCATTAGATTAAATCGCTGCAGACACAACTTAATTGTGGCATTAGTGGGAAGCGGGTAAATGCAAAAGGTGTGACATGTGGACACGGCTCAGGGAAAGGAGAAGGTGGACGAAGCCTTGCTGGGAGTATTCTTCCCTTTACTCTTTTCTGAAAAGAGTAGCAAGACTTTCTCTGTGCCCTGCCTTTCTGAAGATGATGCACAAGGAAAATTCTGTTGAAGGACTTAGAAAGAAGTCCTGCCATGAGGCAGGCACTCAACACTAGCAGGACCTGCAGACTGGTGAGCTTGGCAGGTTGCCCTTCTCTTCTTACCAAACTGGCCTTTTAATCCCTCTGTTTGGATTAACATCCCCAGGAGTTAAAATCTCCAGCCACTTTGCTCTACTCATTTTCTCTAGCTTTGCTTTTTAGATAGACCATTGCCTCTTTCCCTCACTAATACAACATCATTCAATGAAAGAAAAAACCCTTGAGAGGTACTTCCTGTATAAGAGAATAATCAGGAAGCAGCAGATTCCTGTAAAACATTTGCTGTTTGTCCTCACAGTTTATACATTAGGAGAGGCTGAAATAATTTGTGTAATAACCAGCTGGATCTCAATATTTTTCTCTCAAGCTGTTGGTTCGTTCAGTTTTCTCTCTCTTTTCAATACAGCAGTTTCCCCACTGAACTTGCTGTTCCTTAAATTCCATCTGCGCTTTCAAACTATTACCCATCTGTGCAGTATCAACTGCAAATAAACCTTCGACCATGTGCTGAGCAAGCTTACTCTGGTTTTGTTATACTCTGTGGCCTCTTTCATGAGCTGGTGAGTAATCACTAAACAAGACCAACATTAGTTCAAGTCACACAACATGGCTATTTCTCTGTTGAAAGAAAAGAGGACATTTTTTTTCTATTTAAAAATACTGGTATTTTTTAATGTAAAAGTAAGGTTTCATCCTAAACACACTAAAGCACTTGTTGTGTCCTCTGGGTAGCTGGCTGTCATTTTCAGAAGTAGATAGTTATTGCCATTGTGCTGGTTTTGCCTGCACTAGAGTTGATTTTCTTCATAGTAGACACTATGGAGCTATGAATTGTATCAGTGCACAGGAGTAGCAGCCAAAGGGACTCTCAGAACTTTCCTTCCTTGGCACCAAGCTCAGCTCTGCAGTACCACTCACCCCACCAATCCAGCCCCACTGCACATCATGAAGCCACAGTAAACATTTCCCCACAAGATGTTTGACTCGGCGTGTCACAACTTCTGCTTTGTGTTTAGCAAACAAGATCAACAGCTGCACTTCTCAGCAATGCAATGCAATGCAGTGCAAGGTTTTAAGAAAGCTTTTAAACAATAAGCAATGCAGCGATATCGCCGCTCTACAGGTGTTTTCTTTCTGGTAACACAGTTTTCCTTTTTAGTAGAAATGAAAAAAACAGCAGAGATTACCTACTTGGCCTACATGTATCAAGAACTTTCACATTTAACATGTTTAGATAAAACCACAGTGAATGACAGGACCACCCTTAAAGATACAGTCTAGTGGTCAGGTCATATGTCAGCCCAAGTTTTCACAGAACAATATTAAAGGAAACTACAACCAAGAACAGTCACTTGGATCACAGAACATGACAAACATGTTTCGCAGAATTATACAGGATTTGATTTCTATTGCTTCCTTAACAGGCCTGCTCTAGAATAGCTGCAGTGATGATGCCTTAGCAAAAATGGGATATGATATTTGCAAATGCAAAGCTATTAACAAAGCAAATGGATTATAATACTAATTAAGAAACCACTAAGCAACCATGCATGACCTATTCCTGATTTCTGCCATGGGACTCTACACACTGAAAGCAAATGAGAAAATTCAGCAAAGAGGATGACCATGCTGAGTTAAATGAATTCGTCATTCTTTATTAAATTAGCATTTATATTCTAAAGTGTTGTTAATAACGTTTGGTTCAGTTAATATTGAATCTGAATTACAGCTAATTATGTCAATAAAGTAGAGCTCTGCAAATCCATAGCATGAATTCTGTGGAATTTTACATTAAAAATTGTAATTTTGTATTCCCCTAATGTCTACTACTACAGTGTTCAGAATTCTATTAAAAAGCTATTTATCAGTGTTTGAATTAAAAATACATCTCTACACAAATATAGATCCATTCCTCTTAAATTTTTGATTTAAAAAAGCATGTTTATGTCTTAAAATCACATACTATGTAATTTTTTCCTTACATTTATCATTTTTCTGACTTTATAAAGCGAAGATCTCATAGTATTTCTAATATTTCAAAATAGGACAAAAAATTGCTGAGGCTTAGGAATGAATCCTGTGGGAGCAGACTGGAGAGTTGCTCAGTTGCATTGTAAGACATAGAATTTTTTATTTAACACTAAGAAATACTATTTTAGTATTCTCTGAATGAACAAGTGTCACATCAACTGTGTGCGCCACATCTTGAAATAAGTTTAGGTTCTGAAGTTAAGCTGACTGTTCTCACAGCTATTTTCTTCATTGCTACCCTTATTTCTAGATGCCTCACAAAAAACAGACTTAATCTAATATTCACTTGCAAAATTGTAGTCATGTAAAGAAAACACTGTCCAGCCTGCTAGTGAAAGGCTTTTTTCTTCTTTTTCCTTTTTAGACCGATTGCTCGAAGTCCAACCGACAGCTGGATGCGGTACCATCACTACAGCATGACAGTCTCAGGTGTGTTGTAGGAGGGTCGTCCTGTGAGACAGAACAGGTCCTCCTTTCACTACCACTCTGGTGCAAGCCTGCTTGATTCAAAGCAAAACATGATGCATGTCCAGTTTTGCACCCAGGCTTAGTACAGGACCACTTGATTTAGGCTAGATGAGTTATTTTGTAACACCTGCCTTCTTAGAATAGGAAGAATAGGAAAACTAAGATAACAGCACCCAGTCTGCAACTACTTGAAGGTATCAAATAACCTGCACAAGTCTGCAAACTTGCATATGCATCTGAAAAGACCAGGATGGACAAGTGCTGGGGGATAACAACTGCCTGGACAAGGTGAAATAGCTTCATTCCCACCTGCAGAAAAATGAGGTAATCCTTTGATCCAGACTTGTCCTAATCCACAGAAAATATTTATCCAGATGTCAGTGATGTCCAGATGATACCAGGTTAGTGTAGTTTTGAGTGGTTTTGGTAAAAAAAAAAGAAAAAAACGATACTAATTTCGGCTACAGTTTCTTTCATTGAAGAGCTCTCGAGTCAGGATATTTTGACCTCATATAGCTGAGAATCACCAAATGTTTTGCCCTTCAAGCCCAAACACAACATTAGACTTGCCATATTGTGTACCCAGAGCATGGCTGATTTGTTTGACTAATGCTTAATTTCCAGTTGTTGAGCATAAGAAAAGGCTTGTTTGAAATTTTGAGATTTGTGTTGTGCCTCAGTCAGTCTCTTGTGTAGTCCCATCACAGAGGCCCTAACTCCCTAACAGTAACAGCAGCAACACCTGGAAATGAAAGATGCTATCTGGAAGGGCCATACATTTGGTGAGAAGTATTTTTCATCCATCCCTTGCATATCCTTCCTGAAAATTATAGTATCCAGAGTACATCCTTTCCAGAGGTTTGAAAGAGATGAAATATACTTATCTTGAACTAATTTTCACACAGCGGGTATATGTATGTGGGGAGGTATACTAATAAGTTTCCAAGAAAGCTTTTCCCTTAAAAGTCTCAGAATTTTAGAATTAAGACTGAAATTCAGTCTTTAATTTCTATGATTTATGTATGTAAGTCCCTAATTATACTAAAGTTGTCTGAGATGAACCTTCATTCAAAGAGCAGGCCGTTTTATACAAATACATTACATAAGTTTATTGGAGACTTGCAAGCGAAATTAAATCCATCTAGGAAGTATTTTACCATTCAATTTTCATGCAAGTCGTGTTTAGCCAGTGGCTATTTGAATTCATGTAATTCTACATACAATTCTAATTCAGTTCATACATACATATTGGGATTCAATATACTTGTTTTCCCCACAGAACTTTTTTTTATGTCAATAATAGTTATGGAAAGTGGGAAACCAACAGGTAAGAGGTTGACAAGTTCTCAAATAACTGGGGGCAGTTGAGAATAAGGGCAGCAGTAGTATGCATGTGGCCTACTAAGAGTACCTTTATTTCTAGGTACAAAAAATAGCTGGCTACACTGTAAAATGTCTATTATTAAGTAGCACAAAGCAAGCTCTACATTACAAATATCTTTCAAGAACCCAAGGAAGAACACAGAGATATTGTTTGAGGAGAAGTCTTTTGGGATATGTGAAAAATTATTTCTTTAAACAACAATAAAAACTTTGGTTTAAAAAGTAAATATTTGAAAAATAATTGTACATCTTCCATTGAAAGCAAAAAGGCTCTTTGGGAATTCTCATGATGTCACAGCTTGGCTGTGAGGAAGGTTGATTAACAACAGAACAGCTTGCATGTCACTGGAACTCTAGGAGAGAGCTCTACTGAGAATTGTAAAAACTCCTTTGAAATCTACAAATAAATAGAGAAAGAAAGTCTATTGACATTATAGCAGCAGTTACATTAACTGAAACCATGACATATCAATGCAAATGTGTGTAACCTTTCAACAAAAAAAAGAAACTAGTATTTCCGAACACAGAGCATACATGTTCTATGAACTTGATGCAGTTTCCTGGCACAACCAGGAATTTTACTATGGGCCAGTGGAATTAAGATTTATTATACATTATATTCATTTGCAGTTCGGAAGAAAGAAACTCTGATAGCAATAATTTTCCCTCATACCAAAGGTGAAGGAAATTTGCAGCCATTCTGGATTTTTATGCAGTATCTACCCTCAATGTATCTCTGTAAAAGATCTAAATGCATGAGGTCAAATCAAAGTACTACACACTGAATAATCAACTCATGATCAAATAGTGCACTGGAAGTGCAACAAAATTGTATGGAACATGCATACAAACAGCAACTTTTCTTTCTGGCCACCTTATTTGACAAGTTGTGTGTCTGTTTTTTGTCTCTGTCTGTCCTACACACTTTGAATCACTGTAGACACACATTGGACAAACTTTTTATCCTGGAAGCATTCTCTGCTGACAATGACAGCTACCAATCAAGTCAGCAGCTTTCATGACATTTTTTAATACATCTGTACTGCAACATTTTTCAAATACTTTTAACTATTGATATCAAATCAATAGCTTTTATGTCTAGCTTTAGGTATCAACTGCATTTAAGCTCTCTGTTGTCACTGTTAAATATGCTAAACATTTTAGAAGTCATAGTCAAAGTACACAGCTTTGATCACAAATAAAACTGCCATGGGAAGTTTAAATAAAGTAGAATAAACATAAATGATAGGCTAACAGGGAACTGGTAGCTAGTATTAACATGTTCCATCCAGGATTTACCACTAATCCTGATAAAAATAATATTGATATTCTAAAAACATCATTATAAATTACTCTGGAAAATAGTAGGAAAAAAGAGAAACACAGAAGTTGATCCCTTTCATTGGAGTAATGCAACTACAATCATTTTTGTTAATACACCATCCTAGCAGTATAAAATCTAATGAGTTGTATGTTACTGATATGCAAAGTATTATGCAAATTATAGTCAAACCACAATGACTGATAGCAGGTCAAAGCAGCATGCATTAATATTCTACTAGTGGCACTACAATTACGGTAAAGTACTGCGTGCACACCACCAAGACAATTAATGACATCCACTACACGTACATTAATCTACATTACATTTTTTCTTAATCTTCTTTATTTCAGTCACAGTGAAAAGAAACCTACTCACTACTTCAGCATTTTCACTTTCAGCAGGACACATAGAACATTTCCAGCTAATAAGCACTAACCCTTCTAGCATATGAGTTTCCAAATGCCACCATCACACATTACCCAGAGGATATACATTTTAATCTCACTCTTAATATCTCTGTCCCAGTGAGCCAGAATTTTACAGCAGGCTAACTAAGCAGGAGTATAACTTTTTGTTTCATTTTCCCTTTCAAACCGCATTACCTGTGATAAAATTATTATACGTAACAATGCACAGTCACCTGTGAAGAGTAATACAAGACCCAAGTATATAGCAAAGAGTGGCAAAGACCATGTTCTCCAAGGAGAGCCACTGCTCTTTAACAACCGCCTCACACCACTTTGGGAGAGCATTTATACATAAGAAAACTGGCGTTTTGAATGGAAAACGGATCTTAAGCCAGGAAATTACTATCACTTGACAAAAACAGCACAGAGAGAAATAAAAATTATGGCTAATAATAGAGGGCTGCACACAACTTTGAGGAAATCTCAAATACTTTCCCTAGATGGCATGAAGTGATGTAGACTGACACTAAGGCAACACTGCTGTTCACTAAGCAGAGATCTCCAGGTTCCAATGTTATAAACCAGACCCTTTTCAACAAGTCACTTTTCTCTTCTTCTCCCATTCCAGTTCTCATAAGCATCATCCATTTTCACTCCTCAAACAGAGAGGTAAAAAGAGAAATCATTCCTTACTTCTTTCAGTCACAACCGAGGTCATCATATGAATCATCAGCCACAATCCCTTCCTTCATATCATTCCCTTTCATGTTATTTTTAAGAGTCTGCACAGGTTAAATATCGTATCATTTGATGTCATATTAATGTATTTTGAATAGATTGTATTTTGGAAGGATTTAATATTTTGGGAAGTGTTTGAGGGTTTGCTTTTTTTGGTAAGAAAATTCTTGGTACAGAACAAAAGCCAGCTTTGAAATCCCAGTATACTGTGGCACAGAGAACTCTACACAATGACTGCTTTTTTATCTAAAAGAAATCCATGTTCTAGTTTAAAATTTTGTATGTTTTTTTTCATAGTAGTGCAATAATCCAGGAAAAATATTATCTTACTTGGTTTTAACATAATAACTTTTTTTAAAGTTTGGGGTTACTCTTGCAAGTTATGTCCTCAAACATATGCCAAGAGAATTGATGTGATAACAGTTGCTACTAAAAGATCACACCAGCTATAAACAAGCTAATCAATTCCCCAGCTGCAGGTTATGTCTATTTTATGATGATCCCTGTAGTCTTGTAGCTAATCAGTCTCCTAAGTGTGGGTTCTCTCTATTCTACCACAGCTTCAGTAGTGTGACAATCTGATTCACAGCTTTTTAAAGTTGTAATGCTACTACTGGGTCTTCTGCACACACATGCCCTAAACATATTCTTTGGCCATTCCTAACATTAATATTGGTTTCAACAGGCCAATAAGACTGAGTAGAATGAGTTAACCCTTAAGCTTATATTTTTAACATCTGCACAACAGTTAAGCACAAATGGAAGTGCTGTGTGCTGTTACCCATACAGCTGTTTCTCCAGCTGAACTGAAGCAGAACTCACTGGACTGTTGGCAAAAGTATCTGCCCTTCACTGTGTTCTCTCTGCTTCTGGCCTCTCTCTGTCCAGCTGTGTGTAACTCCATCATAGTTTTGTTTTCCAATCAAAATTCCATTGAGAATGAAGAAAATATGACTAAAGAAAAATATCCCCTGGGAGAGCAGTGGATGTCATTTACCTCAACTTTAGGAAGGCTTTCAACACTGTTTACCACAGTGTTCCTTTATAAATATTAGGATGTTACACTCTGGAGGGGTGGACAGCCAGAGGTGTAAAAGATTGCTAAGATGACAAGGCTCTGAGAGTAATGGTTAATGGGTCATACTTCGTCTGCAGGCTTGTAAGAAGTGATGTTGCAGGAGGCTCCTTGGACCTGCCCTGCTGAACACTTTTATTAGGGGCTTGGAGGAAGTACTGGCATGCAGTCTCTTCAAGTCTGCAGATGACACCAAGGTGCAGGGCCAGCTGATATGCTGAGGGCTAGGCCTGCCATTCAGTGAGACCCAGGTGGGTTGGAGAAATTGGTTGACAGGAGTTCCAAGGATCTTCTTCAAATTCAATGAGGAGAAATGCAAAGCATTGCTCCTGGGAAAGAAGAACCCTTGCAGCCACCCAGGCTAGGGAGGCTGACCACCTAAGGAGTCTTCCAACCTGAATTACCTGTGACTCTATGACCCTAAGAGCCACAAATTTTCTGTGAAATAGGTATTATATAATTCGGTCATATCTGACAGAACAGCTGTGATGTTCATTTAAGGGCACTGCTGCACCTAACAATGTCTCTCTGTCACACATCACTGCACACACACTTTTCCCAGCCTCTCCATCTTTACAGTGAAAGTATTACATGAAGGGCACTACCCCCTCCTAATCACTAGTTTTCACAGACATACAGATCCTTCAAAGAATTTCCATTTCGTCTATCCAAGGATTGCTCAGTACCTCTCCAGCAAAAGATTTCTGAGATCCAGTTCTGGCCACTTGGATTCTCAGCTCCTGAAAAGTCCTTTTCCTTCAGATAATTCACTATTTAAGTACTTTCAGAAGTACTGGATACCTGATGTTTGTCTGCATGCTTGAAAAGAAACAGTTCTGTATTTGTGTCTCTGAAGTCTTTTATCAAAAGCAAAACTATTTGCATCCTTGTGAACAAGAGATACAGAAATAATTTGCATCACATATTATGAATCCTTCCCTGTAAGTTAATTTCAGTACAGAACAGCACAGTAGTTTGGAACAGCCGTGTTTCCTTTGTCTTGAGCATCAAGGATATCAGAGAGTAAGAAAAGGGAGTCCAGTGACTGGGCCAGCAGTTCCAAATTTAGAAGACTCTGCCTCAGTTCTCTAAACTTCTACAGGTTTCCTACAGGACCTTAAGGGACCCAGTCAGTCTTCTTCTACAGAAACTGCATCCATAAAACTGGAAGGCAGAGTAAGACAATCACCTTACATAAGTAATCACCTTACAGTATAAAGTAAAATTTTTAAACACTCAAATATGATGTTAACAAAGGTGGATCATGTACCTACCATCAATATATAATCTTCAAATTGTGTCACAATACAAATGTGATGCATTGTAAATTTCTTGAGAAACCAAGAAAACCAAATCAAACTCATTTATAAGGGTAGATTAAGTCTTCTGCAAAGTAGATTTCCAAGAGATAAAAATAGTATATGTGCTTGTTTTTAACATTAGAAACATCAGAAGATGTGTTCCTTGCAGTACTTGTGTTTGTTTTGAGATGTTTGCTGAAGGGCTAGCATTGTCTAAAGAACTCAAGCAAACAAGGACAGCATACTGAGTGATACCTTGCTTTGAGCTTGTCTGTGTGTGACACTGTAGAAAAATTTGTCACTGTTTTCATCAGCCATATCCTAGAGATGTGAAGTAACATTTAGGGTCAAAAGCCAAGTAGGTGCTAACAAAATAATGATTATAGGATGGAAATGGCATCTTCACAAGTTAAATTATACAGATTTGCAGTGAATTTTGGGGGACCAAGCGCTTTTACTATTTTAAAGAGACTACTACTCACATATTTCACTTATTCTTGCAGCACCATTCCTACACACTCCAGAGTGAGTACCCACTTCTAAGTAAAACAAAACCCATGCTATTTTCCCAGGAGCACTTTCTTAACACTCATGATTATTTCTCAGGCAGTTATGTCCTGTTTGGAGCTGGAAGTGGTGGAGCATGATTTTGTTGGCCGCTAATCTGTGAAGTCTGGTGTGTGACCATATTTCAAGGAGGCTTGTCACAAGTTCCATACAGAAAATCAGATCCTCTAAAGAGACCTGTCCATCCCCATATCTTACTTTTATTTCTACAGAGGTGTTCCCAGAGGATAAGAAAGTCATTCAGCATAGTTCTCCTTCTAGGGAATGCAGCCATAAATACAAACTCAAGTCAAAGACTGCAATCATATCCCAGCTATTTTAATAACAAGTATTTGTTTTTCATAAAAGCACTTTCAAGAATCTAGCCTATTTATTTTAGTAAAGAAGTGCTCATTATTTGAGCACTTCGCTGCCTGTGAAAGGAAGCACAAACATCCGTCAACAGTTAAATGCCAGAAACAATCTGACGGGGATGGGGATTTACTTGATTCCCTCTTTACCATGACCCCCAGCCAAATGACAGGAGGACTTTTAACATTATTTACAGAAAACAGTTTCTCATTAGGCTAAAGCATGCCTTCTCAGCAAGAGTAGCTGAGAATACAGGAACCCACTTAATTGTCCCTTCCAAGCTTGCTAGGAAGGTTTCACACAGGCCATGATCTCTGCAGTGAAGAAGACCTCATCCAGGGCCTCAGTGAGCAGCAGACAGATTTCAGTGCCTCTGTTCCTCTCTCATGAATTGCAGAAGACTTAGCCTCAACTTTTTCAAGGTGGAGTATTTTCTCGTGTTCTTACAGCACACAGAACAATTAAACGTGAGCAGAACTGTGTCTGTAAGATGAAATCAAACCGAACACTTTCATTCCTTCTTTGTGCCTCAGGTGTGTGTTAACAAATAAGAAGTCTGTTGCTTCCACTCTACAGATATCCATTCTTTAGTGGGGTACAGAAAAAGGTTGCAATACTCTCTTCTTCTTTGACAAACATTACACAACCATGTAAATATCATTTTTGACAGTCCTATTTCCTGAATTCTACTCTCTTCTTCTAAAAAACCCCCTTCCATTAATCTATTTTAATTTCCTACAAGGAGTGAATAAATAAACAGAAAAACACAGTACTGATCACCAGCATCAAGATAGCCTCTGTTATGGTCCTTTGCACTACAAGATGTTCATCAAAAATCATCGATCATTCTTTCAGCTAGGGAGCAATGCTAAAACCAAAAGTACTCTTATTTTCTCATGAGAGCTTATAACTGGAGCTTTTAACAGTCATCTTTGCATCCCCAAAAGTCATTTTATTTAAAGGACTCCACATCAAAGATTTCATGCCCTGTCAACACATTCTCATCATTGTTTGCCTACAGTCTTTGAACTATCTCCTTTCAGCTACTGAAATATTAAAATTGCATTTTCCTCTGTTCTGTCAAAAAGTTGTGCAGCTTAACAGGACAGTATTCTACAGTTCCTGAACATTTCGTTCTCTCCAGAGAAACTGAAAGCGGGAATTAAATGCATCATTTTATGAAAAATAGCCATCAAAATATAAGAATTATGTGTTTGCAGTAGCATGCAAAAGTGAAGAGGAAATTATCATCCTTTGGTTTTTCATAATAAATAACAAATGCTACTTAAGATGTATAAGATGAAATCAGACGAAGTTAAAAACAAACACAAATAGCAATGTTTGGACAGTTAATATAGCAGTCGCTGTCCCAGGATATGTAGATATCTAAAGTTTATATGGGTTCAGCTAGATCAGCCCATGCAAGAAAACTATCACTGTCTATCCAACACAGAGGTGCAACCTCTGATTCAGAAAGTCCCCAGATGCAGAGAGCTGCAGGGGCATTACCAAGCAGGCAGGACCTCTGAAAACCTGTCCTGCTCTCTGCAGTTCCACAGGTCTCCATTCACCAAGGAAGCCCACGCTGAACTGACTCAGTGCAGCTGAACTCATATAAAGAATCATGGATGAGTTTTAAATGACCACCCAAATCCAGTAGTACAGTACAAGGCACAGAGAGCAGAGCTGTGACAGTCACACATGATACTGTATGCTTGAAACGTTTGAACTTAGTTTTAGTGAATAGTTCTTACTAATTTGTTGATTAGTCTGATTTCATCATTCTTCTGTTGAGCATAATGCTGTAATTAGTAATGGTATGCTCTCACATCCCTTCTTCTCATAAGGAAGGAAAATGTTAATCCTGTTTTACAGCTGAGTAGACAGAGAACAGGGAAATCAGGCATTCCCCTTAAGATGGCCCAGTTTCAAAGGTGTATTTGGCCAAAGATTTAAGTCTGCTGAGAGAAGTTAAGGAACTTTAAATTACTGAAGATCAGTCAGAACTGTATTTGGAACACAATTATTATCCTATACTAATTAGAGTATAGATTATTATTCTTACTAGTATTGAGTACAAATTATTATTCTATACTAATTATAAGGCAGCCAAATACAAGCTAACCACTTAGTAAATACCACCAATACACTCTGACCATTCTTATACCTTCTGCTCAGATGACAACTTTGCTAGTAAGTCAGAAGTTCTTCCATATGAGCCTCATACTCACATAGAAAGATAAGGCAAATTAAGGATTTCATGAGATACAAAGGTAAGACCCCAACCATAAGATTCAGATTTCCAAATGAGTAGTACATGAGTTCCTTAGAAAAAAAAAATCACGAATAAATAATGCAATCCTGGAATTTTCTCATACCATGCATATTCCATGCATATTTCAGTATACGCTTGGAAAACTTATTTTATCCATTGGATTACATTTATTTGTTTCACAGAGTCAAAGTGCAGTTAAATTCCTTAAAGATAATAATTTTCATGGACTTTCCCCATCAAATATTTTGAACAGTTTTTATTTTTGATAGCAGAACTTTTCTAATCATTAGATCTCTAGATTTTTATGAGGCATCAGATATCTAATGACATAAGATTTAAGAATTATACACAAGTTACAGCTGCGATCACAAAAATATTTCAAAAAAAATAAAGTCTCTGGATGCTGCTGGTCCCAGGAGAGTCAATGAAAAGCTGGGAGTGATTTCACACTCACAATATGATTCAGAGTGATTTCTACAGAAACAGCTTCAGAACTCTCACTGGGTTTGATCCAAAGTCTTATTAAGTTTGTGGTAAGGCTTATCTGTCTTCTTTAGCTTGGATTTTTCCTCTGTTCAAACAGCAGTGTGTTATATTGCTCTGTTTAAAACCTGTTTCTTTTGATTGCCTTCATTCATTTTTAAGGTATTTATAGAAACATCATCATGAATTATTGTAAAACTGCTAATAATGGACAAATAACTCAGAAACTCTGACCTCCCAATGTTTTCCACATTGCAGCTTTGACAGCTGTCATACGACTAATCAATTAATCACTGAACAGTTAGAAGAGTTGATATACAAGTCACTTTTCATTAGTGCATATTTTAAAAAACAGAGTGCTAGTGATCTAGCAAGCAATCCAAGCAAACCGATAGAAGAATTAACCCTCGTATGTTCCAAAATGCTTTCTTGTCGATAAAAACACTGAGACACAAATACTCATCAAAGTCTTTTCTAGAAAGAATACCTAACAGGAGGTTCTGACGTTATGTCTGATCTACACCCCAAAATATTATCTTGTCATTTTCTCCAAGAACAGTCTCAGAGATACTCCTGTCTACATCTTCTAAAATAAACTTTAAAAATAGATAAATACAGATCTGATAGTGCTGGGATCATCTTAGAAAAGGTACGTGAGAAATTTCTAAAGCACTGGTCCAAGAAAAAGAGCCATGTTACAGGGCTTACCCTGTAGCACTGCAACTTTAGCAGTAAGAGTATTTTATGTTAATTTTCATTAATAGCTCTTCATCACAATCCTATTCTTACATGTCAACGGGAGGGTTTTTTTTGTACTGCAAAAAAAAATTAAAACCCCATTAAAGTTCTAAGCTGCCTGCCCTCATTGCCTCATCTATAGTGCCCAACAACATTGATAGCCCTCAGGCTGCCATGGTTCAACTGCAAATCCTAGTTTACAACAAATGGATGCAAAAATGCATTGCTTCAAGGACACCGATGTACAAATAATAGCTTGGCATATTAGAAAACACTACAAAGTTTTTAAACACTTTAGTAGCTTTTATTTCATACTTCAAAAGCAATGAAATGTTATGTTTAAGTAACTTTGAAGATATTTCAAAGCTGTATAGGAATATTTGGAGAGCATTAGAGAAGCAATAATTTTTTTTACTATAAAACCAGGTGCTTTATATCAATTAAAACATAATATTGTAATAAACAGAACAGTACAAGAACAGCACTATTAGCCCAAATCCAAGCCAAAATAAATAAAATAAACCATCCTGTCACAGAAACATGGACTGCTCCTAACATGTTCTACCCTTAATATACCTGCAAAAGCAGCTATATGACCCTGCATATCCCAAAATTCAACAGCTTCAAGTGAAGTGGAAAAAAATCAGACCCCTTCCTTGAAGAATGGTGTTCCTACATGGGAACAAAGAGAGATCTTGCTTGTCTGCTTTTGCCAGTCCCTAAAAGGTGACCTACTTTTCCACGAGGATTAAAAAACAATCATTTTAGAATAAAATATGGTCTCACACATAGATCTAATAGCTGAGTATTGTCAAACTTTATCATATAATATATGCTGGAAGTGCCTCTGTTTAAGAAGACCACTGCTGCATGCTACACCTTTCTAGATGTCTGAATATGATCTAAATTAATCTCAGCACTAAGTGAAACACAACAGACTCCTGTCAGATCTACAAAGGCACTTATGACCACACAAAAATTATTCTGTATCAAGAGGATGAAAGAACAATCTCTTAGTGAGACAGAGGACTGTGGAAAAGAAAACAGGCTGCATCTGCTCACCCAGCTTAGAGAACCAGCCCTCATCAACTGGGATCTCCATAACAAGGGGCAGTTGCACATTATCTACTATGCTAACTCTTTTTCACACTGGGAAACACCATCTTTATCAGTACAAAGCTGATAAAGTTTTGTACGGATTTCTCAGCACCACTGATGCTGTGTAAACTGAAGAGGAATTTTATTGCAGTCATGCAGCTGCAAGCATACCTCTTTTGTCACTGTAATTCCCTAATACATTTTCCAATATTTAGAGCAGTGGGATTCAGAATATCGAAGCAAAGTCCTATCTCTTTCATTCAACACTATAAACTGCAGTATAGGAGCTGTACCAAGACTAAACAGTATAAAGTTAGATGTGCTAAAGATGTGCACAATCCTTTGCGGTTGCCTCATTTAAGTAAGCAGCGACAATGGCGTGTCCTGATACACCGCCGCTGTCAGCAGGAGTCAAGCCCACAGCGTTTGCCACTGGAAACACACACTGCCGTCTAATGAACTGAAGGAGAGCTTAAGAAGCTTAGCAAGTCAGCCAGTAGAGAAAATATGACTTGAAAATAGAGTTTATTTGAATAGACCTTCAAATTGTCTGTTTAAGGAGACAAGTTTCAAATAGTTCTAAAATTATTATCCTGTATATATATATATATATATATATATATATATATATATATACACTAATTTATTACTCTAAAGTATCTAAACTTTTCATGTGGGAAAAGTCCCCCAAACTTTCTCACAAAGACTTACCACAGTACTTCAGCTAAAAAGTTACCTTTCTTGTATTGCATTTATAGAATAAAGGAAGAAAACTAAGAAATACTTAGTAATAAACAAAATTATGTCAGATATTTGGTATAACATCAATTTTTTCCAAAATTTGCATAGAATATCCACATATTTCAGCAATATAAATGCTTTAGAATCTGACAGGTTTACTGAGGACTTGAGGCTGTTGCTTTCCAAGTTTATAATGTAAAGCAAAATAACCTTATAGTGCAGAAACTTTTCATTTCAATTCTGCTCTTTTTAACAGCTGTTTAAATGAAAAAAAAAGAGGCAGTTTTCCAAGATGTTGGCATATAGGAACTTGTTTATTTCAACTCTCGTGATTTCTAATGCTAATAAATTAGAAAATATAAACCAAGCACATTAAAAGGCACTAACTTCCCAAAAGAGGTAATGACAAGGGTGGAAATCAGTAATGTATATTATAAATCCATGATAATAAACCTTGACATTCACCAACACATGATGTCCTCAGCTCAAATCCCACTGCTCTTATATAGGCCAAATTCCACATTTGGCTGAAAAATACGTTGTTTCCCTAGTGAAGAGATGATTTCTTGAAAATATGATTAAACTCCAGGAAAAGCACACAGCACTCAACTAAATGTAAATAATAAGATCTCCACCCTAAAGAATTTACAGCCAAGAAATATAAATGCAGGTGATCACTGAAGTACCAACCACCCAGGCAAAGGGCCCCCCAAGGAGGCTTTTTGCTTTCTGCGGTAAGTTTTAAATAAATCTTACAGAAAAAAGAAGAAAATCCTTCTATTGTGTTGGGAGGATTATCTGGTTTGAAGTAAGTTATTTTGACTTTCTTACTGTGGTGTTTCAGGGTTTGTCTCTGCTGCCAGCTTCTCACAGGACAAACAGCAGCAGAGCTGGCTCAGCCCTGTGGCCAGGCTCAGCTACCCCAGCCTCACAGCAAGGTGCTCAGCAAGGCAATGTTTCCCAGCTCCAAGCTCCCTGCAGCTCACAAGGTGATTATATACATATATCCAGACGAAAAAGCCTATATATCCTGCTTACTTATAGTAATTAATTCTGGAGAGAGAATATATTCTATTTTACCAGACTAACAAAGACTCTTACAGTGCTTTGCAAAATAGAACACGTTTATTTTAACAAGGAAATTCATTACAAGGCTAGAAATCTGACTACAAAGAGGAAATATTCTAGAGTCCTTCTTGGCTACTTTGGTATCTCATGTAGAAAATCCTTTAGCTTGTCTCAGAGTTTTAAGCCAAAGAGAAACCTGTACAGCACACTCACCTGAGTGTGGATCTGAGCCTGGGCCCTTTCTCTAGGTCTCATTTTATGACACACCCAGCTCCTACATTTTTCCTTCTCTCTTCAGCAGGCAACAGACTTGATAAACAGCTACAATTTTCTGCTGGTTCCTCATTTTATGCAGTCTGGGGCTGGTGAAAAAAAACCCACTAGATAATAGTTATTCAACACACACTAAGTCTCAGCTCCTATGTTCTGGAGACCATCTGCCTGTGCATTCTTCTCTTTGTTCAAAAATATCACATGTTTCAAATAGCAAGGGAATGCATTGGAAAGATGCTTTCTGTAGGCACAGTAGACTGAAATGAAATACTATATCCCAGGCTAAAATCTGAATTCTCAGAAGTATGTTTGATCCCGTGGATTCACTGGAGTGAATTTTTTGCATCTTTTCAAAGTCTGTGTGTTACTGTAGACCAAAAAATAGGTACCCAAGAATCTACTAGAATGGAAAGCTTTCATTTAGGCTTCGTAATATAAGGCATAAGCTGCTTTTCCTTTGGAACCAACCTTTCAAAATTACTTTTTAGAGGTTCAGCCTTCCTCTTAGAAGGAAAAAGACTTTACTAACATAAGGTTGCTAATGACACAGGGCTGACTGGCATGCATGAACAGACTAGCACTATTACCCATATTGATAAAATCACTCTGATTATTCTGCTTAGAAAAGCTAAAAACCATTATTTTCTCACCTATGTAATACTGAAAAAGAGATCTGGTTAATAGAAAGATAATTATTTCTCCCTTTTCTGTCAAAATTTAAAATAGCTGAGAAAAATTGTAAAAAAACCCACTTTTTACATCTTCTATGAAATGTTAATATTCAAAACTATCATGAAACCTGGACTGTCATTTGGTCAATTTCAGTATCTGTGATTAATCGGTTTTCAAGAAGACTCATCCAAGCCCATGTTATACACTTGCCAATTACAAACAGGCGTAGAAAAACCTGCAATTCAGACGTTCAAGTAAATACAAAGCATTTCCATGTTGATTGAAAAACAACACAAATTCAGCTTGGAGAATATCCATGGATAATTTACTCTCTTGATGTTGTACAAATCTTAATAGACTTCCTCAAGACAGCTCAGTAAATTGGATGATATACAGAAGCTATAAAATTATTACTCACATGATAGGCTTATAAAAGCAATGGCCTAAGATCTCCCAAATACATAGAATCATAAACTCATTGAGATTGGAAAAGACCTTTAAGACCATCAAGTCCAACCATTAACCCAATACTGCCAACCCCACCACTAAACCACATCCCTAAGTGCCACATCTACATCTTTTAAATGCCTCCAGGAATGGTGACTCAAACACTTTCGTGGGCAGCCTGTTCCAATGTAACATAATAATTAATATGAATTTTTCTACAAACAATATTTTTTAAATTTAATAATACATTTGTATAATCTCATTTTGGAGAGAATCCTGATGGCAGCATAATGAGTCAGCTGCAATTTCCTAACAGTATGAGTTGAAAGTCCCCAAAAGGGAGAATTACAGTAATCAGCCCTTGAGATGACAAAAGCCTTAATTGGCATCTCTGTAGCTTTATGCTGATCAAGGTCTCAGCTTGGCAATGATATAGAGACTGTAAAAAGGAGCCTTTGTAACAGATGCAAATACTTACCAAATGGTAAAACTAAGAGCAATGTGACACTTTATGACCAGATCATCAAATTATGCTAAAAGCATTACGGAATTTAATAGCAAAAGGAAAAGACTAGAGTAAAAAAAAATTATTTTAAATATTCTGCAACTTAATTCATGCTCTGTGAAGCACACCATTGTGGATACTAAAAAGCTCCTGGGCAGAGGATTTTTCCTTCTCCTTCACTTCTGTGGGAAACTTCTAGTTTGCTATGCAGACTATGTAAATAGTAAGATAGGTTTTTTGTAAATAATCTCGTATCTGGTGTTTTTCACTTATGTTATGGTGTTGTAACAATAATAAAGATTCATTCTCTCTCTGGACTCGCTTGTGGCTGCATCTCTGAATTCCCCCAAGCCTGCTACACACCATCAGCACTGGTATTTTTCCAAATAGATTACACTTCTATAAATGAGAACATAATTAAGAATAAATGGAATAACTTCTCTATTACTTAAACACTTGGTCACCAAAACTGGATTATTGTTGTTGGCAGACTTTTCCGTTCTTCTAATTAAAGCCAACCATTTAAAACACCTTCTTCCTATTAATCTGACACATGTGATGAAGGAACTATAAAATTTAACACCCTCTAATGAAACCATTTCCACCTTGCACTTCTTCTTGGTAAATGGTGACATTCTGCTCCCCAAGCAAAAGAAACAGCCCTATGGATTTCTCAGGGAGTGAAGCCATGGGCAGTGTTTGACAGGTGAAAAAACAAATAAACCACAGGCTGCCTTTCAGTGACTTTGCTGAGAATAGAGAAGGATGGAGACTGCACAGCCTGTCCAGGCAACTCAATTCACTGCCTGACGGCTCTCACAGGAGCAGCCTTCCCTTAAAGCCAGTCTGAACACCTCATGTTGTAACTTATGTCAAGTATTTCCTCTTCCTCCCACCATGCACCAGTGTGAAATGCCTGAGTCCGTCTCCTGGCTGACATCCCCCTGGGGATGGGGTGGGGGGAACTTCTGAAGTCCCCCTGACATCATCTTTTTTCTAGGCTGAAAATCCCCAGCTCCCCCATCTTCTCACAGGACAAATGCTCCAGCCCCTGATCAGCTTCCTGGAGCTCCGCTGAACTCACTGCAGTTCATCTGTGCCTTCTCCCACTGCGTGGCCCAAAACCGGATGCAGTGCCTAGATGCAGTGCTGAAGAGGTAGATAATCCCTTCCCTTAATCTGCTGGCTGTAGCCCTGCTCACACAGCCCAGGAGGCTCCTGGCTGTCCCTGCTGCCAGGGCACATGGTTGGTCCATGCCTACCCACCCACCAGGGCCCCAGGTTGTACCAGGTCGGGTGACTCAGCACACAAACAGGAACCAGGAGCGCTACTCTCTCATGTTGATAGATGAAACAGTGGCACCTGGAGCCATCTTTCCTGCAACAACATTGTCAGTATGACTGATGGGTAAATTGTACAATCATGTTTTAAGAGGGAATGACAAGGAAAATCCCAGGTTCTTCCTAAAAGTCTGGAACAAAACATTTTCCTAAATAATTTTTTGGTATGCTAGGCAACACCGTTTCTTTGGGGACCATAAAATCACTGAGGTGTATGACTTATCCATCTGGAACTGGACAATAGTAAGGCCTCTGTAAATTTGCCATTAACTGTCCTTAAAGCTTCTGTACACTCTCATGCACCTTAGGTCAGACTTCTAAATACATCAAAATAATTCTTCATGGACACTTTTAATATAGCATCAGCTGAGATGAGAGTAAAAATATACTACATAAAGATTCACTACTGGGAAATCCCACTTACAGCTCTAGATAAAATCCTCAGCTAAAATTTATTAACCACCCAAGCCTCTGCTTCACCTACTGTAAATTATGCACTAATTAATGTTTGCTTCCTACTAGAGAGTGGCATTAATATGACAAGAAACAAGATCACAAACACTAAAAAACACACACAAAACACCTGATTAGCTCCCATTACTGAAAAAGGAACCGAACAGATAATTAATTAGTCGTACTAATTATAGCTATTCCTAGATCTTATAAGAGACCTTACATCAGTGTAACTCCTATTCCTACACCAGAATATCATCTGAGGACCTGAACAAACACTTGCCTTTAATTTTTAATCATCTCAGCTGTCATTTCTAAGTACAGCACAGAAAGAAGTCACCACCTCACTGCAACATGATCTCACCTCTGGCACTGGTAAGGTCGCACCTCAAGTGCTGCATCCAGTTCTGGGCGCCTCACTTCAAGAAAGACATTGAGGTGCTGGAGCATGTTCAAAGAAGGGCAGCAAGGCTAGTGAAGGGTCTAGAAAGTGAGTCCTATGAGAAGTGGCTGGGATTGCTTATCTTGGAGAAAGAGAGGTTTAGGGGAGACCTTATTGCTCTTGACAACTACCTGAATTGAGGTTGTAGTGAGGTGGGGCTTGGCCTTTTCTCCCAGGCAACTAGCGATGGGATAGGAGGAAATGGCCCCAGGGGAGGTTCAGACTGGATATCAGGAAGAATTTCTTCATGGAAAAGGTTGTTAATCATAGGAATGAACTGCCCTGTGAGGTGCTGGAGTCACCATCCCTGGCAGTGTACAAGAAACGACTGGACATCATACTTAGTGCTATGATCTAGTTGACAAGCTGCTGATTGGTCAAAAGCTGGACTCATTCCTGGGAGTTTTTTCCAACCTTAATGATTCTATTCTATGGTTCTATGATTTGCTGTCAACATGGAAACTTTCTTTTGCTAAACAGAAATAAATCCTAGATTCTGAATACATGTTTAGGATTTATTAGTTTTTGTTAAGAGAACAGAATTGTACAGAGGCCTGCATCTGGCCATAGAACCGCCTATTTTAATTTTAAATATGCTCCCCAGTGTATGCTTTATAAGAAATCATTCTCAACGCATTTAATCTTTCAGAATCTTAATGGATAAAATAGGGCCAACTTCTTTTAGTATATTATTTTGTCTCCATGTGTCCTGGTGCTGGCCAGGAATTAATTCATTCTTGCAGTAGCAAGGAGGGGGTATGGCCAGGACCCAGAAGTTATTCTAGACCACCTTGCCATTGCCAGTGGTGGGGGGAAGGCAGTCTCTTCCATGCAGAAGGGCTCTCTTTCAGGTCCATATAGCGTGGCAGAGGGCACGGTCAGGTATTGTCTGTTTCTGGGGGGTTTCTGTGTGAATCGTTCCCCTCTTTCTTGCATCTTCTGTCATTAGTATGGTTGCTGTTGCTGTTCAGTTTTTTACCTCATCGCTGTTTCCCAACTCCTGATCTTCACCTTTTATGCCTCCAACTCTGCTCTCCAGCCCAGCACAGGAGAAGGGGGAGGGGCAGCAAGCAGGAGGCACATGGTTTGGAGAGCCTCAGTGAGAGCACCAAACTGGGGAATACCATTGGTAAACCATGACACCATCCAAAAAAAAACCCTGGATACTGAACCAAGGATTATGTTAAACGACATGCAACACATGGAATTATATGTAGGCAGTAGCATCCTATCTCATCAGGCCAAGAAATGATGGTAGATGGAACTCTTTCCTTCAAGATATTCTTCTAGGTCATTTTTTGAAAACACATTTCCACAAGCAGAATTTAGTGCGTATAGCTTCACAAACTTCAGGAAAAATTGCAAACAAGTAATAAACAAACTAAAGTGCTAACCATACCAGCAAGTTTTTCTCGTTTCATTAACAAGGATGGAGACTTGGAACAACAGTATGAAGAGATGATATTAGTAATTTCTCAAATGAAATTGTGCTACTAGGTAATTCTGACAGCTTTCAACCACAGATAGCTCACACTAATGAAGATGGATGCTGTATTAGCAGAGAGATGGGGGTAAATTAAAACATTGCACATCAAGGGAGTTGGGTCCTTCTCTTGTGTGACTCAGGCTTCAGACTCATTTTGACAAACAGCTTAATTTATGTTGGTTTTTTTCTCTGATGCATTGGAATTTACCCTCATTGGTAAAGCAAGAAAGAGAGTGTCCAGTACCATGGATGCTACTGTCTCACTGGAACTCCAAATGACTCTCCAGTTTCACATCAGAATGAATTTCAGCTTCTCCTTCAGAAGAATCAGTGGGGATCACTGGACTTTTGACAATATGATTGCCTCTTGAGATTACTCAGGAGTTGTAGCTGGATAAATCTTTGACATCTCAGAGACATAGGACATGGGCATGTCTCTCAATCTCTCTTATTTGCTTTACTGTGACACTGTAGTTGTCTCTTTTCAGTCTTTCACTACTTTTGTCTTGTCTTAACATTTGTCAAGGAGCAGTAGGAGTCACTTTGTTATGAATGATATGTGACTATCTGTGCAGCAGATGTTCTCTAAACATCAGATTCTATGAGGCAGCTCTTGTGTGAACCCCTGAACAAGACATCTGTTGTAATAATTGTAATAATTCACAGTGATTACAGGGGATTAGACTTAGTGACAGAGTTAGTTTGTACCTGCCCTATCTCACCTCTGTGTAACAAATTCCATCTTTGAAACTGATAAATAATTTTTCCCCACTCTTAAAAACTGTTTCTAGCCAAACCATTAATTGGAAAGTATTCTCAAATCCTCAGGTCTGAGAAGGAAACAAAGAAGTCAGTTAGCCTAAACTCTAGAAAGTGCATACAAAACCTGGGAATAACAAGTTACTGCTCTAGAATTGTTTCCCCTATGCAGAACACAGCCCCCACCACCTGGTGATGGAGGACCAGATGACTTCTTTAAAGCAAAGAAGCTCCACATGCAGAAGCTCTACATTTTCTCCTATTTCTCCCAATCCCCAACACATCTTTTCAGGACAGTGGATCTGCAGCTTGCCTTACCACACACAGCAAGAGCAGATAACTGAAAGCCCACAGAAGAAGGAAACAGGCATTTCAAAGCCTCAGAATTGCTTTCCCAAAGCAGTCAGCACTAGCTATAGCTAAGTACATAGGAAGTACATTCCTATTTTCTGCCAGGATGGAGTTTTGCTGAGTTAGTGGCTTGAGATTACTTTTGTGTTTTGTTTTGGAGGGTTCTTTTCTTTACAAGATATTTTTGCCCGTTACAGAGAAGCTGTATGAGAAACACTTCAGAAAGAACCATCACATTCAAAACAAACAAGATTTTTTGGGGTTTGGTCCCACTCTCCATGCTGGCACCACGACGGAAAAGGACATCCTTTCCACAAAGGAGCACAGAGCAGCAGTAAGTTCCCGTCACAGCAGCACAGTCCAAGCTTCTTTGACTACTCTTCTTGTGCAGATGGCAAAAAATCCAGACAGAATGTAAGAGGCAGGGATAAGGCAATTGCTCAATAAAATGTTTTTACCATTATTAAAAGAAGTATCTGCTCTAAGAATGTCTGTCTACCTCCACTGTCACTAAAACTGTGAAAGAGCTACTGCTAATAGCAGCCTGCTCTGTCACCTGAAAAGGTTTGGACCTCTTTGAAAAAGAGCAGCATCAATTCCCACGATGCTAACATTAATTTCTTTGCCGTGATATTCTGCTCAAACTTCTTTGCAAGGGTCTCAGCATCAGGAAACAGGCCTCAAGCAAAGTAGGATTGTCTTTCCTAGGTTTTGAAGAGAAGGATGAAGAGGTTAAGTTACCATTACCAGTACTATGGGAAATAAGAAATAATGTTACTTAATCTTCAGAAAAGTAACACTATCTACAAATTCTTCAATGACCTAATTCTAGGTTTTACTGGTGAATTGTGATAATTGTACTTCCCCCCACACCTTCTCCCACTCCCCCTTCCCTGCCCCTAGTCCTGGCCACACCCTTGGGATCTCTCTTTTGGTTCCAATACCTCAACTCCGCCGGCTCACCGCCTCCCTCTCCCCTTCCCCCAGCCTGGCGGGGACCGGCCTGTCCCCATGTAAATAAAGGTCCCTCTGAAGCCACCATGCAAGAGGGCCTTCTCTCTCCTTCTCATCACCGTGTTGCGGGCAGCAGCTGGCCGGGGCTATAGCACGGGGCCGCCTGAAATGGCTACAGGGAGAGAGGGACGGCCGCTCTCCCCAACACAAGCCCCAGTGCGAACTCCAGGATCAGTTGCGGGCTTGCCACACCACCGCAAAGAAACGACCACCACAACAGTGAATGACTTCAACTGAGAGGACTCAGATACTGTTACCAATCAGAAAAGACATCAAAGAGAAAGTAGAAAGTTCAGAATATTGATATTGATGTTTTAGTACTTAAGAGGCAAAGTGATTGATGGATAGTTCAAGGTTGTCAAAATCTAAATTCTGTAAACAAAAGGGGGATTTGTTTTGTTAAAAAAATGAATTACCATGGGAGTATCAGTCTCAGTAAGAAACAAATGAGAATGGACTCTTGCCCTGCCCACTACTAAGCTAGTTATCTTCACCTCTTTGTTGTCAAAACTACTTTTAGACTGAATGACCAGAGCAGTTTCTTCTCTACTTCCTCTGTGCAGCCAGGACAGGGACAGGATATGCATGACAATGGAATAGCTGCATACAGTGGGACTCTAGTCATCAGCAATACTTCTGAGAGAAAAAATAATTCCAAAAGAGGATAGTTGTTTTCACTATTACACAAGAACCCTTTTTTCAATAATTACTTTGCTGTATTCAGAAGTATGAAAAATATATGCTGATTTTAGATAGCACCTCAATTCTTTTGGATTGATTCTGACAAAACCTTTTGAAACTGGTCAGTTCTCTAACAAGAACATCACTGGACTACTATACTTATTATCTGACTACAGGTCAATACCATTGCTTCTGCTTAGACATTTACAGGCAACATATTCTCCACCTCTGCTCTTAGGAATTTTATTTAATGCTGTTCCTTCATGTTTCCCATGAAGTCCATCAAAATTAATAGGTATTTTGCCTTTAGAGAATGATTAATGCTTAACGTTTACTTTAATTCCCTTTTGGCTATATTTCTGTTTTCCTAAGGTCTCATCCTTCTCCTGTGTTCTGACAAGCAATGAGGAAAAAAATGCTTCAGAAGAAAAAAAGAAACTGAGTGGAATTAGGAGGAGTAAATAGCATGCTCGCTGGGAAGTAATTAAAAGCCATAAAGCAGGAAGAAGGCTGGAGGTGCCTAAAAGGCATTATAATTAAAACCTAATGTATGTTAACTGTGAGTGAAGCACTGAAGTCATTGACATGAATGTCAAAACCCCCACTGAATTCAGTTGGGGCAGGATTTTATTCTAGAAGAGCTCAACAAGAAGGCCAGTTCAGCTTCAGAGAGATTGACTGGAGGTTTGTGGATAAAAAAAAACCTTGCTGAAAATGGGAACTGGTGATTTATATAAAATGATTTTCACAGTTGTGAAATAGCCACAAGAGAAATGAAAAGAGAAAATTAAAATCAAATTAGTTAATCCTTAAGAAAGGGGAAGAAGATTTTTTTTTTTAAGTATGATTAGGGAAAAAAACCAAAGACCATTACAAAGGAGGCAGAATCAAGAAAAATCCTGGACATGGAACAACTTTATCCAAAATAATAAGAAAGGAAGAAAGTGATGAAGCAGTTAAATAGCAGTGATAACTTTATAGAGCATAGCTATTGATAAAAAGCATATTGGGAATACTTAGAAAATCTGAATTCATTTGATAGCACATAGTCTATTTAACCATGAAACAGAAATGAATTAAGAAAAAAAAAGAAAGAGAATTTGCCATTCAGTATATCTAATCTCTAGAGCCCAGTTAAGTAATGGAACTACTCTTCAGAAACAGTCAGTCTAGTTTCAGTGGTTTTAGCACCATGCTGTCAAAAAGTGACAACACAATGTAAGTTTGTCCAGATGTAATTAATGGATTTACAAAACCCCAAAAATTTAAAAACATATAACCACTATCCTATAACAAATATTCCACCAAAAGTACTACTTGTACAGGAAATCTAGCAGGCTAAAAAACTAGTGTTTAATTTGACATAAATCAAAGAAATTTCATACTGGATTCACTGCATGTGAATAGCAAAAAAACATGCAGAAAAGTAGGTGCAGAAAATTAGATAAGAACTTGAAGTACAACTGTGGCAAGAAGGGAACTGTGTTAATCTGGCTGGTATATACAAAAATCTGACATCAACAGTCTGCAAGCAATGGAAATACTACCGGCCTCTGAGCTCAGAGAGTAATGATACTCTCTGTGTCTGGAGAACATTTACAAAGTCACTCCTCACCAGACCAGCAAATCTTCCTAGCAATATAATCTTAACATTGAGTACTAATTCATGAAAAATTATGAGGTGGAATTGTGAGTATACAACTTCTAGAAGGGATGTGAGAAGCCCTGAAAAACTGGTGGAAAACAAGTATTTTTAAAAACACCAGCAAGCAGACAATCTCCTAAAACAACATGCCATCTTTCATGATCTGATCCTGCAAGTCACCAACAAAAAATATACACTTAATTACTTATTTAATTTGTCTGTGTGAGATTAAAAAAAAAAAGACAAGAGAAAACTGAGGAAGCTCGAGAGCTATGCATTCTTAAACAGTGTCTCTGGAGAGTCCTAGTTGGAGCTTTCAGCTCTGGTGATATTTCAACACGAGAGAAAGGGTAGAGGATGGTGTTTCTGAGGCATCATAAGCTCTGTCTCCACATCTTTTACTCAGTCAGGCTGCCTAAGAGGTTGGGTCTTCTGCAGACTCTTGCAGACATCATTATACTTCCTATGCAACGGTCCCTTCTCTCAAAGGGCTGGCAGATGGCTACCCTAATGCGGTGAGCACAGCCACTTCCAACTGCTCTCATCTGCACAGTATCCCCATGAGACTCCCCTGGTATTTCTGTGCTGCACTGAAAAGGCTCAGTAAGAAAATATTCCCCTCAGACATGAGGCGTATTCCCTCCGCAGACTACGCGGTTTGTTCTTACAGCCATGCAAACACTCCCTGGAGACCTGACGCATATCCTCACGCACATTCTCTAGGGAACTCTATTTTCCTCTCTTCCCAACATCCGCGTACATTATACAAAGTGCAACTAGGGCAGTCTGAAACTTCCAAAAAGCACACATTAGTTGTTTATTCTTACTGTAGTTCCACAAAGATGTAAGGAAAAGACAACCCAACCAGCAACTGTCCCATTTACTTTGTCCTACATCTTGTACCCACCGCTTTATATTTACATTTCCAGTCATTTTTAGAATAGTACATTTATTTTTATGTACCAGGTCAGGTCATTTTAGACATACAATTGGTACTCTTACCTGCAAATTTTGGAAGGAAAAGGCCTCTTCAAACACTATGAAGAGCTGAGAAAATGTTGACGAGACTTAGACTATCAACAAGGCAATCACCATAATAGCTTTGCACATCCATTGCTAGTGAGGAAATAATGAGCTTCTTTTTAAGTAAGAAGTCACTTGTTTCTGCTCCTTTACAGAAGTGATATTCGAAGCTAAGACTAGAATATAAGAATGGTTTTGCTCATGAGTTGCATCATACACACTGTGTAACATTATGCACTATTTTTAGAGCTGTAAAAATCAGACATAAATCATTCCCGCTTCGCAAGTCACCTGTAAGGAAGTATTTAATGTTTTTTTTACTCTACTGTGACTACATAATTGAAAAGTATGTACTAAAAATGTTTAAACATGAGATTCAATGGCTTAAAATGAATACTGACACAGTAAAAATAGATTACTTGAGAGAATTAACTAATCATTAATAACTTGAATTGACAAAGGTAGCACTAATCAAATTCTGGCTTCATAGTAATTCTTATAAAAATGGGTGTAAGGGGAGAGCAAGCTAATGAAGTGAGAATAATTTCTGCAAAAATAGTAATGAATCTACAGCACATTAACTCATTATGGAGTTATATTTCTGTTTCAGTATTTCCTTTCCAGGTCAAGAAAATCACAGGTCACTTAGGGCAGGCTGAGAAGGGAAAAGATAATGCTTTTTATTACCATAAAAGAAAGGTCAGTTTTATGTTAGAAAAGGGGATCAAGTGTCTGAAAGGTGCTGACCAGAAAGAATGATCCTTGTACATAAATGTACACAAATGTACATAAATGTACAAGCTAGGTTGAATACAATTTATTTGAAAATTCCATTTTTAACTAGAGTGCCCAGCTAGCAGGATTGTTATGCCTCACTAAATTAAACACAAACCTGAAAAAAATCACATTCTTATTCCTGAAAAGTACAATACTTGAATATGATCCTCAAACTTGACCACAAAGTCTGAGATCTTCATGGGAACCAAATCAACCTCCATGTACAGAATTTACCAGGCTGAAATGTGTGTGCATTGTAAAGCACACGCTTTTGGCTTCAGAGAGTGATCAGAACCCTTGTACATGCATAAACAGCGTGGATAGTAGAGACCCAGAAGACCTTTCAGAAGTGTCAAACTTATAATGCATGGCTCTACAACAGAGCACACATGTTCAGAGGCTTCAAATAAGATCATTCCTACATCCAGAGTCCCAGATGAGACTACTATGAAATGCTGATATGCAGCAGGTGGAGCAGGGGCGTCTGGGCCACAGTCATCAGATATCCCTAAATCCCAGGCACATTTATAAAGTATTTGAAATGTGCCAAGATATCTAGAGAACACAGCTGAGAAAATCCAGACATACATATGTGTGCTGGATTCGGCTGGGATAGAGTTACTTTTCTCCACAGTAGCTTGTATAGGTCTGTGTTTTGGATTTGTGCTGAAAACAGTGTTGTAACATGGGAATGTTTTAGATATTGCTGAACAGCGCTGACACAGCATCAAAGCTTTGGGCCTCTCCTGCTGCCCTGTCAGCGAGTTGGCTGGGGGTGCACGAGTGGTTGTTATGGGACACAGCTGGGACAGCTGACCCAAACTGACTGCGTATGGTGTCCTGCTCAGCAACAGAAGCTGGGACAAGGAGGAATTTGGAGGACATTTGGAGTGATGGCATTTGTCATTCCAAGTAACTGTAATTATTGATAGAGCCCTGCTGTCCTGGAGGTGGCTGAACACCTGCCTGCCAATGGGAAATGGCGGATGAATTCCTTGTTTTGCTTTGCTTGCATGTGTGACTTTTTCTTTACCTATTAAACTGTCTTTATCTCAACCCACAAGTTTTCTCACTTTTACCATTCTATCCCATAGTGGGATCGAGCAAGCAGCTGGGTGGTGCTGAGCTGCCAGTTGGGGTTACACCACAACAGCCCTTTTTGGCAATCAGCACGGGGCTCAGAAGGTTCAAGATAACAACAGATTGGATGGGAATGTGCCAGACTGGATTTATGGCTGTTATTGCTGTTTATCTATTAATCGGCAGACTCCTGTGCTTGCAATGGAGCTTGCTTGCCTCACTGTAAATGAGAGTCGAATGCTTGTTAGTGGCTGCGTTTTTGTGTAGTGCTGTACTGCTTATGACCTTACTGTATGGTGCCTGGGAAAAAGTTCATCATAGCAGTGTCCATGCACTGGCAGATCATCAAGGCATCGCTGCTGTTTCCATGCTGCTGTACTGGACAGGCTGAAACTCCAGTGAGAACTCGAGTCAGAGGGACTGTGACCTATGGCTAAGTCCACATGGGAGCAGGACATCTCGAAGAGTCAGGCTGTGGACAAGCCCACACCAGATCACGTACCTCTCAAAGCATCTGTGCCCATGGCTGTGTCTGTGCCACGGAAGGTGTACCTCTGAAGGGACTGTGGTCCAAGGGGATGTCCATGTTGGAGAACATACACCTTGGAGCATCTGTAACTGTGCATGAGGACATGCTGGAGCACATCAGGGTGTGTGGCTATAGATAAGCCCCTGACAGAGCAGGTACACTCTTGGAGGGACTCCAGCTATGGGTCAGTCATATTGGATCAGGTTTATTTCTGAAGGGATTGTAGCCCATGTAAAAGGCCACACTGGAACAAGGTGCACCTCAAAGTGGTTGTGGCTGTGGATAAGTCTGCGTCACAACAGGTATACCCCTGTATCGACCCTGGCTCATAGACAGCCTCTGGCTGATAATGGGGAAAATACTATTACCTATGTTCTACACATGCACACACTGAGAGTTCAAATTACTTCATGAACCTCCTAGCCAGCTTCAATTTAAAGTGTTCACGTAAAAAGTTCATTTAGCCTCAGCAGCTGCTTCAGTCACTGAGAGTCTTTTGCTGCCTTGGAGCTGGTCAAGCGAGAAAGCAAGCACAAGGAGTTCGCAAAAGCTTCTTTTCTTTTTTTTTTTTTAAGCCTTTACTTTTGTGTGAGTAAAGGCAGTTGCATTTATATTCCTTGAAATAAATCTTATTTGACACAGTTATTCTGTCTGACTCTGCAAGGCAGGCTGGTTTTTGCCAGGGATAAAAGCTGTGATCATTATAAAACTGTGAGAAAAATCAATGTTATATAAAAGGAATGGTTATTTTATATATGCACACAAACACTGCACACACATCTAATATGAGACCTTATCCTCTGATCACACAAACAAGGAAACAAATTGGTCACATTTGCTGAGGATGCCTTCTAACACAACTACTAGATATTTTCTGGAGGCGGGGCCAAGAGAAAGCACCAACACAGTGTAATCAGAGCTTGCCATTTTTTCTTATTACCATCATGTCTGATAATTCAGTTTACGGAACCCTATGGATAATATAAAGATCCCTGTAATACCAGTTATGCTAATGATCTTCCCTTTATATTTCAACAGATACAGATATTTCCCCTCTGTTTTCTCTGTGTAATTCTTCCTTGCACAATACTGATTTTAATTTAATGTTGTTTTTTTCTTTTGTATTTAAAATAACAAATTCTTCTTCTAGGGAAATCGTATCTGCCTCTGGTAGTATTATACTTAGATTTTCTTACTAACATACCAAGCCCTTCTACTTTCCATGTTTTTTATTTTTCTTACTAAATTCCACTTTAATTTGACTATGTATTACCTTCTGTTACAGCAGTTCTCTGCAGAGAATCTGAAATAAACATAAAGAAATGCAGTAATTTTCAAGTCTCTTGGGAAACAAAGTATGTCTACACTTACGCAGTCCTACTTTAGACTGAAAATATTTCAAAATCTCAGATTTTTGTTCAGTACATTACGACACATTTAGAAATCTCTGGTTGCATTTGACATTGCAGATTGACTTCGTTATGTACAAACATCTCTCCTCGTATGAAGATTCTCCAGTCAGACAGTTCTGGCTGCTTTTTGCTTTTCCTCTGTATTATTTCAAGTACTAAGAAAAGCTCTCTGTTGCACTATGGCTTGCCATAATTCTTGAGCATCTTGTTTTTACACAACTGTCTTTGTACACCAGCAGAAGGACTGCACACTATAAGAAATCACTTCTACAATTGCCAGCTCGCAGAAACTCTGTGCACAGCCTCATGCTGTCGGTGGGAAGGAACCACACAGTGCTGCTTGGTGGCCAGCGGATGTCACATTAACATTGTGCTCTGCCTCCCTCCCCAGCAGTCCCTGATGCTGCCTCCAGTCCAGGCTGTTGGGTGTGGGGGGAAGGGTGCCACCACATGTGCCAAGGAACATGTCAAGCACCTTAATGGCTGGGCGGGCTTTCCTCTAGCAGCCTTCTGGGAAAAAACAAAATCAGTCTGCTAGCAAAAACCATACTTAAAAATAAACCTAGCAAGGAACTGGTAGTTAAAATGTTTCTCTCTCTTAACTGACAGATTGGTTCTGTACTTTGCCAAACAAAGGGAGCTCTGACTAAATATTTGTCTCCCACTCTCTCCCTCTATGAAAAATTAACATGCACAGGATCACTCTGATGAAGAACAGCATGAAAGGGGCTAACAATAAAAGAGTAGTATGAAGTGACAAAACATTTATTAAGGATTAAAGAAAAGAAGGGTGGCTTTACACACTGCCAAAAGTTTTATTTAAACAGGCTATTCCATCTTGCCCCCACTATACAGAACCACACAAGGCTGACACTAGAATAAATCTCAACTCTATAAAAAATTTACTGACAGCACAGACTACAAGAGAAGAACTTGTTTATCCTCATCCTCCAGCTCCTGCCTTCCTGAAAAATTCAGCAGTTTAGTACTGCATAACACTTCCTGGGACTTCTCCATCCAGCTAACAACTTGGGAGACACAGACACCAGTGGCGCTTCAAGGAAAGGTGGGCAGTCCCTCACTTGCTGTGCTAGAGAACCCTCCCACAAGACACCTAGAAAAGCAGAGGAGGTAGAGGGGCAAGAGGAAGGTGGTATAACGCCGCTGAATCATTTTAATTATCTAAAGCTGGGGCTCGTGGGAAAGAAGGGCAGGTCCACAGAGAAAGAGCATGCACCACCACCTGAAGGGGTTGGAGTGGTAGCAGTGCCATATCAGGGACCACACCGAGATAAAGAACTCCATTCCCAGTGTGCCTTGCAGGGCCATGGTATGCAGGCACCAGGGGAATCCCACCACTCTTCCAACTGCCACAACCCAGATACTCTCATGCTGATTCAGCTGCAGCCACAACCAGGGCTCCTCTGGGCTTCTATTCATAATAACCGGATAATTTTTCAATCAAGCGAGTAACTCAGTACTAATCTCATGCCTGAAAGTTTCAGATTCCAGTCTAAGCTACCCAATGCCACCCTGCTGTTTGCCTTCCCCTTTTTGTTGGCATGAGGAACATTTTCTCTGATAAAGGCTAGTGAAACCATAAGAAAAATGGCCAACCCAAATACTGCAAGTTTTTGTGAACAAACAGGCTGTGCAAACATGGTCCAGGATGCTTTAGGTTCAGTTAATCCTGTTTTGGGCCAAGATGGATAACATGACTCAAAAGACCTTGAGAAAAACTCTCTATCTGATTCTCGTGTTTGTTAAA
The DNA here is from genome assembly GCA_013400235.1 of Oriolus oriolus. NCBI lineage: Eukaryota > Metazoa > Chordata > Aves > Passeriformes > Corvidae > Oriolus > Oriolus oriolus. The sequence goes on from VXBT01004902.1 coordinate 311,996, forward strand.
AGGTTATCAAACGCCTTCTCCCCTTGCCTTTCCACCATATAACACAGTATCTTCAAATCTAGTTTAAAAATAAAGTTTATGCTCTGCCAAGTGCAAGACAGAGTTGGAGCAGGCATCTTTTTAGGACAAAGGAAAGGCATCCAATGGAGAACATGCTAATGCTGAACTAATGTTGACATGAGTCAAAAAAAAAGAATTCATCATGGATTTTTTGGCATGTCCACCTCCACAATCCCTGGCGTCCTGTCCGTGTGGTCCTATGACATCAGAGAGTGACACACAGGAGATTAAACTGGGCAGTGGAACAATAAACAGAATGGACAATGTCTATCTGATGCCCAGCACAAACTGGCAACATTGAATTACAGTAACGAGGCAGTGGGCACTGCCCACGCTCTGCTCAACGCTCCCACTGAGGATTGATGAAAACAGCTCTCCCCAAGACGTGATCTGGCAGATAATCTAAAGTGAACAATGAAGTGCATGGTGGGGGAAGATAAACATGGGGAAAGGGCCCAGCCTGTGACTGGCCTTCCATGCTGACTCAAAGGCCATGCTGGAAACATGAGATCCCACTTGCAGGCAGCTTCCTTCAATGTCCTTGCTATCTCCCTGGGAAGGGATGTGAAGTATTCTCTACCTTTGCATCAGGTTTCTATGGTCAGGTTTTGGTAGTGGGGGGGCTACAGAGGTGGATTCTGTGAGAAATTGCCAGAAGTTTCTTCCATGTCCAGCAGAGCCAATCTCAGGCAGCTCCAAGATGGACGTGCCACTGGCCAAGGCTGGGACATTTAGAAATTGTGGTAATGCCTCTCTGGTAACAGATTTAGGAATTTTGAGAAAAATTATTGCACATGTAATTGCAGCCAGAGAAGAGTGGGATGAGAACACATGAGATGAACAGCTCTGCAGATGCAAAGGTCAGTGGAGAAGAAAGGGCAGGAAGTGCTTCAGGCGCTGGAGCAGATTCCCCTGCAGCCCGTAGTGCAGACTGTGGTGATGCAGTCGTGCCCCTGCAGCCCACGGAGGACCATGGGGATGCAGAGATCCACCTGCAGCCCATGGAAGAGACCCACACCAGAGCAGGTGGATGCCTGAGAGGAGGCTATGAACCCATGCGAGGCCTGTCTGGAGCAGGCTCCTGGCAGGGACTTGCAGATCCATGGAGGGAAGAGCCCACACTGGAGCAGATTTCCTGGTAGGACTTGTGACCCAGTGGGGGACCCGTGTGGGAGCAGGCTGTGCTTGAAGGACTGCACACCATGAAGAGCTGGCCCTCACGGGAGCAGTCTGTGGAGGACTGTAGCCCATTGGATGGACTCACACTGAAGCAGTTCATGAAGAACTGTCTCCCGTGGGAGGGACGCCACAGTGGAGAAGAGGAACGACTCCTCTCCCTGAGCAATAGGAGAAACAATGTGTAATGAACTGACCATAAACCCCATTCTCTGTCTCCCTGCACTGCTGGAGCTGGGATGGAGGGAGGGTGGGGCAAAGGTGTTTTTAAGGTCTTATTTTGCTTGTCATTATCCTGCTCTGATTTTGGTAGTAATAAATTCAATTAATATCTCTAATTTGAGCCTGTTTTGCCTGTGACTGCATTTGGTGAGTGATCACTCTGTGTCCTTACCTCAACTCATGAAGCCTTTGTTATATTTTCTCTCCCCCCTGTCCAGTTGCAGAGGGACAGAGAGCGATAAAGAACCTTTGGTCTTTGGTCTGGCATCCAGCCAGGGTCAACCCACTACACCCTTCCACGTGTCTCCCTAGAAAAGGATGTTCTAGGCCATGCCAAAAATACCGACATGGCATGTTTCCACACCACTGGCTCAGTGGTTTGATCACTGCTCTGACTGTTCTGACAGGGTGAAAAAAGAGGCTGAGAAAAAAAAATGTCAGTTACATTTTATCTGAAGAATCATTTGACAAAAGTTTGATGGAACAGTGTGAAGCTTTCCCTGGTACTGGACTAGGACATGCACTGAACTGGAATGAGGACAAAGGGCAGAAATCAGAAGGACTGTAAAGGATTCAAGTGGAAATATCTTTTAGCAAGACACCTTTCATAGTTTATGCCCATTCTTGTTCTTGAGTGTTTAAAATACCTGCCCAGAAACTAAGGTTATTTATTGTCTCACCCTTAATGTTGGACATGTCATTCCCTAAACTTTTTTAACCTTGTGTTAAGAAAGATAACACTTCCAAATAGTGAGAAATTAACCTGATTTTTTTGTATTTCTATTTAGCCTGGCTCTGACAGTAAAAGCTGCATCCACAAAGCAAGCTTTAGAGAGCCCTAGCAAGCACTGGTATCTCCTCAGACAATCGGAGGTGTTCAGCTCCCTAATCCATTGGCTTCTTCCTCCCACTCTGCTATAACACCCCCAAAATCTCACTGTTTGGCAAAAGAGGAAAGGTGCCAAGGCTGGTGGAGCCAAAGACCTCTGTCCCAGTGTGGGCCAGGTGTCTCCACAACTGGGAGAGATCCAGGGCACAGCATAGGGCCATCAGTACTATCCTTGTGAGGATTTTGCAAGGATCAGAGAATCCGGTGCCTCCCACCTGGAGCAGTCACAGCATCTCTCTGCCGGGAAACTAAACAGGCTTCAAATGACACATCAAGAGAACCCCCCGGAAAATGTTCCGGTTTTTAACCACGTCCATTCACTCCTCAGAATTCAAGAAATGTTAAACATTTTTCAGCACTTAGGTCGTTTAGGAAGAGAATTACACATTATGTTGAATTAGGACCAAAGACTTACACCTGAGATATGCTTTTCTCAATACAAGACTTGGATAATCTACCCAACAAAGTGCACATTTTCATCCAGAAGGTTCTATTAGTTTTAAGCTTTTTGGTCAAATTTTGGACATAAACAGGTTAACAACAATACAGCAAAAAGATGCTGCAAAAATCAGAGATGTGTCCTTGAATGCCTTATTCTCTCCTGCCTTTAATTTTTTTGTCTTTTTCTCCTGCTAAAAGACCCAAACAACAGTGTTAAAGGGGAATATTTCAAAGTCTGTAAGTGTTATTAGATGAGGAGCCACAACATATCATATGGAAACTGCAACTGAAGAGGAAAAGATTTCTATCATTAAAGACCCTGGTCTTGCCAAAAGCAAATGTAGATGAATGCAGACTGACAAGCCCTGAAACAAAAAACTAAACTGACAGACTATCAGCTAAAAGAAAGATTCTGCAGCATAAAAAGAGACTGGAAGTTACTGGAGAAAAATCCTTTAAAGCCTTTAGCCAAGTATCCAGTTGTAGTAAAGAAAGTAAACAAGAAGTTAGGCAGTATTGCTACAGGAATATGAATCAAGGCTGTTGATATCACTATAATGACACAGTAGCTAAACTTGCAGAGGAAATACATAGTACACTTCAGCGTACATGCACTAGAGGAAAATACAACCTCCTTTTTGACAGGTTGAGCAGAAGAGCTATGAAATACTAACAGCAAATGCAAGGTTCGAATCAAGCTCATAGTCAGAGGAAGTATCTGTGGTCCTTCCATCAGTCAGTCTGATTTTTTAGAGGAAGGATTATTTCAATCATTACTAACAGTTTTAATTTAAACTTTGGAGATGCACAGCTTACCACCACCATCAGAGAGTGACAAAGCAGAAATCTGATACTGAGCATACCCACGAACTCTGTGTCAGAGTCATAATTGCTTCTGTAGGACAGACTGGTTACAAGTGAGTTTTCCCTTCCACAAAATGGTATCTTTTGTAAAAATTGCTGTCCTTGTTGATATTTTTCTCCATCATTTTCCAACAAATACTGAAAAATAAGGAAGAGATGCTTTCCTTCTCTTCAGTTGCAATGTGCTTTCCAGCCTTATTTAATAAGGGCAACCAGAAAGTCACTGAAATTGCTGGGTTTTCTCTTATTGCCTTTGTTAAACTCCCTACAGGTCATTGAAGGTCTAATTAATTATGACCAGGACTGCATATGCCTGGGATATATCTCTTAAAAATAATATTACTGATATGCAAGTTACACTGATGCCTAATTTGGTATAACATTAAAGCACTTCTGTATTCCTGAAAGTCTTTTCATAGAACTGAATAGTAGCATATTTATCACAAGTGAGACTACCTACCATATTAGCTGTTATTTTGGTTAAAATTTACCTGTTTTTCTGTTTCTTGTCAGAGACACAAAGTTAAAAACCAAAAGAAATGTCAATCCAAAAGTTATTCATTTAAAGAAATTTAAATAAATACATATTCATAAAGAGCTACAGGCTTTGATCAGGCATTCCTTCCTAAATACAATTACCTCTGATATCAGCTGTAGAAGAAAATCTCTAACAGTGGATTCCCTCACTGAAAATGGAACTTCTTCAAGAGTTTCCAAAGGCTCAGACAAGAAAACTGTTACAGAAAACACACAGCAGCTAATTTCAGAAGTTGGCAAAACACAGAAGGAAGAAAAAAGGTAGATTTCATTTTTCCTCTCAAATGTTTTTAAACAGCGTCATGAAGCTAACTGAAACAAGAAGGAAAATGAAATCCAGGGAAAAAAGAAGCAGCAACATCCATTCAATGGAAGACTGCACAAGGAAGAAAATGCAAGAAGAAACTAATATAGGAAATTAGTATGATGACAGTTTAAAAGCCCAGCAGCAGTAGCTTTCATGTCCTTTTACAATATTGATGACTTTTAATATGAAATATATTTCTCTAGGTTGTCTGGTTGGTCGGCAACACTGCATGATGCAACATTCCTGTTTTGGACTTTGCTATCTGCAGGCCATCTTAGCCCAGTAATCACTCTGAGTTTGATATCAAATTTTCTCTGCCAGGTCTTCCATTGGGATAAGAACTGGAGTGGTGTATACCTGCTGGGAAGCCAGTCATTTAAATCATTGTTTACTCTGCTTGTAACACATGAGGTGATTTTGTCTCCCCAAGCATCCTGGAGGCCCTTCTCAAGACCAGACCTGGCTGTTGTGCAGAGGAAGCCTGCAGTGTCCCATCAGCAGAGCTGGTGTGACATGGACAAGCGCCAGGGGCTTGCCTGCCTGACCCGATGGCAGATGCTCGCTGCAGAGAGCGCCTTCAAGGCAGCACCATATGCCAGAAAGGGAGAAAGACCAACTGCATGCTGTGGATGGCTGCTCCCCAGCCTGCTGCCATCCACCCACGGAGGCATTCAGAAAAGCCAGGCTTTAGGTTTGCATACACTGTAAACACGCTACACCTTCAAGTCTAATAAGAACAGAGAGCATCACTGAGAAACAAGCATCAGGAGCTCCACCTCATCCACACAGCACTGAATTCTGTGCCTGTGTCTCCCCGAAGATTAGTGTGAACTGCCGGTGACTGGGGAGGACTCGGTGAAAGCTCAGCATGACTGGAAAATAAGCAGTTCACTGCCACTTTTCTGTACAGAAAGCTATTTCTAAATACATGAACTAATACGAACTCTGGGGCAGGTACCTTATTTTGTTGTGGATTCATACAGGGAAATAGGGGTTGGTCTACGACTGCAGCAGAGTAGCACTGCCACAGCAACAGCATGAGAGCAGTGTAAATGGCAGTCACAGCACTGAGATCCTGCAATACATCTGCCTGTGATTCAAACAGGAACTCAACAGATTCTCAAACAAAGCCTGCCATGAAAAAGCAATTTAAACTCCAAATCAGCTGAAGTATAAAATTCTTTCTCTCAAAAATTTTAAGAAAACAAAGCTCTAAGGAAGTGTCAAATTCATTATTAAAAAAATACAAAATGTTTCTCCATTTTTATTTTATGTAGAGTTTTTCAAATGAAAGCAGCAGCCTGCTTTGCTGTGTTCAGAACTGCTTTCCTATCCCGAGCTCAGTGAATAATGCCTTTCAAACAACAGCAAGATAAAACAGTTCATGCAGACTTTCTTGGTACTTCACAGAATAAAGCATCCTAAGAACACAAACAATTAACAGCTGCTAATTCTTGTTATCTTTTTCTTTAAGAAATGGGATGCATAATAATTTGGCTAAATGGTTGAATACATTACACATTACTTCCTCCTTGGATTTTTAACAAGCAGATGAGTAAGCACATGAGTATCACTGCCTCACTCAGGCTAAAAGTCGTGTCTTCTCATGTTCCTGACCATACAGGTAACTTCCCCTTCCTTTTCAGTATTTCCTGAAAAAATACTCTTTGTCAAGTGGATATGTGTTTAATGAAAATCAAATCCTTAGTGCAGACAAGATATAAAATATCATGGAAAACTATGACAGCAACTGAAGACGTTCCCTAATTTCCAGTGTTTTGTCAGCATACTCACTGAGCTTACTCCCTTACAAAGACTTGCATTATTCAAACATGCCTACAAGCTACAAGCGTGGAAAAAAAATCCTAAATTATAGTTTAATTAACTGCTAAACCGTATTCCTGGGGCCATCTGCCCTTCACTCAGAAGCCACCACTGGCACCCTCCCACATGACTAACAGCCATTAAAGGTCCTCTTGCCTTCAGCATCCCCTGGCACAAAGCAAATACTTAATCTCATATAACAATACCATCTAGTGGTAAAATATATTCATTACACTGGGAATCTCGCATTTTCCTGCAGCACCACCGTACAGACACAAGAGCAGAAAACATCTCCTTACTCAAATAACTCTGCCCAGCACCAGAACAAATGTATAACTATTCATTTCATCTAAACATATTCTTCATTTTAAGCACATTCCTCCATGTAGAGCAGATGAACTTGTACCCCTCCAAAGCATATTAATGTATCAATGCCATAAACAATCACCTAAGGAGCAGAGACACTGAACCAGGCCAAGAGTCATTGCAAGGCACAGCATTACCTGTTACAAGCGTGCTGGCCACACGTGTGGAAACAACACACGTGTGTCCACAGCTCCTCTATGACATGTAACGATACAAGAAATGCAAATTTCTCCTGTTCTGAGCAGAGTAAATAGAGAAAAAAAGTGCTTACTCCTCTCTACATAAAGACAGAAATGGTATTCAGCTGGCATCCTGAACCAACTTCCCCTGTATGACTCCACTTACCCATGATAGCTAAAAAAGTGTGAAAACTGAACATAAAGGCAAATTGTTACATTCAGCTGCAAAATCTTTAGGAGAATGTGAATGGTTTGAGAGAGCAGAAAAAAGCTGGAGTGAGTCAGCAAGGCAGAAAGATGACTAATGGGAAACAGCAACAACTTGTTCTACAAAACAATAAATACTGTTATACTGATGATGTAGAACTAAAAAGCTATTTGACATGAAATAAAATTATTCAAAGACAGAATCCTGTACTAATGCAATGGGACAATCTGCTCTACTTCAGTGGGCTTTGTGGGAACATTAGCACATTGTAAACAACATATTAACAAAGAATGCGTATTTTTGAAGGGCAAATGTAGTCAATACTCAACCTGTAGGAACAATTTAGCGCATAAAGCAGTGTCATGCACAAGTCTGGCTTGTTATCAGCTTGACTTCCTGAACGTTTCTCTCTCAAAAAAGACCAAAAGCCCAAAAGCCGAAGTACCCTCATACCCAGGACAAAACCAAACATTAAACTTGCACCCTATCAACTTACACAGAGATTAATTTGTGGCAAGGTACAAAGTTCTGCTTGTACTGAAACAGAAGATACTACAAAAACCACTGTATTGTTTGAAATATGTTCTTATAAAATGAAGTCAATTCCTTGCACAAAACGTGATGGTTTAGAAATCTTCTACAGCCTTTAACTGCAGCTGTTGTTTTCCTGCAATATACATATTCATCCAAGAATCTTGAAACCTATTTAAATGCTTGTCCCCTTAATTGTCTAATTCAGCAAGACTAATAATGTAGCTATCACCCCATGAAAAACTGATGCTCTTCAGAACCTCCTTTAAGCAGCCTTTCACTTAATGAAAAGATCAGCAGAAAAAGCAGATTTCCAAACATGAAACATTTATTAGCCAGCAATAACAACTTCCTATTAAAATTAGCAGCAGCAGAGAATCCAACAGTTGTTCAGAATGTTATTAAGAGTTAAGATGTTAACAAGGGAATATAGTGACAACCTCTTACAACTAACAAATGATTGCTAATACTGTGTTTTGCACAATCAAGATCCTGAACAGAAATGTCATTGGGATCATACCATTTCTCGCCAATGTATATTACTGCCACCCTCAAATATACAATTACATTATCACAAGTTTCAATTTATTATTTTGGATGTTAGTTATCAGCTCTAATACCTTTTGGATTTTTAAATCTTTTCATAAAGCTCTTCTTATGGACAACTAAAATTAATTTGAAATTCGTTCTTTACAGAATCAATATTGGTTGGTATCTGTAATTTATCAAGACTGTTTACATAAGGAAAACATTAGTTTCACTGCTAAATTTGAGGCAGGAATTGATGTATTCTATTCCCCAAGGTTTCAAAAATGCAGTGAATTAGCATCTCAAGCTAGAATACTTGCTGGAAAAAGATTCCTGAAGCAGCATACCTGCTCTGCTCAGTCTACCTGCTCAGTCCACCTGCACTCTGCTTCTCATACCAACAATCCATACCCAGGTCTCTACAGAATTTCAACCTGTCAGTAGTGACTATGGACTAACATAATTTCATTCAATGAAATAAAAATCTAAAAGCAGCACTTCAGAACTAAACTACACCACTGAATTAAATTCCTTTTCATTTTTCATTTTCACAGGAAAGTTATATTTATAAATTATTCTCTATTCTTTGCTGTTACTTGCATTTAAATGAATACCTTATGAAATAAATTTCTTTACACAGACCATCAGACTGTCATAATTGTTATAATAATAGCGTAAAAAAATTTCTTGCATATTGTAGAAGCACTAGTAGTAGTATTCAATCAGAGAAAGTAGCTTTCCATCATTCCCACCTTCATGATTCTTAAGACAACAATTGCAAGGGGTCGATCATCACACAGCATACAAAAGCAAATACTGAACAGGAAAATGTTAATATCTGTGGAGATTTACTACAGAATTATAAATAAAATTTCATTTAATACTTTAATATCTTCCTGTCTTAAACACTGACAAATGAACCTCCTAAAATGTTTTAGTAATTCAAGAGATATGATTGAAAATTTTCATTACACAATTTCCAAGATTCCCTGATGTCTGCTGAAAGCACTTCACGGCAGGACCCAAGCAGTCAAGATTACTGAAGGTGTCAGGGACAACTTTGTGCTAGAGGCACTGGGTGGGCCAAGCAGGGCGATGCTTGCCAGCATCTGCTGTTCACAGACAGGGAAGAGCTGCCTGGGATGGGACAGTGGGAGGCAGCCACGGCTGTACTGACCATGCAGTAGTGGGGTCCAAGATTCTGGTGAGTAAGGGGTGGAGTACTGCAGAGTTCTAGCCTGGAGCCTGTCCTGCTTCATGTTTTTATCGCTATCTTGGAGGAGACAGCGGAGTACACACTCATCTAGTTTGCAGATTAACACCTAACAGAGAGGGGCTAGTTGATTTGCTGGAAGGCAGAGCTGTCTTTCAGAGAGATGAAGGCAGGCTAGAGAAATGTGCTGGAAAGAACTGTGAGAAATTCAGCAAAGAGAAAAGCCAAGTGCTGCCCTACGAAAGGAAGCCCCCCTGCTGCAGCCCAGGACAGGGAGGGATAGGCTGGGAAGAAGTTCTGCAGAAACGGCCCTGGTGGGCAGCTGAACATGGGCCAGATCTGTGCCAAGGAACAGCCAGCATCTTCTTGGGCTGTAATAGTAAGGGCACAGCCAGCAAAACGAGAGAAGATATCCCTTAATCCCCCACCCAGCACTCACTAGACTTCAACTAACTGTGTCCAATACTAGAATGACATGGACAAACTGGAGGGAGTTCAGCAGACAGCCCCCACGATGCCTGAGGCTGAAGCACTTGCCCTACAATGAGACACTGAGAGAACCAGGGCTTGCTTAACCTAAAAAAAATTTGGGGGGAATTTAACAGCAGCCTGCCAGTGCCTACAGGGAGGTTAACCAGAGGATGAGATCCCAAGATCTTCATGGGATGAGGACAAGAGACAATGGATTTAACCTGAAACAAAAGGTTGAGAATGGATTTAAGGATAAAAATTTCACCCTTAAGGGCAGTCAGGCAGAGGAGCAGGTTGCTCAGAGAGGCTGTGCAGCCCTTCCTCTTGGATGTGTTCAAGACAACACTAGATAAAGCTCTGTACAATTCAGTCTGACTTCAGACTTGACCATGCTTTGAGCAGGAGTGGACTTTGAGGTCCCTTCTCCTGAATTACCCTGTGATCTTATGGTCTTAAGACTGAGTGATAACTTATCTCTTTCTTATCTTCGTATAGGTCAATTATCTTCCTATATGGTCAATTAACTAGAAGCAATTAGCTTCCATTAGTTTGAAAGCAGAGTGATCTCTACCCATGTTAAAATTAGCGATAATAAATACAACTAAGGTTTTACTGTCAATGTTCAAATACTTCCATTGTGGCATTTTACACATTGCCAAACATTCCTTATGAAGTTTTGCTGCTGTTTTGAAAACAATCATGCAGATAATGGATTACTCCCTTTTCAGCTCCACACTAATAATAACCCTCAAAACCATCTGGATATTCCAGAGTTTGAGGACAGATTGACCACAAAGAAACTGATGCCCTTTTCAGCTGATATTAGTTATTTTCTCAGCTAAAGGAAGAGGAAGAATACTCATGAAGATTTGCACTACCAAGGTGTACATCTGTTCTGTTCCAAGATCAGACCAAAACTACTGTTTAATTATTTACATAAAGATTAGTCACTACAGATTTTACTTCATTAATTATCTTGGGTATTTCCTTATTATGACATTTATTAGCAACCAAAAACTTCAAGAATTCTTGGAACACATGTTAGCATTATATGCCCCACTACACATCTTATATATGAGCAATTAAGAAACTACTGCTACATAAACTGCAGTAAGCTTTATGGCAATCTTCACTAATTCCTGGGGAAAAAAAATTCACTCATCCTGCAAACCTCAAATTTATTCTCAGTCTCTGGAGCATTCTGACTTTTTAACACATATTAGGCCACAATCATCATCATAATCACAACCTGGAAATAAATTTAACCGTGTAAAAGTTATAAGGTTCAACTCAACATTACAGCACACTTGCTCTGCTACCTTTGGATCCTTGTGTCTAAAGCAATAGACTGAAGATACTTTTCTCTGTGTAACATTTATCCCCATGACAAATGCAAGGAATAAAACAACGTTTGGACACAAAATATAGAAGTACACACATAATCCAATTTGAAGCACTTTTATGTGGACCGTATGTACCCCAGGAATACAGTTGAAACCTCATCTTTTTCCATTTCTCTCATCATGGTACAGTTTAAATGTGAGATCCCCTCACATTCCTGAACAGGTAGATAGGTAGAAGTGAGCTGTCGATGCTTCAAATCAAGTACACCGGACTGCTCTGATGCTCCCATGAAGAGGTCCCGTATGACAAAGTGAATATTTATAATATTTCTCTACGGCCTTCTTAAGTTGCTAGTGAGGTCCATTAACCTAATCATAGGATCTGAGAGATCTTCTTCAATTCTCTTTTTGCTGAAACTCTCACCTAATCCTTGTCCTTAGTGAAAAAGTATCCAACCTCTCTCCCTCGTTCTACCCTGTACCCTTGAAGCATCCCCGTAACAGTCATTTCAGCAATTCAGAGCGCAAGAAAGACACTGCTGTGAAGATGAACAGGGAATGAGGTCAGCTTCTTTTTATGGGCTGCAGAAATCAAATGGAAATACCAGTGGCTCTGTTAAGGCCACTAAATATGAATTCCCATGTCACATCAGAAGATGGCCTGCTGCTCTATTCCATCCTGCACAAAACATCCACAGAATACATGAAATAAAGCTTACAAATTACTATATGTGACAAACCTTTGCTCTTTGCTGAATTAAATAAAAATTTCCAAAATTTTTATCTTTGCATTTTCTGATCTAGGTAGCAAGTGTAAAAAAGATAAAACCAAAACCAAACAAACTAAACCAAAAACAAGCCCAGAGGCTTGTGTAATACCAAGTTCTAACAAGAAAGATCTGAAATATGAAGCTGCCACCATAACCTCTATTTTCTGCTTCCAGCTTGGTACATCTTACAAGGATACAAAGGGAGAAGTTTCATTTGGATGTATTTTTAAAACCGTAACCACAGAACTCAAAAAATTACAACGTTTCTTTTATTATTTAATACAAAGTTAGGTTGATTCTAAAATAGAATTACAGAAAAAGACAGAATCCACAGTTATATTGTTTAGACTTGTTCTGCAGAAGTTTGACTATTTGGTTCAGATTTCCTCTTACACATGCAAAATAAAATGAAACACAGAGCATACCCCTAGAGAGAGAGAAGTGGCACACAGTAGAGTGGCAGAGTGCCACAAAGCTGACACAAAAAATCCTCTTCAAAACTTCAGACATTCTCTGCAGAACCCTTTAATGGAAAGATTTGTTTTTGAAGACTAACAAGGATAAGGTACAGATCATCTGCAGGACGTCTCAAAGCACCTAAGGTGGATGCTCTGAACTGTACATCCTCTGGATGTGTCTGATGGTCCTTACTGACATAGGAAAAGTCATGGGAGGACTATGATAGCTGTCCAGAGCAAAGGAATGCTATGAAATTTTTTTAAGGAAATAACAATTTTTGGATATCTGAAGTAGTCAGTAACAATTTGTCCTCTGCTGCACTGACATACTGTCTCACTGTGGTTCTGAGTAACTTTGATACACCACTGAATTTTTGTTCCTCTCAAAGAGCATTTTAGAAGCACAACATATACAGAGGTGTTTCGGTATACAGGAGCTTAGATCTGCCATACCCTGCTCCGTGGAAAGCTCACTCAGACCTGGCTTTATCATTCCACAGTGCCTAAGAAAAACAAGCAGCTTTTCTGGGAAACGGGCAAGGAACCAAATCACAAAAGCACTAAACTAAATCTTATTATATTTCAGAATAAAGATTTCGTTTCCTCATCTTCTTAGCTACCCTCTATCTTTCCTTTTCCTAGTTTAGCTGAAATTAAAATGGGGTTTTTTGTCCAAGATTATTGCCTCTCGGAGAGGAGGAAAGGAACCAAGGAAGAACCAAGACTCTCCTCTGCAGCCTTCTAGGCCTCAGAATTGCTTCATTCTTTTGCACTTGGACATGATACTATGTGTAAGGATTATTTAGTGAGAATTTAGCACCAGGGGAAATACTAAAAGCACAAACTGCTTATTTCATTCATAGCTATTCTTTTGCTATTAATACCATACGAAGACTGATCACAGTATTATTAGAAGACATAAAATTCAGAATGAGAGAGTTCAAAACAGCAGGGCATCTCTTCTGCCTAGTTTTGGTGCTTCAGGGTGCACTGAGGGACACTGTCACCCAGGTTCCTGTTCCTGTGAACCTATAAAAAACAAACATCAGCAGAAGCATGTGCATCATGTCAGCTTGGGCTTCCTGAGTCTGCACACAAGCTGAAACCATGACTCAGTGACACTGACTATCTCACTGCTCACTCTGAAGTGTCACACGGGCACAGCCTGTGATACTTTCACAAGCTAATCCAGAAAAAGGGTGTCAAAACAACACCAAAGGTGTGCAAAATTGGAGTCTTAGCACAGAGGAAGGCAAGCAAAAGGCAGGAAGACTGGCAAGGTGCAGAGAGTCCAAGTGACAATACATAAAAATAAATTTAGGGACAAATGCTTTATTCTTCCCATGACCTCCACATGAGTCACCCTGACATTAGGGACAACTGTGGAGGCTGGCCTCAGCCTGTACTCCATCTGACAGACTATCAAATAAATGCAGAATCTCGCCTTGTCCTCTTCATGAATTTGCCATGCCAGATCAAAGAAGTGGGAATTTGGGACCAATGCAGTACTGATGCAGCTGGCAGAGTTGTTTATTTGAGAGGCTGAATTCAACCTTCTCTTGGTTGAATAACTTAATTGTGCTTATTGGGAGTCTGTTTTTTAAAAGGTTCAATTCCTTCTGCTGCCAAGAATAAGAGTTTGCTTTCAGCATGAAATTATCTCAGGGGAAGGCTTTTCTGAGCCAAACCAGTCCAAAAGTATTCTTAATTGCTTTCCATGCTCTTGTGAAACATGAGATTATGCAGCAAATCCACATTCTAAACCAGAAAAATTAAGGAGAGAGAAAGGTGAAAAAACAACCTGAGAGAAGAAAATAATAATCTTAACCATATACCCTAAATCACAAAATGTAACTTCAGATATTAAGAATTTTTAACAATCACTGTGCCCCCCATGGAAAACTACAATCAGGTTACATTAACAATGGAACATAGACTATGCAGACCTATTTAAATAAGAATTTGAAATAGAACACTATTTGAAAACTCTTTGACTGGTCTATACAGGTGCGTAATATATTTTATTTGTAAGTCGTCCCATAAATTTAACTGAACTTACAAGTTAGAGAGAGCCATTTGAAGGGTAAATAAATTTTCCTTTGTCTTGATTTGCTTTTATTAATATGTCAGAAGTTTCAGGAAAGATGAGATTATCTTTCATGCTAGAATAGCAATGCTGACACAACAATATCCAAACTATCATTGAAAAACATTAGTGTACAGATAGTTTTCATCTATTGTACTCAACTACAAACATATTTCTTCAGGGTTTGGCAGCAATGCACCAATATGAAGGTAGACAAAAGGAGCAGTAGAATACAGCTTCTGTAATCAACAGCTTTATACTCTTCAACATGTCTAGGATTATGTCAGGAAAATTCAGAGAACTTCTCAAGTTTAGATAACAAGGAACTAGAAAGCTTTGAAGACAGATTAGTTAGAAACAGAATGTCTATAAGTCTTATGAATCATTTAATACAGATATGAGTGCAGATGGGTCAAATAGATATCAGTCTAAATCATACAGGATGTGACAAGTTTTGTCTCTTCAGTGATCCTTCTGTCAGCTTGAATAATTTGCAGAGGAATATATCTGGTTTCCCCCCTCATCTACGGAGGCATTTCATTCTGTCATTCAGTAAATATAAGTATCCAAGCGGAAGCCCTTTCTAAATCTGTTCACAAACACACTCATGAGTATGTCTGAAAATAATTGTACAGGAAGCTCTAAGCATTGAGGTGACTTAAATACTTGCTTTTAAAAAAGGTATAATTTATAAATGTTCCCTGATCATTTTCTCTGTAAACAGAATACAAGAAGAGCAATCCATAATTAGTGGCAGCTCAGCCTAAAGTCAGGAGATGTCAATATACTAAGAAAATTAGGAGTCTGACACAAAATCTTTCAGACTCGAAGCAATCTTAGGTGAGACACTTGCTAAAACAGGCAGATGACAGGAACATGCAATACAGGTTGGCCAATGCACACCATATGAAATACTCCCGCCTACAGCCATGTTTAAAATTAGCATGCCACTCACCAAAAATAATAACAGGTTTTCAGTACATGATGCCATTTGATATTAAGTTGGAATGAGTTGGGCTGAAGCAATGCACAAAGAAAAGTAAAAGATCTGTAGTCTCTCCGCTATTCTGTATAAAATATACGATATCTACAGGACTCATAAGCTTCCATGGTAAGGTGTGTCTGCTTGGAAGCTATTTAGAGATATTTCACCAAGTCCTCAGGTGGAAAGTAGATTTTATTAGATTCAATCTCATTAAATAACTTAATATTAAATTTCTTCTAGATTAGACATATATTCTCAGAAGCTGGATATTTTCAAATTCAGATGATGTAGTACCCTGTAAGTTAGACATCTATCATCTATCAGCACTGAGCCTGTCAGAGTTCAGTGAGCGTTTGGACAATGCTCTCAGGCACATGGTGTGATTTTTGGGGTGTCCTGCACAAAGCCAGGAGTTGGACTTGATGATCCTGATGGGTCCCTTCCAACTCAACATGATCTGTGAGGCCGTAGATGCAGTATTGTCTGAGATACTAATGAAAATGCACTACACAAAATCAGTTTAGCACCTCTTAAATGATTTAACAAGTAATTCTTCTCCAATGGTGCTGTTTCTAATGGAATCACAGATACTACTGATCACAGATAAAAATATTACTATATAAAATTATTTGTCATAAGATTTGCACAACATGTCTTAATCCAAAACAATGTTAAGAAAAATCTAGATTCTACAAAGTGACTTGATTTGATAAATCTGGCGTATTTGAACTAGGGGTATTTTCCACAGAACTCTGTGTATCAGGGTTGAACTATTCACATTACTCTTACTGTATGAGAAACTTAAAAGAATTTAGAAGGTAAGATTGATTGATTGATTGATTGATTGATTGATTGATTGACTGATTAAGCAATCAAAGGTGTGCAGCATGGTACCGTGTCATGACATATACTTACTTTTAATAACTGTTGAATGGGACATTTATGGAAAAGCTGTACTGTGCACTGTAAGGTACTACATATTACAAGCCCATCTGCAGAGTGAATGAAAAGGAACAAGGAGAGAAGTTCCCCAAACCTCTCTTTTTCACCCCTCAATACTTTGGGAAGAGAACTCATTTAGAAAGTAACACCAGGGTATGTAAGCTAGATCCCAAGCAACTGCATCACTATCAACAAGTACAAAAAAAGAATGACATGATTGTCACACATGTGGAAAAAGAATCCCATTGTATTTGCCTAAATCAGAATAAAAAGTCCAGGCCCCACATAAGTTACCTTCGGCAGATCTGTACAAACATTGGAGTTTGTAGCTGAGGCAATTAAGAGGGGAAAAAATAGAATAAAACAAAAAAAGGTTTCTCTTCAGCAAACAAGAATTACAAAAATTCTATTTAAACTTTTAAGTTTTGTCTGACTCAAAAGGGCATTTTTTATGGTTTTGGTGTCACACTTTTCAATCATTTTAGAATTCAGGTCACTTCAAAAGAAAAACATCATTTCAAAGTAAAATTCAAGTAATTTCATTTCTATAACATTAGAACATTGTGTAGGCTTGAATACATGGATGTTTCCCTTAAAACCTAAGACGTTTTTATGTTTTCAAAAATCCCTTTTTATCCCCAACCGAATCTGTTTCCCAGACTGCAACCTATTTCACATTTCAGCCTCTCCTCACCATATCACTGAACCTGTAAATCAAGTGAAAACGTATCTCAGAATATGTAAAATAAAAAGGTTACACTGTGTAAATTAAAATCTCCAAATGTCAATGCTACATTACTTCATACTGTTGTTGGCTGATCTTTTCCATCATTCCCTTTCCAAAGGACTGTGTGTAAAGGCTGTAGAAGAGGTGATGTCAACATTACACTCAGTGGAATTTTTCTCTTCTGCAACAATTATACAGAGAGAAAGTCAAAACAAGCGTAATGACTCATAAAAGATTAACAAAACACTCACATGTAAGTAGAACTCTTGTGATGACATCTATAGAGGAACATCACTGGTAATCTTATGTTTGACAAACCAAAACCACAAGAGAAGGTATTAAAAGACTGGACAAAACTCAGCCTAATGCAGCTCTGAAGGGAACTCACAACTGGCAGATTGAGATGGGAAAAAGTTGTTCCACTAAGATGGTAGTGGTATGCATAAATAAAAAATGCATATAAGTACAGCTTCATGCTCTGGTCACTCTTGAGGTATTGGTTTCCAAAGTCCCTTGGAAGATTTCCATAAATGCTGCATGGCTAAATCCCAGAGACAGCAATAAAAATCTCAAGCATCCATTCAAAGTATTTTAAGACTGCTTACTTTCGAGTCTCATTAGGTATAATGAAATCTTAGATCTGTACTTAGACAAACTATATGCAATGCAAAAGCAAGAGCTTTTAACACAATGAAAAAAAAAAAGCAAAATCCAAAGTTTAAAACCCTACTCACTAAGAGTAAGCATTTGGAAAAGTTTGTGCCATCCATGTTTGACTGAGCAGAACAGAAGCTTAAGCATAAGCTTGTGAGGACTTTTTTGATACTGATAGCCTTCTATTAACCTAAACTTTCTGTTAAAAATTGCTTTCTTCCCTGTACTTTCAAGTGGGACTGCTGTCTAGAGTGGGAGATTTTCCCATCATTGTCACTGACACTTTCTAATTTCAGTTTGTTTTCATTTCAGTTACAGGACCATGAAAAATAGATCAATGCAAAGTCTTGAAAACATTATAAATAACATTAATCACATTTACAGTGAAGAAACAGCAAGGTTTTGTCCGTCTAAATGAGCATCTTAAATTGTGTTTAAAATTCAGCATTTTATAGAAACATTTGTTATGATTCTTTTAAAATAATTCAAAATTAACTTCTAGTAGAAGAGAAAATCATCAACTGAAACACCAGTACAGAGGTATAACACTTTTTATCCTAGTTGCTGTTGAGGTGATATGTGGCTTCTATATCATGCCTCACATTCACATTTAATCAGAGAAACAAAAGACATTTTTTGAAAACATTTTCCCAAACAGCAAGCTTACAACTCCTTTAATAAGAGTTCCTACAGAATTCAAATCTTTTCTGAGGACTTTTACTTTACTTCATGATCCACAGAAGGCAGACAAGAGAGTCCTTCCCCTTACCAGAGGGCAATCTACTCTTCACAGGTGTCTCACTCTGGAAATCCAGTCTGCCTGCTCATGAGAACAGTTGTACAGGACGGCACTGAAAGTACATCTCCTCTCATAGTTAGTTTCTAACAATCATCAACAGCAGGAGCCTTGTAAGAAGTTTATACAGAGCTTGTAAGAGGCTAAACATGCAGTGATCATTTCCCCATGCTCACAACTTCTAGCAATTTGCATCTCAGTTAATTCCTGAGGCAGAGATGGCATTTTTTATTTTTCGTAAGAACTTGGTGGGATTTTCTTCATGGAAGTGACCATTTCTGGAGTCAAGTACACTTTTAGAGCCCACAACAATCTGCAGCATGCAGCTCTGCACCTCAACCACAAACCATGCTAAGAACACCCTCTGCCTCTCTACAACACCCATTGTTGTTCTCCTCTTTCTTTTCCATCCATATATACTTCGGGATTGCTTTCATACTCTTTCATCACTGTGTCCAGCCAAGGGCACTTCAGAATTCCCTGATCCCTAGCTGATCACTCCTGCATGGAAGACAGTCAATCTGCTGCAAAGCTTGAACTCTCCAAACATTATGAATTACATATGCCACTTTCCTGTCATATCCATCTTGAGATCAAGAAAATTTCAGGGCTCTTCCCAAGAGAGACTTCCATCTTTGTAATTAATATTCTTGTCCTGCAGTTTTGTTATGTGAGGAAATCATAGGTCACAGTACCACCTTATTTGGGTTGAATATTTACAATCTGGTGCACCTATCGTCTTACTGTTTTCCTAGATAGTTAAGATGCAAGCTGAGATAAACAAAGATCAACAGCACCACCTTGAATCAAAATCTGTTATCAATTACACTAAAAAAAAGCCTAAAGAATCCTGGAAGCATGTTGTAATATATTCCCTTCAACCCACACTGCTAAGCATGTGAGACAAAGACCTAGGAGTCATGACATTATTTTCAATTACCAGAATTTGAGTGAGATCCCCAGCTAAGAGAACATGCTCTGCCAAGTGCCTGAAGAAAACCATAACCTCCACAGGGCATCACCTTGGAAGGTACAGGATCTGTTGAGAGCCTGAAGGAATAATTAACTAGAGATGGTCACAACACTGCAGACAGATGGCAAGGAACTCGCCCGGGAATGTAGAAGTTCTCCTGCAATGCCTTTTTGACAATTTTATGCAGCCTTCCATTCCAGAATAATCATCACATACACTGAACCCGAAGTTAAGAACTTTTCACGACCAAAAGGCCACCTTAGTCACCACACCTGTTCTCTCAAAAAGCTCAGGTTGAATTCCAAAATGGATTTCTGACTGGAGGAAAACTTAAAGGAAAAGGTTTCTATTCAGTTCCCTATCAGAATAATGACACATTCCAAAAGCATGAAAATCAAGTAGAGTTGATACTCTTTGGTAGTGGTTTGTTGGGTTTTTTTTCCACTTTCAACTTTTAGTGGGAATCTCAGTCAATTTATACCACAGAGGAATCTGTCTCCTACCTACAATGAGCAATTTGTCTTTTTCCATTTGAAAAATACTCTCAAGAATGTGTCCCTGCACAGGGGAAACAAGATTGCATTAGAAGCCCTGGGTATAGGTAATTCCTTCTTCTGGTATACATTGGATGAGATACTCAAAATGCCCATCAAAATGATACACTCATCCAAAAAAACTGTTAGGTTTACTGTCCATTTACAAAGATATTTTTTTCTCAGAATATTGCAAGTACTCAGACTGCCACATGAAGTTTTGTCAAGATCCTTGCTAACTTTAAAAACCTTAAACAAAATTTTTATTTGAAAATAAATACAGGTATAAACATTGGCCCAGCTTTGCATTTGTACAAAGATCTCAAAGTTTTGTCACTTCTGCAAGCAGCACATTTAGAAAGACTTTCATGGAGGTTCTGAACCCTCAGTATTCAAACATAGGTGTGAGGTATTTTAGAATGTCACAAGTTTCCAGAGAGCAGTTTTAAAATCTGAGCCACAATAAAGCTCTGCAGAGATGACTGTTTTCCCTGAGACATTACAGGGTGTTTCCCAGCCTTTTTTGGAGGCTGAGCAGCCATATGGATTTCTGCTCACTCACTGACACAAGCCACTGTCCTGAAAGAGGTCTCAGCACCTGATTTGGTGCAAATTGAGCCCACCTTCTGCTAAAGCAGCAAGAATTCTCATGCAATAACTAGTGTAGCAAGTACATACTCTCAAATGTTTTTTCCAAAGCTGGTAGAGATAGAGACATCGTTTGCTGCACCCCTTTGACAGTGTTATTATTTGACTTCTCAGCATGCCTTGTGAATGATACCATCTCCCAAACCTGACTTCAGTCTCCCTTACATATTGAACAAACATTATCCTTCTCACAGTTAGAATCTGGTTATAAACTGTTTGAAAACTTGTATGAAGTTACGCTGCCAGAAAGCAGCCTAACTTATCTACGGTTTCCAGGAGAAAACCTTCTCGTATAATGCACCAGGACAGATCCTGGTTCAAAAATAAAAGGCTACAATGTCTTACGTAAATCTGGGGGTTGAGTGAAGAAAGGGCAGCGATCTGGAGGTCATAAATATTCTGGCTATGCTCACTCCATATGCTCTGAAGTTCAGCTATAAATAGCCTTCAAATTGCTACACACTTCAAGAAAGTTAAGTAACTCAGCTTTCACTTTGTAATGTGAGGGTAAAAGTCTAATAAAGCCACAGAAGGGCAGAGGAAAAGAGCTGCTGAAGCCATGTAGACATCTGCTGAAAGGGTCCTAGCTGTGAATTTCCAATAGAGAGAACCAGCTGGCTTTAACACAGACAAAGAAATGAGAAAGTACAAGGCCAGCCAGAACAAGGTCAGGTCTGTGTGGGGAGCAAGCAAAGCAGATAACACTGATGTGAGTGGTCTGTAAGAGGCAGAAAGGAACAGCCACATACACCTCTGCCTCCACACATCTAATTCCCACCAAATTCTACAGCCAGTTATGACTTTAGACTATTTTCTTCTTACATATCAATACAAGATTTACATATTTATATGTTTGGGATCAAAAGTACTGAAAAAAGAAGCCTGGTCATCTGCCACCCCTTTCCGGCCAATTTATTAGTAAATTTTATTGTCTTTGAAACACATTTCCAAGCAAACACTACTGATGTGCTGGACCCTACCTGTAGCCTTCTGGTTCCCTCTTTTGAAAATTTTTGTGCTCCTTCCAGCTGCTGGCAATGCCTACACAAACCATTATTCCTGGGCATCCCAGGTAGCAGCAGCTGAATTTGGACACAACCACCAGCCCTAACTCTGCCAGAGTTGCTTCTGTCATACTGCCCTTGCAACAGCTCTCACTGAGTTCTCAATGTGGCACTGAAAAGGACTTTGTCATCTGTTTGGCTTCATGCACAAATGCCATCCATCACTTCGGAAATCACTTTTCCCACACCCTAAAATTACAATTTTGGATAGAGACTGAATTGTAAATAAATATCCCAAGAACACTCAAAAGAGAAGCTGACTCTTTTCCCCTTCCATAACATCAAAGCAGGTGAGCCACAGCAATAAGCAAGAAAATAATCCAATCAACATCAGTCTCTTATTGGTCATTCATATTAGCATGCTACTTGTCTTGTGACAGTTACATCTAAAAGTCCTCAAAATATCCAAACAAAAAAATCCCCACGCTATATCTTACTTCTTCTTCAAGGACATTGCCAAAAAAAAATCTCAATTTCAATAATCTCCGTAGTAATCATAGCCCATTTGTTTTGAAAATACTTTTTTTTTTTAATGAACAGTCTTCTCTTCCAGGCAATCAAAGAAAAAGCAGATTATAAAATCTAGTATTTGATCCATTTTGCACAGGCATGGTTCAGAAAACATCTATGCTTAGGCCACAGATCCATACATACACCACTTCCTCTCAGAAGTCTCTAGATGCGGTAAGCTCATTGATCTAAGATTTTGTGGATTTAAAGTTTTTGAAGGGCAGCCAAAACTTTCACATCATTTTTCCTCTCTTTCCAGAACTTGAGGTCTCGCTTCTTTTTCCTAAAATACTTAGATGTATTTACATTGTAAACAACATTATGCTGAGAAGTATGAAGTTGGAAAGATCACAAAAAGAAAGGCATCCTTAACATTTTGGTTTGTATTTCAAGTCAATCATTGAGGGCAGTTTTTATTCTAAAAATAAGTCTTGAGCTCTGTATTGAAAAGCAATGTGGGTTCATTTGGTTTGTTTGTTTGTTTGTATGTTTTTTTAAATGTCGTCACATTCCTCTATCTGGCACTCTTTGAAGAAGCACAAGTTCAATTGCTTGGCCCCTATGTTTACTGTAAAACACTTTCCAATAATATGGGGATGACCTTTCTCCACAGAACTGCCATCTCATGAACACTGTCTCCCCCTAAGGCCTTTGAAGGACACATCATAACTGAAGTGGGTAATCTAATTGACTACATAAAAATTCTGAAAGCACTTACTTGGCTTCAGACAGAGCACAAGAGTTACACACTGTGCTGGACTACTCATCAATGTTACATTTTTACTAAGACTTCAAAGTCTTTTTCCAAGAGTCAGCTAACCCCCAAGCAGATTCCAAATGGGGGATGTCGTCTCCCATGGAGTATATTTTTCTTCAACCTTAATTAGTACCATGTCAAAGAACACATTTCATACCCAACTTCTCTGTTTCTGGAGAAATTTCAGTCCTCCAAACTGAAGGGTTGAAAACCAGTACCTTCAGCCCAGACCTAAAAAAAATACAAAGCCTGATTTGTAAATCATCTGCCTACAAGATGAGGGGTTCCAATTTGCATAAGTCGTCACAAGCACTCAGTAATGCTCTAGTGCACCTGGTATGAGACACGCAGTATATATCCCCAAGAGAAGACAGTAAATTTCCAGTATACAGAGGCATCAACAATACAGCCATCTCATGAGATCAAACAGAATGTGGAAAAGGTAAGATTCATAAAAGGACACACTTTTTCCTTTAAAATTCAAACACATCAATACAAATCGTCCAGGTCACCATAGGTAAGTGCATGGCTATCTATGCAAGCTCTCATTTTCCATAACTTTGAAAACTGCTCTCCAAATTATGATGTCAAAATACAGCATTTTCAATAATTACAACCAAGGTCACAAAAGCATTCCTCTGTAGAATTTTAAAAAATTCAACATATATGACGGATCAAAATCTGTCAGTCCTGAACCACAGAAAAATCTGAAAGTTTGATGACCTGATTCTAGGACTGCGCAAATTTTTGCTATAGCCAGGAAGGGGCATGGCTAGGACACAGATTACTTTATACCACCTCACATCATTTTCGGGAGGGAGCAGGGGGAAGGGGCAGGGAAGTGCTCCCTTCAGGGATGGCACAGCTTGGAAAAGGGAGTGTTCAGGTAAAAGGGAGGTATTGCCTATTGTCAGGGGGTTTCTGTGTGAATCATTCATTTCTTGTACCCTCTGTCATTAGTACTGTTGCTGTTCGTTTTCTTATCTCACTGCTGTTTCCAGTAAATGTTCTTATCTCAGCCTGTGATCTTCACCTTTTGTGCCTCCAATTCTCCTCTCCATCCCACCACAGGAGCAGGAGAGTGAAGCGAATGAGCAGCCCATGGTTTGGAGAGTCCCAGTGGGAGCACTAAAGTGGGGAGTACCATTCCTAAACCAAGACATTTGATCAGTTGGTTTTTTCTATTTGCAAACCAAGCTCAGATATATTTATGGACCAACAAAAAACACCTGCAGAAAACTCAGATTTGGTCCTCGGAGTAACATGCAGCCATCCTGATAGCTTTGTCTCCCACGACCAGGAAAAGTGATTCAGAGTCTGGATTAGCAAAGGTGAATATTGCTTCAAAGTTGTTTCACTGAGGATTGAAACAGTGAATGTCACAACTCAAAATGCATTGAATTTCAGTCCTTGCACTTAAGAGCCACATCTTTTTATCTCAAGGCTGTAACAGCTCTCTCAAGTATCAGAAGTCCACAGTGATTCTAACCTTGTAGCTGAACAACAGCATCCCCTGGCTAACTAAGGTTTCTAACTAATGCACAAAGGCAAAGGACCTCCTTGTCACTTGTACTGCATAACAGCTACAGTCACTGAACTAAATAAACTGAACTAGAAATGCCAACCCATCCTATGTGCAATGAGGATGCAGTTCTTACAACAATTTGTTTAGTGGTCAAGACCTAAAAATGTTTTAAATCACATTTGCCCAGAAGCCAAAAATTTCAATTAAATGAAATGGGAAAAAAGAAATTTGACACACTACTTGCAATCAGGAAACTTCTCTCTTGGGAATGTTTTGCGCAAGTTTTTGGAAAAAATACCCACCGCAGGTATCATTACAGTAGAGATGCACAAAAATATTATTAAGGCACAGATTGTTTGAAGATGGGGATTAGTTTGTCTGAGTGGACTACTTGAACACAAACCTTACTATTGTTCATCTCCTTTTTCCAGGACTTCATGACAGCCTTTTAAGCAAGCTGTACCTCCAGAAAATTTTCGAAACTTTGACCCGCTTAGTGTAGAGATGATTCACACAGATTTGAGAGAAGACTCTTCTGGGCAGATAGATTAGCAAGTAGTTTAAATTTGATTTAACTAGGGAACTTGATTAAAATACAGTGTTGTTTTTTCAGCATATGGGCTGAATTATATGCACATAATCTTTTTACATGCACAAATGACAGTAAGTTATGCAGGCTGTCTCACAATTTGCACGTGCAATCTTAATTTGTGCTCACAGAAAGTTCCCACTTGGAGTTGCAGAGCTGCAAATTATAACTGAGGTCAATGGAAGCTCTAAGAACTTCGTATCCCTAATACAAAGTACCATGGGCAGGCATCAGCTGACAATGCTGGACCTGCTGTCCAAAAAACGCTTTGACTGGGATGATTTGGTTTATTGGCTCTGAGAAAGACATCTCCACCACCCAAGGTAAAATCTGCTGTCTCGTCATGCTGAAGTTTCATTCCCATGAACACTAAGCAGTGCTGCTGAGGTAGCCCAGGAGGTCAGATGGACACTACAAAAAAAACAAGTGAGCTCCCCAGAAAGCAGATGTCCTGGTCTACATTTAGAGTGAAAGAAGGGTGAAAGCCAAGATTTTAGTGAGAGTTTTTCCGGTGCTCTCTTCTGTGCTGCTAGGAAAAGGATATAAAATTGTATGTAGAATTAAGTAATGGTAGCAAAATTTCTTTTGGGAAATGATGCTGATGTATTCGTTTGGGGAGGCTTGTGAGGAAATGAAAGGTGAAGCAATTTAGAAGAACTTGTGAAGTTCTGCTAGCTCCCTCATTTTTTTATTACAGAAATGGAGATTGATTATAAATACATCTATATAGCGATCAAAATAAAACCTGCTTAAGGCTAACAAAGGTAAAGATTAAATTTAATGTAACAGTGACACCAACTTAATAATGCAATCTGCTTATTATGGAGAAAGAACTTAATGACTCTTGACAGATATTCTCTACAAACACAGTATATATATATGCTGATTAATATGGGTCCTACAAAAGCTGCAATGCAAACAGCTTAAAAATAGGTAAATCAGTTTTATTTTCTGTGCTTTTCCAAAGTCTGTGCTTGTTTACAGCAGGTACCTATGTATGTGTACAGCATGTGATCTGCTTCCTGAAGATCATGCACTGTTGCAGCCTTCAAATACTTCTATCCCATCTAAGAGACAGAGAGAGTGGGATGCACAGCAGAAATGTTTCACTTTGCACAAGTACTGTTTGTATTTGCTTTTGTGAAATGAATGCATTTGCACAAACTCCAAAAAAAAAAGGCCCAAAGCAGATGCAGCATTGCCTTGTTGCTAACCATCAGATACCTTGTTTTAAAGCTGTTTTCACACAGCTCAAGGGAATTCTAGCCATATGCAGGCTCATAGCTCAGTCAAAACCTGGTCCAGTACATAATGATGCTTTGAACCAGGGCTGAACAAAGTTCATCCCTCATTCATTTTTACCTAAATAGCACCCATCATCAGTTCAGCTGTACAAAATGCTGATGCTAATTCTTTCTATTATAGACAGGCCCTGGGGTTTTAAACTGCATCCATCAATATATGTTTGTCTATCCACACTAACATTTAAAGACAGATTAGGTCATTAGTTTTGAAGCTTGCAATTACAGTTGTCATAAGATACCACAAATATGGTACCAGAACTTTTTAATTTGTATAAGCATTCTAAAAACAAATTTTAAAAAACTTTTTCTTTTTTTTTGAAGGGGACATTTATACAAGAATGGAGCTAAGAACATAAGAAGGATAATGTTTATTCACTGAGAGAATTCTAATCCTCAAATTCCTGCAGGAGCTTACAATTCACTTGCCATGAAACATTTTATGTCTGTACTACAAGCAGCATGAGAAACCTTTTTTTTTTTCTTCAAATGTTGTATATTTGGTTATTTGCATAATTTCTTGCAATTAAAACAACTCTTCACAAAACGGTATTTAGGATCTTTCCAACCATAATTAACATTTTTGCTTGTTTTGCAATTAATTAGTAAGTTAGAAAACTGCATTACTCAATACTGCTTGGACATTTCATCTTGGATTAGTCACATACTGGTGTTCTGCTAACAGAAGTGTCCTGCAAAAAAATACTTCACAAATACAACTGTTGGAGGAATCAAGGCAGGTTCTTCCTAAGAGCCTTGAAGACACTCAGTAAATAAAAATACAGTCAAAAATTACTTTGCAGCTACTGAGAAGAGAGTAATTCTGCAGAAGACAAAAAAGGGGGAATACAGGGAGAGAGGGTACATTGCCTAATCATGTCAATATTGGGGCCCAAGCCTTTTATTTACTAAGTGAATTCAGCTGTTGCTGTCTACACTAAGAATCACTTCACCACACAAATGATAAGCAGAAGTACTTCTTTTGTACAAAATTCTCTGTAATTCTGTAGTAAAGAGTTCAAGAATCTAAAAAGTAGCAAAGCAGGTTTATTCCTTATATTACTTACTCCCATTAGAGAAAGGAAGGAGAGTTGCTTTGTTTTATGTTGGTCGTTTTTTCCAGTTCCATAGATTGATGCTATCCAGTGCCAATGAGCACATACTTCTCACTCCTCTTAGGCCAAGACACATGGACCACTGACTTAGAGCTGTACACTTAATGACAGGCAGACATGGTGAGGATTAAGGATTGAAAAATTCTCTTGCAGGCATCAGTCTTGCAAGTGAACCAAAGCAAAGGACAGAAAAATGTTTTGTTTTATCATTGTTCAGCACCTCATTCCTGAAAGGTCATGTTAAGTGCCACTGTCACAAAAATACTTAATACAGAATCTGCCTCTTTAAGGACTTCGCATTTGGTTTACTTCTCTGAAACTCTGTAAGCAGATTTCTACACACATTCAGTATATGGTTATTCATTCTTGTGGAAACTTCTCTCATTTCCCTGTTACATCATAATCCAATAAATGCTTGTTCTGGAACTAACTATCCTTCTGGATGATGGTCTCAGCAACAAATCCTGATCCGAGAAATAAAATTTAATTAATGTCATTCTCCTTGTAAACTAGAAGGAAAGCTGGAATCACCCTTTCCAGACTAACCTTTAAAAGCTGATTATTTCTTTCTTATTATTACATATATGTATAATATGTGTAACATATTATATATTATTATTTTATTATTAAGAATCTCTGATTATTTATTTCTCTTAGAATTATCAGCAATATTCAATCTAGCTTAAACAGTCTGATTAACAGGCTCATAACTTGTGAGATATTTCAGACTTTCAAGGGGTAGCAGAGGGCTTTTTCACACATTAGGATTTTGTATTAGATTACATCACTAAACAACAGACAAAAAAACCTGAAAATAAAAGTTTTAGCAGAAATTGCCTCCAACATTAATTATTTCATAATTGTTGTATACGATGCTACTATTCTTCCTGTTTTCTATCGGTAACATAAGTACCAATATGTTCGAGATTATGGCACCTAAATTTAAGCATTGAAATAACTCAGTTCAGTTAACTAAATCATAGGATCATCAAGGTTTGAAAAGACCTCCAAGATCAAGTCCAACCTTTGCCCGATCACCACCTTGTCCACTAAACCACACCACTAAGTGTCATGTCCAGTCATTTCTTGAAGACCTCCAGACATGGTGATTCCGCCACCTTACTGGGCAGCCTGTTCCAATCCTTAACCACCCTCTCCATGAACAAATTTTTCCTGATGTCCAACGTGAACCTCCCCTGGCACAGCTTGAGGCTCTGTCCTCTCATACTCTCTCAAGTTGCCTGTGAGAAGGCGGCGGCTCCCGCCAGGGTACAACCTCCTGTCAAGCAGTTATAAGTGACAAAGGCAAGAGTGATAAGGTCCCCCCTGAACCTCCTCCTCTCCAGTTTCAACACCTCCAACTCCCTCAGCTACTCCTCATATGCCTTGCACTCCAGACCTTCACCATTTTCATTGCCCATCACACCAATATCCTTCTTGTTGTGAGGGGCCCACATCTGGACACAGTCCTCAAGTCGCAGCTTCACCGGTGCTGAGTACAGGGGGAAACATCATGTCTGACATGTTATTGATCTGGTACATTGTTTTAAACTCCATCCAAGTATCTCAAATATTTTGTCACATTTAAAATGTTCACTACAAATAGTTAAAATGATACCTTTAAGGCAAGTTATCCAACTTAACCAACTTGCTGTGACGTACAATTTAGTTGATCCAAAGTCGATACCATTTTAAAGCATGCAGAATCACTTTCTAGGTCTATTGGTAAGCAACAGGATTCAAGTGCCCAAACATAACCTAGGGCCTAATCTAGGGCCACCTGAGATGCCCAAGAGAAGGGATCACCAGATGTGATGCAAGCCATTTTGCATCTGATTCAGAAAGGGTTCTGCAACCATCTGAAGCAGCACTTGGAGGCCAGACAAGATGCTCTAGTTTTAAATTATGTTATGCACCTGAACCCCACCCTGGACGTCACATGACTATGAAGCTAAAGCACCTATCTCTCAGGTACACAATTGCAACTGGACACCTATCTTATTGACACTTATCTTGTCAGTCTCAAGCTGAATCCTGCCTTTAATGCCCTTTTTGGTAGGTTATGACCAAATTTCCAACACCTAAAGCCAAGCAGCACTGGACTCTTCCTTAAACTTCACAAAGCAGCAACAAGGTGACATACAAAATGTTTTACTCTTTGCCAAATACTGAAGTCTCTAAAGAGGAGATTCTTTTACCATTAAAATAAGATACTGCAATTTTGATTGTAGCTTTGCAAAGTTCATTATCTGACAACAAAATAAATCACAATTAAAGGCGTATTTACTTTTAATCTTGTGTAGCTTGTGTTTTTTGGGGATTTTTGAAAAAGAGAGGTAGATGTCTAAAAAGGTGTTCTTTCCAGGTTCTGTATGCTGGCTCAGGAATTTTATTTGATGATGCACCACTATTACTCTTCTCCAAATACCAGGAGGTTTAATACATTTTTGAGCACAGGCTTCAAGATTAAAAAGAATAACTTCAAAAAAATAAAATTACTACCATATGTTTGAACAGGCAAGGGAACATAATACTATGAGACCTATGAGACTGCTACGTCTAGCTGTATCATTCCAAGTCACAAAATTTAATTGCTGGAAAAAGATATTCAGGCCAATCAAGTAACACAAGGGGGTGGTAAAACACAATTGTAGCTGTTATCCAGCTTCTGGATTTGATAATATCAGTGAAAAGGTAAATTCCAACCACAAGTTTTATTAGTGCTGAAAATGCTGAAAGATGGCTCCACCTTCACCTTTTCAGTCAAAATCAGCCACCCAAAGAGCTTTTATTATACGAGATTCTCAGAGTGAATTTCAGAGTATCTGCAATGGTTACGTGAAGGGCTCGACCTTCTTTTCTCTGACAGATCTAGGCCATCCGAGCAGGTTTTAAACATCCTTCATCACCTCTGAGACTCAAATTAAAAAGGAGGTGTGTAGTACCCAGTCTGAAAGCTTTATAGTATTGTAGGCTAGCAGAGAAATTGAACACATGAAGCTAACCATGAAGGGATATGACGCTATTTTAAAAACCAGCTTTAATGGTTGTAGTGTCTGTTGCTCAAGTCCTTTAGCTTTTTCTGAAAAAGCTACTGTGTTACACAGATCTTTGAGTAACTGCAGAAGTCAGACCAATCCGGGTTACCAAATGGAAGAGGTAAGCTGAAGAGTAAGATAGAAAGAAGAGACTGTATCTTAAAATCCATTTTATATTTGCTATATTTGATTCTTAATATTAAAAACAACTTTGGATTTAAAATGTTTCTGTCTGTTTTATTCAACCCTGACCACAAAACATTTCAACTCACCAAGGAAGCCTGGTGTTGAAAGTCAGTGGAATGGCAAAATGTTAGCTATGCTCAAAGACAGATAAAAGACTAGAGGCTTGAAAGCACTCAGAGGTATGAGGAAGTGCCCTCAAATAGCAAAGAAAGGGAAAAAAATAGACCTAGTTCAGGAACCATTACAAGCTCACTGCATATTATACTGGCAAATTAAAACTCTCACAGAAAATTGCTATTGTAACTTATTATGCTGGTAAAAAGAAAACCAAGGAGTTCTCCTCCCTTATTTACACCACTACTTAATGCAACTGGTATTCATTCATTGGAGTGAGGAGCATTCAACTTAGAGATCCAATTTTTGTAGAAGAATGTATTTATAGGTATATAGAAGTTCCTAATTGCTAGAATGTTGCTACTAATCAAAGACATTATTTCATTCAATAACAATTTTTTTTTAAAAAAAGAAAAAAAAACTACAAAAAAAAATCTAGTAGAACAATAGATTTGGTTTCATTTTTCAAAAGGAGTGTTTCTTGGGCAGAAGCCTAAGTTAAAGATTGCTTAAATTAAAAAAAGGAAGGACATGGACACTCTCCTGTTCCCCAATTATGGTTTTGTTTTCTTCAATGCTAGAAAGCATTTGCAACATTTAAAAATGAAAGGCCTCACAAACCAGGCTTCCATAGAAAGTCATAGGCAGATATGCTTTTCTACAATGCAGGAACATTTCTGGGAAACACTAATAAAACGTCTTCCAAAAGTATGAAAAGAGTATAAAATAAAAATAGAACAGAAGGTAGAGGCCAGGTCCAGTTTCTTTCCTCCAAAGTGGAAACAACTATTCAATGCCTGGACAAATTAGCATTATACAAGTCCTCCTAACTATGTGCTGCTAAGTCCTGCTGACTGTGTGAAACACTGTCTGCCACTAACCACGAGAAAGAAAATGACAAAGCATTCATCAAAGTACAAAGAAGTACTTTTCTTACATTCTCATTTCCTTCTTTTGTTAGATTGTATTCCCACCTGTTCTCTGACTCTGGCCATTACTGAAGTACCTTAACAGAGAAACTTCTCCTTCACAAAAGAGATCTAATGGATAAAACTGAAAGTCTTTGCCAAGACCAGACTCACTGGAGAACCTCAGCAACAGCTGATAAAAACAAAACAGAGAAATTGCTTGTCCACTATACTATTTCCTTTTCCAGTGGGCTCCAATCATTTATTTCACAGGCAATTAATTAAGTTCAAGAATTCTCCTGATCTGAGGGAAAAGGGGAAACTAAAGCAAACGATGATTTTCTAACAATAACTTCTACCAGAAACAATCATATTGTGGGAACCAACATACCATTATATAGAGAGTTCCATCATCCATTTCCCTCTACCTTCGAAACTACCCATAGTCCAATAGCTGAAAACATTACAGTAGATCTGATTTACTCTTTGGCAAAGACCAACTGAAAAAATGTTAATTAGCCAACAAATAACAACCCCAAAAGTGGATGAAGAGAGAAAGATGTACCTTTAAGTCTTTCCAATGTCTCATCACTATGATGATCATCACTGTGGGTCTGATCTCCACAGCCCACAGCTGAGAGGAATTAATTGATAGGAATTAATTGATAGGAATATATTGTATATATAGCAAAACTATGTATGTCTATCTCATGGTTTCTGTTGAAAATGTAGACTGATGCACACTAATCTTCTGACTGTCACATAGCTATTCATATACAGTCAGTACTTAATGTTTTAAGGATTGTTACACATACAGGGATGTAAATGTATTTTACATGCAAAGATAAGTATCAGCTGCAAATAAAAAGAAGGATAATTATATCTGTCAAAAGACAACAACCTAAAGTCATAATGGCCTGGTCGGCAAATGGAAAAATGTTCTTTTCAGGTGTTAGATAAAAGTTGTACAGATCTTCTGGTCATGACCAGAATACACACAAAAATCAGAAGAACTGGACGGCTACAAACTGCCTCTCCAGGAAGGGGGCCATGAATTACCAACAATTGCTAAGGACACTAAAAGAAAGACACAGAGACAGAAATATGCAGCTCAGAATAGCTGTGGACATAGCATGAAATCATAGCTTCTTATTTTTTCCAGTAAAACAGTAAAGTTTAGGTCAGATTTGGTATACACAGACTATTTTATCTCTGTTTAATGGGCAGGAAGTTTGGGAGAGTAAAAAATGTTTTGCTTTAAAAATCTGGCTTTGAATCACCTGAATCATTCACTAGTGAGAAATATTTTATTATTTCAGCTGACAGAACTAGGCCTGTCATATTACTGTGATAAGAAACCAGAAAAGATTGCAACTGAACTGAAGCTGTGCTGAACCAGAGAGTTCCAGAGAAATGAGGGGAGAAGTAAAGCTATCTGCTTGACTACTTACTCACCTGCATACTTAGCTGCTTACTCAAACAGGGGTGCAAAAGTGCACCCACATGTAAATTGTGATCTTACAGTATCCAAGACAAAAAGGAATACACATCATACCCTTCAGCTATGAAGGAGACAAGGATTCTGCGTAATACCAAAACTTCTCAGCACATTTTTCAATCATATGTATCTTGCATTCATTTTGAATCTGCATTTAACGCCTGTGGATTCAGAGAAAGGAAATTTTCTGGCAGGAACGTTTCCAATATTGTTCCCACAAAGTAACTGTGAGAATGAGGTAGGAGCTCCAATACACAACCAATGAAGGGAGGCTATTAGAGCCTTAGTTTTACAACAGCTGAGACATTTCTACCAACCTCCATGGCAGAGTCATGGATAGGTTTTTCTTCTGTTAATCATTTCCATATTTTGCTAAAGTGGAACTCTAAATAGCAGAAAAAAATATTAGAATTCATGGAAAGGTTATGAGGATTCACCCCAAGGTGATCCTTTAGCAGGTTGCATATACATTTAGTTTGTATCTATTAACTGGATATAATTGACCACAATGACAAAAACAGGATTATATAGCCTGCACTAGAACATATTATTAGATTTAATAAATACACAGATGTAAGGGAACCTGTGAGCCACAAATGTTGAACTCACTCATTCATTGTTACTGAGTCAGCTGCATTTTTGCCAGCTTGTTATTAGACAACCACTTAATTTGAAGAATTATCCTAATAAACAGAATATTATCATTACCAAAAGAATATATGAGAATAACATACTAATTCAAAAATGTCCAAATCTTTACAATACATATGGAATATTATTTGTGTCTGTGCTCAACTTAAGTTTACTCAAAGCATTCTCCTGGGTGAAGAAAGTATATAAACTAATTTTTTTTCCATTTAGACAAAGCAAAAACTATCTACTCAGCCACCCATGTATTTACTTTCATTTTGTGTTTTATTAAAACAGCACATGCAGTAGCCTTGTCTGTGTTATTGATGACATCGTGGTGGCTGTTGGACTGATATAGTGGTCTCCGGGAGTTTCCAAATACAAATGAATTCTAATGAGATAATCCCCAGTGCATGGAGATGGAGGAATGCTATCTAAATAATGCCACTTCTGTTGCAGAATTGGTTTCAAATTAATTGTTTCTTTCTAAAGCTATAATTATCAGGAGGAATGCAGTTAGTCAGAAAAAATGAAGTTAAAAAGTGCATAATGTCTAATAGCTCATTAAATAGAAAATACATTGTAAATTTGGGAATCAGAATGACTTGCAGCTAACTGTGAGATGATGGGTCACGGACATGAAAAGAGACTTTTTTGGCAGGAAAGCAATTTGGTAATGCTGACTGCAGTCTGCATTTACTTGACATTCGGAAAGATCATATGACACCAATGCAGATGAGGTGAACAGTGAAGAGACAAGGAAGGGCAAGGAGAGCTAGAGGAGAAAAAGTTAGGTTATGAGCAGCTGAGGCATGATGAGGAAGGGGAGAATAAGAGTGTCATCATTGGGTGTTCAATTTTTAAAGTGGAAATGGGAACAAGGTGTCATATTAAAGAGACTTGGAGTATTCAAGCAGCTATAGCAATAGCCAGGTCAACATTTTCCTCACAGAAGGGTTTTATGAAGAGTTCATTTCATGATTAATTAGCAATTTTTAAACTTCTTTTCCAATGAAATAACATAGTAACTGTTATGTACTCATTGTTCTCTTTTAAAAGTTTACTTCATTTTTTTAAAAAACAGTGTGTATTTACTCAATGTCAAATATATCTTTATGATAATGCAATAAAATAAAGCAACTGCAAAGAATATTTGAAACACTTAAGAATAATTAAGCTGTCAAAAAACCCTCAAACCCAAAACATTATACCACAGCCTCAAAAGTGAAGAAGCTCAGAACAGCTGATCTAGGCTTAAATTTTCTCCTAGTACATTTTCCATAAGCAGTGACCCCAACAATTACACAAGGGGACACAGACATGATCAGAATGGGAGAAGGCAGCTATGCATTTGCATGTACAAAAACAGGTGCATGCCACACCAGCCTGCACAAACAGGAGGGCTAAAGCTGCCTAAACCTCACAGAGTCATCTAAAGGCCCAAAGTAATGTACAAAGAACTGCAGGCTGTGGGCTCAGAATCACAGGTGATGGAAAAGCAGCATACAAGGGGAAGAAAGTTACCCAGAGTTACATTATTTTATGCTGTTAGGCTTTGGTCACAAGCTGATCCATGTGGTAAAACAAAATCTGGGATACAATCACCAAAAATACTTCTATTAACGTACTGGTTTTTGCTGGGATAGTGTTACCGCTCTTAAGAGCAGTTCATAAGGTGCTGTGTTTCATATTTGTGACCTTGAAGTGACAGTGAGCATGGATAAGGCCACAACACAGGAGGTATACCCCTGAAGGGGCTGTGGTCCAAGGATAAGGCCACACCAGAGCAGTGGAGCACACTTCAGAATGATCACAGGTCTGGATTGGTCCACACTGCAGCAGATAAACCCCCAAAGTGGCTGTGGTCTGTGGATAAACCCATGCTGAAGCAGGGGCAAGCAGAGAATTTCAGTGCAATGTAAAACCCTGTGGCCTGGTCCAAAGGGACCGGGATGGAGATTGCAATAGATACATGCTTAAATTGTTGTAATCCATGATTTGAGTTGCATGTTACAGTAAGTACTACAGCAAGAACCACCCAAACCAGTTGAGGACAAGCCTTACAAGAACCAGTCCAAGTGCAGCAGTGACCCAACCTGAGCTGGCTTTGGTGCCCAGTAACTCCACACAACAACCACCTCTCCTCTCCTGAGTGACCACCATAACAAACAGAATTCAAGTCGGGGACTAAATGAACTCAATGGACATTTTATGGACATTATACAGTGGAGGGTCACAGACTAAAGGAGTAACACCTGCATATACTAGAAAGTGAGAAGGGAAAAGGGGTGGTTAATGAGGGTGTGCTGGACAATGTGGGACCTAAGCCTGATGCAAATTGCAAGAACAAGTGGTAGAGAGTGTACTGGGTTTGGCTGGAATAAAGTTAATTTTCTTCACAGTCGCTTTTAAGTTGCTGTGTTTTAGATTTGTGACCAAAACACTGTTGATAACAGAGATGTGTTTAGTTACTGCTGAACAGTGCTTAAACAGCATCAAGGCCTTTTTTCTATTTCTCACATTGCTCCACCAGTGAAAAGATTGGAGGTGCAGGACTGCTAACCATAAATAGCCAAAGATATATTTCATATCATATGAGGTCATGCTCAGCATATAAAGCTACAGGAAATAAGCAGGAACAGGCATACATTTGACAAGTCACCACTATGCGTGATGGAGCCCTGCTTTTCTGGAGATGACTGCAGCCCTGCCTGCCAATAGGAACTGCTGAATGAATTCTTTGTTTTGCTTTGCTCGTATGTGCAGCTTTTGCTTTACCTATTAAACTGTCTTTACCTTAATCCACAAGTTTTCTCACTGTTACTGTTCAAATTCCCTTCTCCTTCTCACTGAGGGGGAGTGAGCAAGTGGCTGAGTGGGCTGAGCTGCCTACTGGGGTTAAACCAGTACAATCATAATGACAATGTTTATAAACAGAAGAATAAAATTGCATTGCCATAAAGGAAAAATGAATATGCATTGGGGAAAAAACTCCAATATTTCCTAAATCAGAAGCTCAACCAGGGTTCATGGCCACTTCTTTATTTGAACATCCATTGCACAAATACCAACATAATGCCTTCCTTATGAAGGTTTGGACACTTTGGCAGTAATGCATTTTGAATATTACCTTAATTCCAATGCAAGGTTTATCCCTTGTGAATCTAGACTGAACACAAAAAAAGAAGGATCATAATAATGAGAAATGTCAGTGTACTGGCTGATAATACCGTATCTAAATTTATGGCATGTTATGTTAGCATATAAATACAATATTTCTTCTGTCTTGATTCCAGTAAGCCCATAAAATTGAACTTATCTCTCTGTATTTGCTGCTGTTACCAGATCTCAAGATAAAACTTCCCATCTTGTTTAATAATAGCTTATTTGTTACAAAACATAGATTGAATTTTTTTTACACTAAATTCACACAGGAAACCGAGTCCAAAGCAAGGATATACCCCAAAGAGGGTATTCTTCTATTGTGATGGTGCTGAAACAGATCTTTTTTTCTGCAATTAGGCTTTAAACATGACCTAATTTCTTGCACAAATACCACAGTCTGATAATACTTAGAAAGTTATATTTTACTTTGGTGCCACACCAACAGCATCATATTTGAAAATTTACATTATTGTAATGGTAGCCTCTAACACTATAATAGAGAGTACCCATATACCTGTAGAATCTTTCTGAAATTTCCTTGCTGTTATATAGTCTCTGTTCTGAATATAATGGGATTGAAGATTCATAAAAGGTGTAGGAGTGGTAAACCACTGAAATAAAGCTCAAGTCTTAAATTTATACCCAGAATTCAGACACAAACATATCTGTCAAAACAGCACCCCACCTACATGCGTTCAGCACAGATCACTCTAAGCAGTTACCAATATTTATTCAGGCTCACTTCAGAAAAAACTTAAACCATATAATTAATTTGGCTGGTCCCATTGAAGCCACACCAGCTGAAATGCCTCACATGATGAGACCTCAAGCTGTGCCTCTCTGCACACAGCATGCACACATCCTAATTCTTCCCAGTGATGACTTTTGGGACTTGGACACTTCTACAGTTCAAACCGAACTGAGACGACTAACTCATCTTAGATAAACCATGAGACAAGCTTCAGATGGTACCCACTTTCATCCCTTAGTGGAAAAGATCCAAATTTCAAACCATTTACAACATACAAATAGCACAGAAAGACATTAGCTTTCCTCAGAGCCATCAAGCCATTCTGTGTGACTCTGCAGTGTCATTAAATGCAATAACACAATAGCCAGTGACAAATTATGGTTGAGCCTAGAACCTGAAAGGCCAAACAGATATCTTAAATGGGAGCAAACACTGCAAGTCTCAACAGAAAGGGGATCTAGAGTACATAGTTTGGATGCAGTGCTCACAGCTCTCCCAAATGCACAGTCACGAGGCAGAAGGCAGCACCTATCCTAAGACTGCATCACTGAACATCAGAGGCTTTGGCACAGGTTCTCTCACATACAAACAGTTTCACATGGTGAGGAAGAAGGCAGAGACAACCTGTAACCAGGAAGACTGTCCTGTATAAAGACGCTCAGATGAGCATGAAAATCCACTTGGTAACCCAAGGGCTGAGCCACACCCTCTACCCCATCCAGGACACAACCTGTCAGAGATGAGGGAGAGCACCTGCTACATAACTGACTGGTTTGGGGCAAAATGGATCAGAGGCCACAGCTCTGCCTTATCAATATGTGATGCAGAAACTGCAGTGAGGGAGTAGAAGAAATCCAATACGAGAGTATCACTGCAAATGTGAGAGACTTGTCAGGTCTGTGCTCCTGTCTCTAAAAGAGTTGGTGTGAGACTGCATGTTACTGACAGATTTATTTTAGAAATGTTTTATATCCTGCTTTTAAAAATGAAAAATAAAGCAAAAGCAGTACACTAAGCAATTGCAGTTTGGTCCTAGTAAGTAAAATAAATATGCAGTACTGCAACACTGCCTCCTTGCATTTCAAGGAAGAAATTGCTTTACTGGATCAAGACAGTGGTCCGTCTAGTCCAGTACCTCATCTTCAAATACTGGACCTTAATATAGCAACAGAGGAGGCAAGAAATATTCCACAGAGAGAGAGGCCAGCATACAACCAAGACTAAAAATTTATCTATTTTAAAAGTGTTTGGTATTTACTGACTCATTTATTAATATTTTGCTATTTATACAACCAGCTGGTTTGTTGAACTGTGATTGTTCATTATTTACTTGTGAAGTTTGCCAATGTAAAGCACCTTTTGCAGCATTAGCTTCAATTTGTGACATAGGCATAGATTACCAAATACCCAGGAGTCAAAAAAAGCTGTGTGTGCTTTCACCTGAGAGAACCCTGTACTGTGGCTTTCCCCTTGGCATTGTTAAAGGGATGCTCACAGTTGAGGTGGCTGTGTACAACGCTGTTCTGGTGCCGAGAGACCTGTGTTCAAGTTTCCTATTACAAGATCAGCAAGATGTGAAGTGAGGCAACTAGAAAATGCAAGCTATGAACATAGTACAGATTAGGAGGTTTGATAAGCTCCAAAGATGAGGGGGAAAAAAAATTTCTAACTTTTTACACATGCTATTATACAAGCGATTCTTCCATGCCACAAATCATACAGGAGCTTCTCCTATAAATGTTTACTTAAGGACTAAGGATCAAATCTGTACAAAGCATTTTCCAGTGCTACTTCAAGCAACAGCTACAGCTGCAGTGCATTCTACAAATCACTGTACTAATGTATCCAGACAGTAGAAAAAGCTAAGAAAGCTTTTTTCAGTGACTTCATGCCATTTTATCTAACTATGTAGTGTCATGCCATAACTGGTAGTTAAGCTAATTACTATAACTAGTAAAGCATAAGGTCTTTACTTTCTCTTTTCTATCACCAAAGTGTTTTTCGAAACACACAACATGAAAGAAGCTATCTGAAGATGCCTTGAATTGTTTATCTTAAAAATGTGACCGTTCTGCACTAGTAGTATGAAAAAGTACATTAGGTGGCCATTATTATTTTGTCGTGTCTTTTGATAAATAACTCATTACATATGGCAAACAAGAGTGGCTGGCTTGGGTATATAAAGAAGGAAAGCAAAAACCCCACTATCTTCCCAAGTTCTACCAAGAGCCAAAGGAGATAGCTTTGTAGCTGTCACCAGGAAAAACGAACAACATTACTGTTGATGTTCCCACATTCATTCCTATGTCTAGTGAGCGTTACACTTCTGAACTTAGTCATGAGGAGAAGTGTTTCTAAGTAAATATTAACAGTTTATAAAACCTAATCACTGAGCCAAACTTCCTGTTGAAATAGCTCTAAGAGTGAGATTGTGCTTTTAAAAAATATTTCAAATGTGAAGGTGTGTGCTTACAATGGATACTGTGAAGCTGCGTATACCATGTAATTGTTTCCTCACGGTTAGAAAAAAAAAAATCTGCAAGCAAAATCCTTTTAAAGTACACTCTTAAATTCAGTGATCTAAGGATAATGGAGCAAATACTCCAGCTGGTTTAAAATGTCAGAGCTGCAATTACTCCAAGGGAGCAATGAAAGTCTACATCAGTTGGGGATATCCCTCAACACATAAAAATGGTCATGAACAGGTACAGGTCAGTATTCAGTTCTGCTGGCATAGGACCCTTCTGTTATATTCATCCTTACACAACTTTTGCCTCAATGCCTTCAAAATTCAGCATTTCAAAAGGTAAATGAAAAATGCATTTTCCAATAAAAAGCTATTGCTACCTGAATTACTTGGACATGCAATAGAAAAATGATGAGAGAAAGACATTTAAATGAGATATTTAAATACAGACTGTAAATATGAGACTGAACATTAATTAATTAGATTTGTAGGGTCTTCCCTTGCTTTAGCCTCTGTATTACCACACAGTCTTTGTTTACTGCCATTTATCTTCTTTGTTTGATGACATTTGACTAATAAATACATTGATGAATTGCATCTGTAAATGCCATCCATATATCACAAAAATAGGATGTACTCAGTGCTTCTGGCACACTGATGCTAAAAGATTTTGTTTTATTTGAACTTTCAGTACTTAACGAAGGAAATATTACTGCTCTTCTGGATAAATTTTCTGGTTTTTATTTTAATTTTCAGTGAAAAAACAGCTGCAGAATAATGTGACTTAATGAAGCATTTCTAATAAAATCCTGCAGAAGATAAAACAGGGGCATAGGACTTCTTGCTCACTGATAGTTGTATCATTCAAAATAATTTTTCAAGATGGTGATCACATTTCTGTGTAGATGAGTATTAGGTAATGTGATTTTCTGTCTTCCAAGTCAGTGATTTCCTTTAGTGAGATAACTAGTTAGCGCTGTTGTATTACTTATTTATAGTAAGCAAAACATACAACATAATAAATACAACATCTTTCTAGTACATTATTTAGGCTTTACACTGGTTGGTAAGTAGCAACACAGACAGCAATAAATTTAAGTGTGAAGATGCTCAGATCTGAAAAACTTCATGGTTATATTTTGCTTACCAAAAACATACTGCCTGTATTTGTAAAGATGTCCTTTATCAAGTCTGTCATCACCTGTGATGAAATTATGAAACTTCTTGGCTGCTACATTTTTCTCTGCCAGCACAATTCAGTGTAAAGTATTATTTGCTTTATGTAAATCTATATAGGGCTCAATGAATCATCACTTTGCAACCTGCCAGTAAAACAATCTCCAATATCCGTCTGTACACACATCTATTTACATTCATTCAGAATAAGTTTTTCATGTGTTCCCCACCAGAATAATTAAGTGCACTCCAGGCATTTACACATAAAGCTGAGATCCCTCAGATCATAAGAGCCAGGTAAAAAGGTAAGCCCATGTGTCCAGTACAATAAAAGATACTGGCAGCTTAGTCATCATTCTCTGATTAAAACAGCAAGACAGAATCAAGATTTTATATCAGTCACCCACTACCATCAGTGTATCTAAAATTAATACCACATTTTTGAAGGACCTTCTATGTACAAAAAAAATATGCAGAACCAGTGAGTAGTAAATCTGATTTGCTATATCAACTAACTGAGCAAAGCTTTCCACTGAAATTATGGCACTTAGTTTACATTTTTAAGAATAACTACTGGGAACTGGGACTACGTGAAACAAAACCCACATGGTTTTCAATACTGCCTCAGCAGTATCAGCTCTCTGAAATAAAATATTAATAGTGGAATTTATATTAATTACTTTACTACTGTTAATTATACACTCACAGAACAATTTAGGCATTAGTACGAGATGACAGCATAATTACTGTGAAAAAGTATAATGAAACTTGTAACCTTTGCAACCTGTGCTAAAAATACCTTAGCATGCTCTTTCCCAACTTCAGCTAAGCTTTCCTCCTAGTACCACTGAACTATGTTTCTAGTAGTACCCAACACTACAGAAACGAATCTTAATTTCTCAATTTGACTCAAATTAGCCCATAAAGTAGCTTTAAAGTGTTAAACATACAGTAGGCTGAATGCTAAAGTCTGAAACTAGTTGGTAAGACAGAGAAACCAGATAACAATTATCATTTAGTCAATAGTAATTTAAATGTATCCACTGTGGTGCAAAGACCCTACGACCCTGAATCCTTTACAGGGCTTTCAGAGATAGGAGTTGAGTATATTTATT
The DNA here is from genome assembly GCA_013400235.1 of Oriolus oriolus. Lineage (NCBI taxonomy): Eukaryota > Metazoa > Chordata > Aves > Passeriformes > Corvidae > Oriolus > Oriolus oriolus. Next base: position 354,636 of record VXBT01004902.1, read on the forward strand.
ATTTAAATTGACAGTTCTGCAGGAGTCAAAGCACGGTTCTTTAAACACTGAGCCAGTGTCTACTGGGGGGAGGGTGGTAGAACTGAGGTACTTAAAGAAAAATACTGATAAGCTCCAAGCAAAAGCTGGAAAGAGAGAACTGTAACTACACATATAATTTAAAATGCTTTAAGCAATGATTTTAACTCCCGTAGGAATGAAACATACAGAAGAGCCAGGCATGGCAATTCCTAACAGGGCAGTGCAAGCTCTTTCTCTTTATTCTTTGTATAGATAAGCTGGTGTCCGATCCTACAGCTCCACAGGAATAAAGCAGGTTATTTTAAAACTTTCTCTTGCTAAACTATAAATGGGATGGGATAAGGGAAAAGCCCTCTCACTGTGGCATACGGAACCTGCAACGTATTTAATAGGTAAATAAACTCACCGAGATGCTAAGAAAGCAACGTGGATAGACAAGGTATTTTCATACTATATACCCACAACTTGAAGAGCACTACATATAGAAAGAAACGGAGCCATGAATCTTCCCTTTATCGGTTTTTTTGTTTTTGTTTTTAGAGGACACATAAAGGGACTCTCTTCTCTTTCAGCCGCTCACTGAAGGCGGCCGATAAAGCGTCCGGGCAGAGTAACCCCCAAGTGCCCAAAGGTCCTGCGAGTTAGCGGCCATCCTTTCCATAAAACTTGAAAACCAGGTGCGTTCTCCTGCTCCCCCCGCCTCCCTCTCGGCTCTGTTGAGCTGTTCTTTTAAGTAAAATCAATGAAAATTAAAAGTAAAAACAAAAGCCTTGAGGATCGCCCGGCGAAAGGCCGTTGCCGGCTGTTCCAGGTGCCGAGCGAAAGGACGGCAAAGCAGCTCCTCTACATCCAGCTTCGTGCAAGTTTAGGGCGACGGGAGGGTGCAGCCCGCTCTGCACACCGCACGCCTGGCCCTGCCGCGGCCGCTTGCGCCCGCCGCCCGCGGGGTCTCCGCCAACCGCGAAGGGTATCTCCCGGCGGCCCCACCAGCGCCCAGACAGACACACAGACAGACACACGATCCTGGAGCACTCCGCTCACCTACCTGCAGTCCCGATTCGTGCTAGAAATGCCTAGCGATCGGCCGCCTCCCGTCCGGGGGGAGATCCAGCCTTACCGCCCGGGCATCGCCGGCACACGCCCCGCGCCCCGCCAGCGCTCGGGGGCATGGAGCGGCGCCCTGCTGCGCTCCGCTCGGCTCCCCTCGGCTCGGCCGGGCTGGGGCAGCAGCCGTCCGCGGGACCCGGCTCTCCCCCCGCCTCTGCTGGAATACACCAGGAATCCGGCTAAGAGATGCTAAAGGAAGGGCGAAGTAACTGGGAATGGAAGGAAGACTTAGAAGTGTTTCTTGTGCACGATTTCAGAGTATTTAAAAAAAATTAATAAAAGAGGACGAAGTATGGTTGAGGTATTGGAAAAGCGGAGATGGGGAAGTCCTGCCGCCCAGTACGGCTCCGACCCCTACGCCAGCTGCGCGTGGTCCCGATTCAGCCCCGCCGGCAGAGGAAGGAGGAGAAGCCGGCGCGTCCTGCAGCAGTCCCTCCGTTAGAGCATCTCTGATTGGTGTGCCTTCCACACACAGCACGACTTCCCCCTCCTGCTGCCTCCTTCTCTCTCTTGGGAAAAGTAATTGGAGAGCGAGAGCTTCACCTTCAGCAGCAGCAGCCTCCCGCGCCCAGCCGGCGCGCACCGCACCGCGGAAGGGCGCGGAGACGCCCCGAGCGCCCGGACAGAGAGAGGCAGTTCCAAGCGCGCCCTCCGCGGCAGGGGGGAGGGAGGAGATGGATGGAGGTGGGAAGAGAGAGAGACGCCCTTCTCCTCCCCTGTATTTATCCGGCCACTCGCGGCTCTCCTCCCCAGCCCTTACGAGGGCGCAGGTTCCAGCGGCCGCCGTTCTGTCTGACCGAGCAGCGGGGCTCAGCCGGCAGCGCCCACCGCCGCCGCCCCCACGGCCCGCGCACACCGGGGCTGGGCCGCCTCCCTCCCCCCGCGCTCCGCAGCGCAGCTCTCCCTTCTCTCCTCTCCCCTCCGAGCAGCGGGGCGGGGGTGCGAAGTTTACGCACAGGCGCACGTGGCCGGGGAGATCCCCGCGGACCCCCGGCGGCCCCGCCGCCGCTCCCCCGGGACCCCTGTGCCCCTGCGGCGGGGGGCTGGGGCGCCGGGCGGAGAGGGAGCCGCCGGGCCGGGCTGCGCAGCTGCCCCGGGAAGGGGGGCCGCGGCTGCCGGAGCAGGGGCAGGGGCAGGGGCAGGAGGGATGCTGCGGCGCCGGCGGCAGCCAAAAACTGGACTGTGTCTCCCTCCAGAGGGAGAAGGGAGTCACGCACGGCAGCTCGGGCGGTGGGAGAGACGAAGACTCAGCCGGGCCTCTCTTCTCTGGGCGGTGGGATGGCGAGCTTGGTCCGTGTACCAAGGTACACGGAGAGGTAGTGAGGAAAGGTAGTACGGGCCAGGTCCTGAAGGCCTCTTGTTTCTCTTAAGACAGGTTGAAATATGGGTGGCGGGTCGCAGTTGTCTGCCACGACTATTGATTATTAAGGGAAATGTTGCTGAGTGAGGATAATAAAAAGCAGAGTTTTGTAATTTAATTCACTGTGTTCTGTGGCGTTCAAAAGGTGGTGCAGAGAAGTAGAGGGGAGAGAGCCAAAAAAGGTGAGAAAGAACCCTTGTTTGTTGCAGTAATATCAGAATTAAATTCTCAGTTTTGTCCTGTAATTCTGTTCCACTCCTAGATTAAATGGGGATGAATGCATGCAGCACTGGGAAGTACTGATATACCTGATCATCTGTTGAGTTTTTTTTTTTTTTTTTATTCTATAAGCTAATATAATGGCCAGTTCTCAGAAAAGAACCTTTTGCTGAGTCCTTAACTCTTATCACATCTTACATGATGTTCATAATCAACTCTGTCAGAAACAGAAGAAGGAAGTGAAACAGTTCTCTTCTTGTTCATGCTAGAGTTCTTCCATGCAAGTAAGCATATGCAGAATATTTGAATTCTTTTCTCTTTTTTCAAAGCAGGTATAGACCTAAATGTACATGCAGGCAGAAAAAAAAAAGGGCAAAATGAAGGCTTAATGTTGACCACCCTGCATGCTGTGATGGAGCTGTAGGATGAAATACAAAGAGGCTGGTATTGAAAGGGCAAGTTAAAAGTAGCCTGGTATGTGACTGTCACAAGTGCTGTTACAGAAAGCACTGCAGTGCACATACATGCCTGGATGCTGACTGCAGCCAAATTAAAAGGCTGCTGGTTATAAAGACAAATATGGTCTTGTCTCATTCATTGGAAGCTGATACAATAAATTCAGAATTTTCCTAGTCCGTAACCATGTTTCTAGATTTGCAGAGAGCTGAAAGATATTTAGAGGGAACTGGAAAAAACCAAGATCGTGCTGCTATCAGCACCACAATTTCAGGAAAAGAGATAGATCCAGACTAAAGTGGATCAACAGTGGTGGGATGCTCCTGCCCCACCAAGTCCAAATTACCAGGGATCCTGAATACATAATGGAGAGGGTAATCTTTCCAGCTCCCTGCCTCAGTATAGGACCACAAGTATTGCTACTGGATTAAAAGCAGTGAAAGCACACCAAAAATCCAACTACAGCAACTAAAATGCTACTACAGCAGCTGTTGCACTTTAGATGTGGCATACGCCTTGTTACTATAGGAGCACATGTGTCTATTTTACCTGCATGCATCGTTACACTCCAGTTGACTGCGTGTTCTAAGATCAGAGGATACTTGGTGGTTTCATGTTGGTGTTCCACTGTTGCAGAAATCTGCTAAACACATCTGAAGACACAGAACCCTTATCACCATGTTAAAACAAACAAGTCCCACGCAAACAACTGAAGAAAAAGCAGCAGACAAAGCAGTAAGTAAGTTGACCTGTTTTGAAACCCAAGAATTTTGTCAGTGAAAATACTGAAAAATGTAGTCTTTGTTTATGTCATGATGCTGCTGTGCATGAGCAGTTCCAGGTCTCTTTGTACAACATCTGAAAATCTGACCAAATCTGCAGTACTCACACACAGCTTGTGTGACACCATGCATATGAAAGTATGTCCTGAAAGATGTGCTTTCAGAAAGCTTCTCTGCTTGCTTTCACAGTATGGTCAACACTCCTGGGAAGAACTGAAACGATCTGTTGCACCTATAGAGTGCAGCTGGTTTTACAGATACTTACTTGGTAAGTCTGATCCATCTCCAAAGGTGCCTTTGTACATGCTGCACATGTACAATATGATGAATTTACCATTTTCTGGAAACACCAGATTGGCAGTCTTTGTCTTATACAGCCTGTATTTATATCTTTCTGACTGGAAAATCCCCAGCTGAATATTATGGCCTTGGAACACAATACAGTTATGAACCACAATTATTACACAAATGTTCTCTTTTTATTCCTTCAACTTGTTTTATTTTTGAGTAAGTGTCACTATTTCTTACTTTTCATCAATTTGTAGGGCTCTTCCACATGCTAAAAGACAAGCATAAAACATGAAAATGGGCATTGGCATTTGCAACAGGTGTAGTATTTGGAACAACTTCAGCATTTCCATTTCAAGGTGAACAACACAGCATAAAAATCAGGAAAGTAAAAACTTGTTTCTGACTAGTTATATGTGGGTCTGGTGTGTATATCTTTTAAACACTAATTTTACTCAGAAGTGTGCATGTTCTGAGCTGCTGAATAGAAAAAAAGGAAAATTTATATTTTGAAAGCCACATGTAGATTTAGTCTCTAAGACTTGACATCAATGTCAGTACTGTTCATTAATACCTACCAAAAATTTTGCTCCTTCATCTTTCTGAAGAGACTTCTCCCCTCCCACCACTCACCATGCTACTAATCTAAACTAACTAAAAGTGCCAGTTTTGGCACAGCTTTTCATTTTAGCAGTTAGGTTCTTGGCTTCTCATTTTGTACCTAAAGATTAGGATTTTGGTTGGGTCTTCCAACTATATTAATATTGAGCTTCACATACTAAAATAAGCAGCAGTTCAGACCACGGCTCTCACCTGGAATACCTCAGTGTAAGTAGTGACATAGAGCCTGATGTACAGCGGCATCCTACAGCGTTCCTTTATTGCCATCCTCTAAAACTGGGGAAGAGGAAGCAAGGATCTTAAATGTCAGCTGCTGTAAACTATTTGTGGTTATCATCCTGACACTGTGTGAGCTGAGGCAGTCTAGCAGTGCCTACGAGTCCCCTTTACAATGTATGTACAGACACACAATCATGTTTTTATCACAGGTGAGAATCCGGTGCACCAAATTCAGGTTTTTTAAAAGCTCTGCTACATTCCAGATGTTCACATACAAAAATAAAAGTAATTGACTCCTGAAAAGCTGATGGAAATGAAAAGGCAGTGGAGCAAAGTTATTCTGGGGTTCTTTTATAAGTCTCCCACAGGCATTTACTAAAATCATGCTGCTTATTGCATTTTGAAGGAAAAAAGGTTTTTAACTAGCATGCCGGAATCATCATTGATCTTTCAAAGCTTCCACATAAAATGGAAAAACTGACTGCAAAAAAATAACAGAAGTAACCAGTCTGTCTTTTCTACAACATGTAAGTTTTACAGATACACACTATAGTTTGGGGTTTTTTACCATTTAAAACTGTTCTCCTAAGATATAAATCAAACGTATGCTTATGCATGCTAACATAAATGCTGCTTACAGAGTAATGACATCTTCCAGGGTGGGGAAAAACAAAAACAACAACAAGGAAAAAGAGAAAAAATAACCCACAGATACATGTATATTCAATATAATTTTGTGAGAAAGACTTTCTTACTTTCATTCAAGAGGAAAGAAGGCTGGGAATCAGGGAAAAAATGGGTTGAAAGGGATTTCTGGAAGTCTGGTTGGGCTGAAGATCCAAATCCCAGTCATGCATGGGCTGACTTCAAAGTTAAATCACGTAGCTCAGGGCTGTGTCCAGTGGTTTCAGATACCTCCAAGGACAAAGATTGTGCCTACCACTCTTTTTGTCCCTTTTCCAGCCTTTGACCTCTCTCACTGGAAAGGTTTTCCTTCCTTACATCCAAACAAATTTCTCTTAAGTTTCTCTTTCTGCCTTTTGTGTCAGTTGCCTCTCAACCCTTTGCTGTGTACTTCTAAGAAGCCTCCGGCTCCATTTTCCCTCTAACCAGCCATATGTAGTTGAGTACAGCAGTTATTTGTCCCTTTTCCCTCCTTTAGAGGGCCTGAGCAAACACAGCTATCACTTTTGTCATATGTCATGCCTCCACCACTGCTAGGACACGTGGCTGACTCATGTTCAATTTGTTTGCCAGCATCTCCAGGCATTTTTCTGCAAGGATATTTTCTAGATGGTGCCAAGCTTGTACTATTGCATGGGGTTATTCTGTTTCACGTGCTGGACTTGCCTTTGTCTTTGAACTTCATGAGATTTCTGTAAGGTCAATTCTTCAGTCTGTTTTGAGCCTTCTGAGCAGCAGCCTTGCCCTCCAGTGTATTGACAGCCTCCCTTCCCCAGACAGCCAGCCATTTCATTGTAGAAGGCAATTATATGGTCAGGCAGAATCTGCCTCTACTAAATCCATATTGGCCATTCCAAATCGCCTTCTTGCCCCTCGTATCTGTGGAAATTACTTCCAGGAGAATTTTCTCCATAATCTTCCTGCAAAATGACCTCTAGTTCTCCACATCCTCCTTCTTGACTTACTGAAATTGGACATATTTACTACTTTCTAATTATTTGGGACCTTCTCCTGTCACCATGATGGTTTGCAGATGTTAGAGAGTGGTCCCATAATGACATGAGCCCACTCCCTCAGGGCATTTGGACGCAGCTGATCCTACAGACTACTGTATGTCCACTTTGCTTAGATGGTCCCTACTGATCATCTCCTACTAGGGGTGATACTTTACTCCCCCAAATTCACAAAGAAAGCCTGAGATGAATGCTGTTTGTCTGACTTACCCCATGGAATATCATATGATCAGGTCTTATGCTATTTCATCAAAAAGAGTAAAATCCCCCAGACTGTGAGAACTGTTGTTATTTTGAAATATAAAGATGCTTCTTCCTAATACTTTGTAAAGCACCTAAGCTCCCTAAAGGGGAAAGATTTAAAAGACTGCACTCCTCATTTCTCATTTGCTACCTCCCGACAAGTCACTACTGAGCTTTTTAGATCTTTTATATATCATCATAAGGCACCTTACTTTCTCTATGCATTTGAGTCCCTATGCTGCCAGGCATAGTTTCTGAGTCTTGCTCTGGGAGCGTACAAAAAAGTTAGGTGTTGCAGTATTTCATGCCATGGCTTCTACATTTTTTTTTGAATCTAGACTGTAATTGCTGTGAAAAGCAGAAAAAAAGAACACCAGAAGAATTCAGATCAAAAGTAGAAAAATACTTGGCCAATTCACCTTTTCCATTTAGTCTTAAATTTTCTTTTTAAAAAATTAGGGACTTGGCTATATCAAGTATTTCATAAGTAACAGGTCTGCGCTTTATTACACCAAAAGCAAGAATCCATGGGCCAAACACTTGGGGGTGCCTATGGGGCTTTATTGCATAGCGAAGTTGTAAATGACAAGAATATTAAGTGTAGTGTCATCTTCTTATTTGAGATAGAGTAAGTATTAGTCACATGTTTGGGAAAAGCCTCAAACTATTCCAGAAGGCAATATCAGCCATTTTCCCTTTTTTCTTTATAAAAAACTGCCACGTATCCCTCCATCTGCATCTGTGGGACTTAAAACAGCAAATAGAAACAATCTAAATCAGGCACCTAGAGAAAGAAAAACGAATAAAATCAGGACCAACATACATCTGGCCTAAATATGGGTTCCTGTATTACAGAGGTCATTCATGCATGCATTTTTCTCAATCTGATACCATGTGATAGTTCCTATTTTCCTGTGTATCAAAAGCACCAACTCTTGCAGTCATGCTACAAAGAACTCCAAAATGAATCAACGTTTTATCCTGGTTATAAGTATGTTTTGTTTCAATTTTACATTAAAGGTTACATTATAGACACAATAGCAAACAAAGAAGATCTTCTTACCCAGTGAAATTTTTCATTCCATTTAAAAATAAATATAATTATTTCCAAAAATATGTATTGAATTATTTTCATTAATTATGTTTACATAATTATATTATATTAAAGGAGACCTTGTGAAAACAGGAGGTTAGACAGACCAATAGTAGTAAGTAGGAAAGTAAGCTCAATGTGATTTCAGAAAACAAGTCATATTTATTTTTGTCTGAAACAAGGGCAACATGTGTTGGCAGACTTGTGAACTCATCTACAAGAAGGATTAGACTTCACTGTAGACATTCATGGTGCCATTTATTATCTTATTATGCAACATTTTCTAATCTGTGCAGTGTTGTTTTAAAAACAGGCATCACACTTTCTGGTAAAAAAGGTGTCAAAACTTATTAGCGCAGTAACTCAGTTCCTTCCAGTCAGGAGATAAACTGAGGCATTGTCAGACGTTGTTTGCTGAAAATCAAACGGTCACCTGGGTTATTTTTTCCCTGTTTAATAGTTACAAATCACTTTTTAAACAGTATCATCCAAATTTCAGAAAGTAAGTTTAGTGAAAGGTACAGTGCATTACATTATTAAATAGGAATAAGTTGTTCTGTTCCCCAGTATTTCTTTCTGATTTTAAGTCTTTCTTCCTCTAAGTTTTAACCACCTATGTTTTAATAAAGGAAGGAAAAATAAAATTGCATTCAGGCTTGTGTATGTGCATTAAAAAACGTTACAAGATGGCCTAAAGGTTGCTGAAGACTTTGCATTTTATGATGTTTTAATTGTAAGGCAAAAAGATGTATTTTGATGTCATCTTTCTGCATACTGAGTACGGGCAAAAGTAGAGCTTTTCAAGAGTCAAGAGCAGAAGTAGTATTATTTAGAATATTACCATATTTATTCCAAAACCTGAGGGGAGAAAATGGGCAGTGGAGAACAGGACAGGATCAAAACATAAATAGAATGTGATAATTTTTTAATGTTCTGAATTGCAGATTTCAAGATATTTTCAAATGCATAACCAAAAGGAAGCACTTCTCTTTTTTTTGAGAGAAGAGAACTAAAGAGCATTTCAGCTTGGCTGAAGACAATCAGCTATTGATTCAGCATGAAAAAAATGCCTCTGATTAATACAGAATCCAAAAAAGTCCAGTCCCTATATATAAAATATTACATTATCTATTTAGCGTTGCTATACCTTTCAATGAGATGACAAATGTGGAGCTAATGGATTATATAGTTAATAGTCTGAATACGAGTAATTCCTCTTGTGTAAATATGGCAGAAAATTATATATACCTAGAGAGAATTATGGCCACTCAGATCTTAGGATGTGCAGGGCTAGGAAGTCAAACTGACTGAGCTTTGCCTTCTGTCTCAAGCCTTTCCTCCTTCATCACACACATGGCAGGAAAAGCTAAAGGATGTGTGCCTTTGAATTTTTCTGCTTTTATGGCTCTCATTGACTGATTCCTTTGAAGGTAGTAGTAGACAGCCTTTCAGAGCTTGGACTGCATGGGGGCAGGGCACTGTGATGCCGTGGTGCTGCTCAGAAGACTTCATGTATGCCTCTCTCAGTGTTAGGATTAAGTCCACCCTCACCTGAAAAAAGTGAAATTAGTTTCTTGTTACCCATGCTAAACTTGTGGATGGACATAAATGACACCACCTGACTCCTGCACATGCATGCCCTGCCTGGCATTCATCATCCTGCCAAAACATTTGCCCTGAGGGACTGAGTGCCTCACTTCTGGCCAAGCTGCAGAACTCCACCACCTGCCAGATTGCCTCACATAACAAGTCAGTTCAAATTTCCATTTCTTTGTCACCCACGGGGCATCATAAGCATAGCATAAGCATCCTGGATTGATCTTGGATGTACGTAATTCTCATTTTCCAAAACCCAGCCCAAATATAATGTAAGGGTGATAAGCAGTGAGGGAGCTCTAGATCCTTGGGCATGTATCTTTTATGGTCATGAGAATAATTTTGACATTTTTGTTCTGACCAATGATTAATCGTGTATAGTTTTCTTCTAAAAATATATTTTAGGATGAGTCATTTCTGTATGCATTGTGGTCCTGAAATTCAGCATTCACAATGAGCAAAATTAGCACTTTTACTTGTGGTTGGGGGACACAGATCCATAGTAGCTCCAGTGTCAGGTAGGTGTGCTGGGATTTGGCAACTGGTAGCTTGTTCAGTGCTTAGAGCTTTTTTGCTTTTCCAAGCAGTTCAGAGGTATCTCAGATGTCTCTGCTCTACACAGAAGGCATAGTCCGAGATGCAGAGAGATGCTGCTGCTAGTGTGATAAACCCACTATATAAATCTTCTTTGTTTTCGTCCCACTTTAAGCTTCATGGCATACCTGTTGCTCCTGACAGCCACCGGAGTTACGCCCTTATCCACAAGTGCCCTGGTTTTCACTGTCATCAAGCACCCACAAATGTCAGAGAAGCCCATAGAGCTCTGGGGGAGGGACTTCTGAAAAATTCAGAGCAAGCATTGCAATGGAGAGGTTTTGCCAGCAGATGTCAGAAGGCAGAACGCAGATAACATAACGCCTCACCAGATCCTGAAAAATGACATTTCAGTCCTTTTATGCTTCCCCTGCCTGCCTTCTCCACTCCTTCTCTCCTGGCACATATATGCATAACCATACAGACGGAAAATTATTAAGGGAACACTGGCTTGGGGGTTTTTTTGTTTTCATTGGAGCCTTACACATATACAGAAGATCCAATACGCTGTTAAGCTTCACATGACATATGCAAGAAAAAATGTTGTCTAAAATTTGAATTTGCTAAACAAGCTGAATAATAAGTTCTGTGAGCTCTGGAACTAATGAAGTCTCGTTTTTTATGGATTTTATCTCATGGTTTATTGAAGCTTTTCCTATGCTGTGAAACTTCAAATCTTTGCTTTTTTGTGTAATGGTGATCCCAAGGGACAGGTTTTCAGAGAGATGCTGAAACATCTTTCTGCGGTTTTTCTCTTTTCTTCCCAGGCATCCTTCCTTATTGAAATTGAATAAATTTAAGACTACTACCTATCTCTCAAATTTTGTTGAAATTACATGGGGGTCCAAAATGCACACGGCTTTCTTCTATAGGAAACCTGGCAAAAGAAAATGCAAGGACAGCTTCATCTATTACAGACTCAGATTAATGAGGCCATTTATTTTATAGTATAAGTCTTCTAGAATTACTTAAACACCTGAAATTTCACTGGCAATTTAAATGTTCCATTAAGTATTCTGATGATTCCTCATTTTTCTACCAGATTATGAATTTATGAAATATGCATAAATGTGTCTGACTGACCATCAATCTCTGCTTTGAAACCCTGTTCCTGTGACTGCATGTTAGTAGGTTACCTCTTCTCCCTTGTTTCTCCCTTCTTTCCAAAGCAGAGTAGGTAGCATGAAATGCCATTCTGTACATCATTTCCACATCCCTCCAGCAAATCCTCATCCTCATCCTCAGTTTAATTGCTTCTAGCCTCAAGCACCTTTTCACACGGGATATTTCCCTATATGTTCACACAGATCACCCCAAACAGAAAGGGTGAGGAGAATTTCTGTGAGGCCTGCAAGGTTAATGCACTGAAAATGACATCTCAAAATTAAAATATGTATCCAGCAAAACTTCACCACAGTGGTCTCTCTCATATCCCACTGGTGGGTCCTGTGGTTTGTGAGAATAGCACAACTCCCTTGTGCATAGACAACCCCTTCAAAGTACTCTCCTGCACTGCAATACAATCAAGGGAAGTTCTCTAAAATGTAGAAAACTGTGTCCCTTTATATGCAAATATTAACTGTAAAATAAAAAACGTAAGTATGAGCACAAAAGCTGCAGGACAGTGATAAGAGTGTGTTGTGACTTCGACTTTCATCCACTTCAAAAACCAGATCCCACCACTGGTGCAAAGGCCAGGCCTCTCCGGTAAGTGTCCTGCTCCAGCAGGCTTGTATTTCGATGCAGGCAGATGGAGTGGGAAGGACAGGGAAACATGGGGCAAATGGGCACAACACCAGGGCCTGGGGGGTGTGGCAGCTCTGACCCAGAGCTCTTTGAAACCACTTCTGCTTCATCATTACCTCAGGAAAAAAAAGAAAAAGAAAAAAATTACAAGATGTTCTATGCAGTTGTTCGAAGATCCTTGTAAATTCAAAAGGAAATAATTTAATTTGACAGGGCTGACTGCCAATCAGTGATTTTTTTTTTAATATGTTATTATAGGTTGAAGGTCACTCCAAAAGTCAACAGTAAAATAATTTTGTCAATATCTGAACCTATACTGACTGACCATCCCCTGAAGTACTTCAGGCTGCTTCTTTCAAGGGAAATCTTGAATCATCTACAGTATTTATATCAAACTCCAAAATAATAAAAAAGCATATCTATATTTCCATTGCTAATGTGGCCCATTTAAAAAATTGTATTTATTCTAGTGTCAGCTAGCAAAAACAAAAAAATGAAACACAAATTTTTGCAGTCTGAAGTAGAGAGCAGAATACACTTTGTCCCAAGCACAAGGTTTAAATGTAGATTGGGGTTTAGGCTACAAAGTCAACAAGGTAGAGATAAAACAGGTGTCTAAACACTCCTGTTTATACATACCAAGGAGTCTAGCTATACAGATAAGGACATTCTCAGACACAGACTTTCCCATTCCCACTCCTTCTTCCTCCCTCTAAATCCTCAATCCTGTGCCTTGGATCTGCTTTCAGTCTGGATCAGCCATGTGCACTGCAGAAAATACCTGAGACTTAGTTCTTCCTAAGTACACAGTGGCAATTAGAGTCCAAGCCCCTGTTAAAAGGTGTCTTGCTCGTGCAGGAAGGAGAGACAGTATTAAAGTTCATTTTCCCTAAAGCACTGGTGAACCTGAACTCCAAACCCCACATTAGCTGACCAAACCCCACTCACCACCACCACCACCAACTGTATTTGCCACTAGGCTGGAAATGGAAATCACTTTCCCATGTACTATTACAAGAGGCAGTTTGATCCCATTGCAGAAGGTGAAAGAGGCTTTTTGTGCAACAGGTTCCAGGATGACTGGATTGTATGTATGTACCACAATTTGCCATTGTTTCCTGCATGCACCCAGCAAGGGACAACACTGACATTCATAAAAACAAGTTTCTGTTTTCACTGACTCTGCAAAAAATTCTCTAATCACCAAAAGCTCCTGCAACTTCTTCTGGAATGCCGGAACAGCAACTCAAGAACTTTTCAATTTCTAAAACGTCTCTGTGTCTGAGATATTTTGATCAAAATACTTATTTCTCAGTCAAAATGTTTTATTTTTCCTTTTACAGATGCACTGACATTCTACTTTGAAAGTTTTTTGCTTTACAAGATTGTGTGCATATATTTTCAGGTTACAATAAGTCTAACCAGATTCCATAGTAACAGTAATGTTTTATTCTAAAGGAGGTTTAGAAAAGGAAAGCAGAAACCACATATCTAAAATGTACAATATTAAAATATACCTTTATGTAATTCTGCATGCCACATATAAAAAATAATATACCTTCAATGAGATATTTCCTTAATGGTTGTCATTCATACACGTACATGTTTGTGCATGTAAAACGTGAGGTTGTTCTAATGCATTTGGTATATTCCTGCATGTTCTGTTGGATTCCAGTGATACTTAGTTAAGGAATTGAATGTGAATTTATTCATACTCTAGATAGCCAAACAGTAAAAATGTGCTGAAACAAGTTTACTTGTGCCAACAACATTTAGTTCTGCAACTTGTCTGTTGGCTGTATTAGGTCCTGCTATAAATCTCATCATTATCTCCTTCCACTTAAGCACCAATTATTTTTCTTGAATAGCAGTCTACTTTTAGCACACAATGTACAAATCTTACAAAACCTAACTTCTACATTGTGTTAGATTTCATACATCTCCAACACCTAGTGCTTAAAGCCTACATTATGAATCATCCTTTTAAAACCATGGCTCTTGAATTACATTGTTGACACGCTTTGTGCACAATTAATGCACTTAATTTTATCTCTTGCCTTCAAAACCAAACAGTTCATTTAGCAACCACACAGGAGAAAATTTGGATCCATTCTGGCAAGCAAATCAAATACAGGAACTGATAACAGTTTTGACATATCAGACAACCATGGCTAAAACCATCATACCTTTGAAATTAGTTTCTGTGTTTAAAATTCCTACAGGAAAAACATTTTTGAAGACACATACAAAAGCTAACTAATTTGTAGCAAGCTAAAATAGGGTGGGTTTTTTGTGTAGAAAAAAACACTGAATTAAGGAGATGGGAAGTAATTTTATCTTGTGGAAAATGGGTAATTACTGCTTACATTAATATTTGATCAGATCATAAAAAAGCTCATTTTTCATACATTCTTATTTCAAGCCCTGGACCACTAGAATTTAACATATATTTAAGTGTATGTTAAACACATGATTAGGAAAAATAGAAATACAATTTATTAACTACATTTATTAATGTAAAACACAATTTTAATATTTTTATATATTGCATATATCTCTTTTAATTCTTTCCATAGTGTAATTAGAAGTCATTCCTCAGGAAATTAAAAATAAAAAGGAATGCTCTCCAATATTTAAAAAATTCAAAATTGGAGAAATTGGAAGACACTGGCTTTTCTTCCATTGTCACTAAATTAGGAATACTTCTGGGATATCCCTTGTTAATCTCACTAAACTTTTCTCTATCATCATTCCCCTATATTTAGATCTACAATCTTACTGACCTAACTCATCCAGGATGCCTGATCCTAGGCTTAGTACATGAAGGCAAGAAGGTAAAAGAAACACAGAGCATGTAGCTTTATACACATTTTAAAACTATTCATTCCTTTTTCAGAGTCTTTTTCTCTCATATGAAAGATAATTTTGGTAATACTAACTACTAAAAATGTAGAAAAAAATGTAACAGTCTGATTAAACCAACTGAATAGAAAACCAACACATTTTTAAATGTTGGCTTTTTTCTTATCCCAACAAAAGTGTGTTATTGCAATAATAGCTAGTAATTTCAATTCCATCTAGCTGAAACAAGAATTTAACATGGCTATGTTCAGCCTCTGTGAATGAGACAGGCGATGCACAGACTGGATTAGGAATATGATTCAAATCTACAGTGCAGTGCAGTCATATGTCTGGGACAGAAATGGGTATCTTAACTACATGCTATTTCTCCACCTCTCAGTCTGTCAAATTTATCCTGCATCTTCTTCCTCTCTTTAAAAAAATGTATATTCTTATCTGCTTCTGTCCGTCATTCAACTCATGCTTTCTTGGGTTCCCCCAACTTTGTTAAGTACTGAATTTTTGTTCCTGTATCTTCCCCTCATGTTTACCTTACAGAAGCCCGGCTTTGTCTTGTTTAACTTTAGCCTACAGTTATTTCTGCTTTCTTGGGTTTTTTACTGAACTGTTTCAAAGAGGCTTGCAATTCCATCACTTTTTAAAAATTACTAACTTGCATACAGTAAAAAAAAGGATAGGGAACAAAAGCAGCAGTGGTGGCACTAATAATTGACCTTTTGCTCCACTTTGAATTCACAAAAACAAATTTGGCTAGTAAAGTTAGCTCTATAAGGGTTTCCATCAGATTTCTCAACCAAAAGTGAAATTACTTATGTTTTCCTAACTGTATGTGTGAACACTACATAGAAAATACACTCATCGTATCCATTCTAATATGTCAAGCTCTATGTCTGATGCAGGTCCAAACTGAAAACTAAATTCACACAGCCACCAGTGGCTGTAAGCTCACCACAGACCACTGAGGAGGAGAATCTGAACTCCTCTTCTCCCCCTCCGCAAGTTCACAGATGTGGTGTAGGTGGTTGCCCTGGTTCTGACCAGGACTGGGTTCATCTTGCAGTAGCTGGGACAGGGCATGGCCAGAACCCAGGCCTTATTCTGTGCCACCTCATGTCCTTGGCAGTGGTGGGGGAAATGGAGTCTCTTCCTGGGACAAGGAGTACCTTCTGGCCAGCTAAGGGAGGCAGAGGGAGCAATGGTGTGGTGCTGGTTCTGAGCCAGAGGGAGCAGTTGGGGTGGTGTGGCTGTGGTCAGGTTGAGCCCTGCAGTGAGCAGTTTTGCATGTGAATCACACTCTGTCTTTTGTACACTTTTGTTATTAACATGGTTGCTGTTACTGTCCATTTTCTTAGCTCATTGCTGTTTCCAGTAAGTTGTTCTTATCTCAACCATGATCTTCACCTTTTGGGCTTTCAATTGTTCTCTCCAGCCACGCAGCAGGAGGGATGGGGGAGTGGAAGGGAGCGCAAGCGAGCAGCATGTGGTTTGGAGAGTCTCAGCGGGAGCACTAAATTGGGAAGTACCACTCAAACCATGGCAGTGGTCTTGAAAGAAAATAAAAAGCAGTGAAGTGAATTATTCTGTATTACCTGTGAGTGCGACTTGCAGTTGTCTGTTATTTTTACAGGATTTATTGTCTACAGAACTTTCCACTACTGAGATACAGAGCTTCTCATATCCCCAAAAACCAAGTCATATTTTAAGCTTTGTTAGCCAAGTCCACTAATTGACTTGAAAACAAGAACTGAGAGCTTAAACTTTATGTTGTATTGGGAATCAATAGAATCATCAGTTTACACAGTTTGTTGTCTGCAGCCCACTTGCTGAATGTCTGTGCTGCTACACACTGTATTAATTGCATCCTTGTTTAGGATCAAGGTCTAGAACCACAAAAAACATGTTTATAAAAATTCATCTGTTAGCAATGAAGTCAGGCAAGGACGAAGGTCCTGTGATAGCTGGAAAGCCTGCCACCTCAGATAGCTTGACAATATCCTGCATTCACTTATATCACAAGCAGTAAGATACAAATCTGTATTAGAAATGCTTGGGTTTCACTGGAGAAGGTAGGTCATTCATCACTATCTCCAGTGCTGTTTCTGTTTACCAGGCAGTTTAAAATTTAAAGATCTTCAGGCACTGTCCAGGACAGAGGTACCCGGAAACAATTCCTTGACGAATGATAAGGCTTAAAAAACCCCCTCAGATTTAACACTAACATGTGTTTTCCAAGAATGGAGTGAAGTTTAGGTACTGTTCCAGTATGAAAAACACAATTGCTTCACATGAAGCACTGGTAGTCCCAGAAAGAGTCTTACTCTTGTCTCTCCCTGGCAATTCTTAAAGCTCTGCTTCAAATGGCACATTGTATGCTTTGCTGTCTCTATTTGTAGCACCTAATACCTGTCTAGCATCCGTTTCTGTACCACAAATAGACTGAACTCAGGAACAGGAGTTCTTTCACTGAGTAACTGCAGTTATGCAACACAAAGCACACAAGCATGGGTGGCTCCAGGTGAACCTTTTAGCAAGGTAAATTGGTGGTGGTCCTGCTACAGCCTGATAAACAATGCAGCTGTTTTCCAGCACGGTGGATTGAGAAGTATTTCCCCCAAAATTTCCTTGAAAATATAATTTCTTTATAAATTCAAGTTAGGCACAGAGTTAACTTTCAGAGTGTAAAACACTTTTCTTATCTCTCAAGCCCTGGTGTATATGGGGTGGGAACTTGTCAAAGTTCTTTGTAAACTTGGAGATTCTAACCCAGAAATTTATTCCCGAAGTGGCTGGGAACCTTCTTCTTGTTGTCCAGTTCAGTTTTCTCTCATTAAATGTAGCCATTAGATCCACAGCTCTCCTAACATTTATCTTTTACTCCCTTGCCCTTCCTTCTGGAATTTCACATTCCAGCTCTTAGAGAAGCCACGAATGTCATCATCAGTTGCTCTGAGCTCCTGGGAGTTCTTACATATTCGATATGATTTTCATATTACACAGACGATTTTGTCTGTATTTCAACATCATCATCCTCACTGATAATCCTGACAAAATACTTACTTAGCTTTGTGCTACTATGTCTGCCTAACAGCCTTACTTCCATTTTTTTTTTGCAGAGCACGTATCTAAGTAGCACCTTTTCGTGCTGCTTTTAACAGCTACATGCTACTAGATTCTACGTGCTAATTAGCTAATAATGGCTAATAGCTTATAATACATGACTGGCAGCCTAAGATACATCTCCGGTGTCAGTCACACAATGCAGCAGGCTGTAATGACCCGGGAGGAGGAAGAGGGCTGGGCATACAATTGCAGGCATTACACATACACCAGTCAGATCTACAAGAACAAACTCTTGTTTTCAGATGTTTGTAACCAGCACCCCAGCCCTAAATTCCCCCACCCTTTTGGTGCTTTGAAATCTCTACACAAACGTGAAGACAGAGAGAACCTGGTTACGTAATGCAATATGTGGCCTTCTTCGGTTTTTTTTTTTTTTGTGAAATGCCAAGCAACAGGTTGCACTGTTTGTACAAGGTTCACGTAAGAGCGACGAAAATAAAGACGACAAATTATCGGCTGGTTTCTGCAATGGTCTGGAAAAGCTAATGAGAGTCACACAGACTATTTGAACCCGCAACACTATTTGCACAACACCACAGAAAGTATCATCATATGAATTATGGCGATCCAAACCACTCATCTGGTAGCGAGGCATAAGGGATCTAATTGTGCACGCGCTTCAATTAAAGCACCGGGCGAAATGTCGCCTGCACGTCCCTCCCCGAGCGGGGCGGACGGGACGACAGACCTCCCGGCCGCGAGGGGGCGCTGCACCGCTCCGGCCCGCTCCGGCCCCCGCCCCGCGGCTTCTGGGAAGGGCGGGGCCGCGGCCGCCCCCCGCAGGCGTCACTCCCAGCATGCAGCGCGGCGCGCTCCTGCCCCTGCTGCCGCTGCCGGGCGGAGAAGATGGCGGAGGGAGGCGCGGCGGATCTGGAGACTCAGCGCACGGACGTCGCGGCGCTGCTCAAAACCGCCCTCCGCAAGGGCGACACCTGGTGAGGGAGGAGTGGGGGGGCTCGGGCGGACCGGCGCGGGCGGCGCCCCCCGCCTCCGGGGCCGCTCGGCTGCCGGAGGGACCGACCTCCTTCCCCTCGCCCCCCCCACCCGCTCCCGGGGGCGGCTCGACGTCGCTCCCGCTGCCGGGAAAGTGGAGGCGGGTGACAAGGGCGGGGAGGCAGTGCTGTTCCCCGCGCTTCGCGCCGCTCGGTTCCCGCAGCTCCTGGCAGGCGGGGAGCGGCCGCCTGGGTGCGGCGGGGCCTCGGCCTGNGGCACCGAGGTCAGCGCCCTGCGGGGGAGGGAGCGGCGCGGCTGCCGGGGTGCGCTGCCGGGTGGCAGCCCCAGATGGCGGGCCCGGAGCCCACAGTGGGGCTTGTTTTGGCTGTGCGAGAAGTATTGTGGTGGGGGAGAAGAGCTCTGCTACCAGGCGTTTCTTCCATTATCCGGGCTGAAATGGCCCCGACTTCACCTTCAGGTTGTCAGAAATGATACCTGTACTCTGGCCGGGGTGCCCTGATGCCCGTCTGTGGCTGTGACAAGCCTTGAGTTTAAATTTTATTGCGACTGTAAACGTGTTAGCTTCCTAAGAGTCCTTACAGGTGAGAACGGACCCTTATGATACCTTTTCGACCACGAACGTTTGAAAAATACGTTTTTCTGGTGAGTCGTAGAATATTTCTTAGCATGCCGTACGATTTGTCAACAGATTAATCCGCGGCTGAAAAGAATTAGGTTAAATAAGCACCTCTTTTTGGCGTGTATTTGGTAACTGATCTTCTATAGTTGTAGTTCTATGAGGCTAGGAAATGGGACTTTTTTTAGGAGGGGAAAAAATAAGGAACTGACACTTTTTCCACGACTCAACCTCTTCATCTCTTCCTGTGTGAAACTGTCACCCATAGACAAAGACTGTAGCATTAACTAACAGAAAATTAACTATGAATACACAGAAGTAGAACTTGCCCACCTCATTTCAGCTGTCATCACTCACTGTTCCAGTTCTATAAAAGACTATATTTAACAGTGTTGATACTGCAGCATGTGTCAGAAGCATACATTCTGATGCATTATTCAAATACTGCTGAGTATATGTTCGGTTTTGGCATACGAACAGACTGCTCTTGAAACTGAAAAAATGTAAGCAACTAGAAAAAGGAAATGAATTCACATGGTAGTGTTGAAAATGACCAGCGGTAGTAAAAGTGTGCTCAGGCTTGATGTCTTTCAAGACTATTTTTTTATGGTTCTGTTGGGTACTTCCCAGGTACTAAAATAATGTCTCAAGCAGTTAATATTGTTCAAAGTGATAGTTCTTTTATGACAAGTTGACAGCATGACCAAAACAGTAAGTTTACTGTGCTGTTTATTTTTTTTAGTACATTCGATATTTTAATAGGGAAGAATCAGTTATGTGGGAAAAGCTTCTAAAATGTTCTGTGGAAATATATCTAGCTGTGATTGACACTGATATTAGTCAAGTGTTTTAGAACTGAATAAGCTACAGCAAAGTCCCATTTAAATTTTACTTGTGAACTATTAAATTGAGCTACATAAATGTGTGTACTTGTACTTAGGATTTATATTAGACTGTGCAGCTATCATCACAAATTAAAGGGTACCTTTAGTCCAAATGCTTTTTTAGTGGTATTCGTCAATGGCTTTTTGATTTTTTGGGACATCAGCAAGGAAACAGCAGTTAAAGTGCTGTAAGCCATGGTTCAGAATTGCATTCATTTAGTAGTAAATACTGCTGAAAAAAATTTCTGCAGTGCCATACCAGCTTGTTCTGTTTGAGTTTTAAAGCACTCAAATGCAGTCCTTTTAAAAATGCTGGCTTATACTGACAGTCTTTTCCATGCTCTTCAGAATTTAGAGTGGAGAGAGCAATAAGCTACATATGGAAAGTATAATGCTTTGGGGATTTCTCTAACAAAAAAGCAACTAAAGAACAGGGCAAAGAGAGGCAAATCTGAGAAGCATCTATGAAGTGGCTGCTGAATTTCTTCATTAGTTCATGTACGCTGCAGAGAGAAAGAAATAAAATTGACTTGAAATGCAACGTTTTTAGAGTTAGATATTGGAAAAAGAATTACTAGTATTAGAAACCAGTTGACCAGGTGGTTTAGTAAGCTGTAGAATTTGTTCCATTAGATATTTTTAAGGGTAGCTTGGGAATAGTATGCGTTAAGCTGTATTGCTCCAATGAACAGACAAGGTTAGTGTCTTTTAACTGCTTCGGCTGCAGGGACAAGATTTTGGGCTAGTTTGTCCTAGTGGTCTTTTTGCATTCTTTATGGCCAGTTAATAAAATATAAAGCTCTGAGAGACTGAGGATTCTTCCATCTCTCCATTTATCTTATTTTTCTAAACATACATTAAATAAACATCAGATTTTTCCAAGAAAGAACTTCCTTTGTTTATTAGTTCTTTTGAATAATGTTGTCTGCTTTCATTAGTAAAGTCAGTACAAAAACTACACTTTTGTTCCACAGAACTTGAATTAATATAAGTTTTACTTCTTGCAGTATTGTCCAAAGTATCTTCAGGTTCTGTGGTTGAAAGACCTAGACTTCAGTTTAGGCAAAGAAAAAATCCTACATTTTGTTGTATGTCTCACAGTTTTAGCATCTGATATGAATACGTCTCAGTATTTTGAAATTCTGCTGGTGCTTGACAAGTGAGGAGAATTTATTGTCTGAGGAAATTTTACCCTCTCATTTAGAATGACAAAAAGTTATTGGTTGGTACAGCTGCAGGCAAATCTGAACTCAATCAGTGTCTTCTACTCTCAGAAATTGAAGAGCTGTTGATGTTCGTCAGATTTTTAGGGACAGTATAATTTGTGTGACCAACTGGTCTTGATGATGTTATTTAATGCCTTTGTAGCTGCAGTGATATTCTTGACAACCTTGCCAAGTTTTTCTGTTTTTACAGTATCACAGAACTAGTTTTCAAAACTGAAAGTTATTGATCTTGGAACAGTTTTGTTATAGTGGGGAAGACTGTCAGTTTTTCTGTGTGACTTCTTGGGTGATTTCTCTGTAATTTCTTCACCATATTAAGGTGTAATTTCTTGATTTTACCTTTAAAACCGTCTTCTGCCCTGACTTCCCTGTAGTTCCTGTTCTTCTGTGGCTGTCTTAGAGATGTTGTCTCAATAGCTCAAATACGACATTACAAATGCTTTCATACTCTTGGCTACCTCTTACACACCTTGTCCCTCCATGGTCTAGGATATGTAACCACATTTCTCACCTTTAGGTATCACCTGCCAATAAATGTTTTACTTAAAGTGCGTGATAGTGACTTAAAAATACAGGTAACAGCTCAGCAGTCAGCTTTACCACTTTTTCTCTCTTTCTCACAGAGTTTCCCCACTGTGTTTCTTTCATCTATTGCTTTCCATAACAATTTGTGAGCGGATGAGAATATAGAAGTTACTTATATTTTTAAAAGCAGTAACTTGGATAAGAATTAGGCAGTTACAGTGGACAAAAACTATCACATGGAGTTTATTTAGTGGCTAAGGGAACAATGCAATCATTAGATGTTTGAACAGGGAATACCAAGTAGCAGTACAAATATGTACTGTATACAGAATATATTAGTGAAACCGTTCTCTGTCCAGTTCTGGTGTCCATATGTGACAGAAGGTGTTCATTTTGAATGAGCTGAGACATCTCAAAATCTAATAGGGAAAGTGGAAGCCTTGTCTTTCAGAGAAGAGCTTGCAGAGCCTTTGTCTGTTTTGCTAGAATTTTGAATCCTGTGCTGAAATACTTACGTAAGACGACGATGTCTTCTAGAATAAGGATTTTGAGACAAGCAGATAAAGATTTAAGACACTATCTGTAAACCATTAGGCCAGAAGGAAGATGTTGATTTTCAGCCCTGTTACCCAATGAACTTCGGTGCCAGTCGTCACTTCACAAGAGTGATGAGATAGATTCTTAATCTCTTCTTGGTTTTTAAGACTTGCAAATTAGTGAAACCACAGAAGTATAGTATTTTTAGTTTTCAGATGTGTCTGATACACATCACTTCTGAAGTTCTGCTGAGTCTAGGTAGAGTACTGTTGTTATCCATAGAGTACATTTCTTCGACGGTGAAAAAAATACTCTTTTTTTTAACCTGTGGGAATTTCATTGCCTTTTCAATTGTAATACTTGGTCATTGAAGAGAGTAAGTAAAAATGAAGTGGGGTAAAAATCCTTCCCAGTGAGTGGTCAGTAGATATGAAAAGTTCAGCCTTGAACGGCTTTTCCTCCAGGAGTGAATTTCCCCACTGAAAATGTACAAGCATTTTAATTCTGGCTGCAGTGAAAACTCATAAATCTTGATGAACAGACATCTGTAGCCCTGCTTAAAAACCCTGTAGTGCCCATCATTGATGACAGCCTTGATGCTGGAAGTGCTTAGCTTTAACAGCATTTTACACTGTGGTCTTCACAGAATATACTGAGTTGGAAGGGACCCACAAAGATCATAAAGTCCAACTCAGCTCTCCCCAAGAGTCAGGCCATGTACCTTTTTCTCAGTACTGTCCTCTCAGTGTTTTCCACATTTCATCATCCATCATTGTGTTGTTCATGAACAGAATCTAGATGGAATGTTAATGGAAGATTTTACTTGATTTCACTGAGGGCATGATGACATGTTATGGACTTGCACGTCAGTAATATTTGGAATGATGTTCTAAATTGTTTTGATAACTTCATAAAACAAGAAACAAGGCACACTATGTCAGCATTCCAAGGATAGATTAAGAGTTGGATGTTTTTTTTCTTTCAAATGAGGTTTAAGTTGCTGATTTTGACTTTTAAACCTTGTGGTTGAAGTTTGGTGTTAGGTTTCTCTCGCTGCATAAGGAATGGTGTTGCACGTGACCAACGGTTTACAAAGTTTAAATTCTTAAATACTTACAGTGAAAATGAGTAGATGCATTTTTCTTCTGTGAATTGGTTAGGTGGGGTGAGAGCACATTAAAATCATGTTTGTTCCAGGCTTTTGCCTGAAAATTGAAAGTCAAACATTGATTTGTTAGATTTTAATGAAAAATCTTTACTTAAATGGAAAATTTCTAAGGGTATACAAAACACGTGGTTTTAATATAATGTTCACACTGTAATTTTAACATAAAATTGCACTCAACCTATTCTGGCTGAATCATACTTTTTGGTCGGCCTCTTGGTAGTCTGAGTGAAGAATGTGCTGCTTAGGCTACTGCAGCACATTATGGGAGTGGAGCATGGTGAGCTGTAGTGAGAATTTGATTCGTTGATTTGATATCTTGGTGCATTTTGTTGAACTAAACACTTACTTCTGAAGAGGAATCTGAAATACTTAGACTGATTTCTTCAAAAGGGGAGGTAAACTGTATTATTTTTTCTCTTTGACCCCTGCATTTTTTTCTTGTGAATTTATCTATATTTTGGATAAAAAGATGGTATCGTTTGTGTGATAGAGTAGAATAATTATCACCATTTTGAACTTGAAGAACTTGTTAATTCTGAAAGAAAATTTAATTTGAAGGCCTCTATTAATTATGAGTGTATTTGGTCAAGCAATTTTTGTCACCTTAATCAAAGTAGAAGTACAGATACAAACCCATTCTTACATTCTTATTTTTATAAGGTAAATCAGATGCTGTGACTTTAAGCAGGAGTCCTAATTTGCTTTCAGCAACACAGTTGCTCCACTTTGTCCTTTGTATTGCTTAATCTGTACTCATGCACTGTGAAGAGAGTAAAAAAAAATCCTCACCTATCTCTCTGGACAATTTGCACAGTTTTACTGTTAAAAGTGAAATAGCTTCTGTTCAGAAGATACGGTGTCCCAGCAGTACACAGTGCAGGAATGAGTGTCTCTCTGTGAAGTGTCTTTATTGCACATTAAAAGTTTCCTGGTTTGATTTTGAATTCAAAGAGCTGATATATCAGTCAATATAAATAAATACGTGTTGTTTAATTCTGTCTATGTATAACGGTCAAAAGAATTGAGAATGGTTTTGACAGCAGTGGGAAGTACCAAGATCTTGGTCATACTGTTCAGATATTTTTTGATCAACCTGGCTGCTATGGTAAAGAATGAATGCTGTTGTACTTGTGTGATGTAGATATTATGTTAATTAGTTTTATTAAGTCAAAATATGCAGCAAATCAGAGGTGAACTTGAATTACATTAAAAAGTTGCTAACCATGGCAGAATTGTAGAAATCAGTTAGTGAGTCTCCTGATAGTACTTTCTTTTGTTTGGTGGACAATGTCCATGTGGTCATGCAGCTGTGAAATTTTAAAACTTACGTAAACTTATAATTGATTTTTATTATTTGTTGAATTTTTGTTAAAGAAATGAAGGTGTATTTACAAGTGTTGTAGTAGCTTCGGTTTTTTGTACTTATAAGTTAACGTACAAAGGCTGTAAGTAATCCTATTTTGGGCTGCCTTGAGTCTCTACAGTTGATCATTTGGCCATACCTAAGGATACGGTCTTTTTTGGTAAATTGGAGTGACCCAGTTTTATTGGGTTTGCATGGCAAGGTGTTGGTAGCAGGGTTGCTACAGGGGTGGCTTTTAGGAGAAGCTGCCAGAAGCTTCCCCTGTGTCAGAGCCAGTGCCAGCCAGCTCCAGATAGACTGCCCACTGGCCAAGGCCGAATATCCCAAATTGAAAGGGACCCATAAGGGACATTGAATCCAACTTCCTGCTCTTTGCAGGACTGCCTAAAGCTAAACCATATGGCTGAGAGTGTTGTCCAGGTGATCCTTGAACTGACAGGCTTGGTGCTGTGACCACTTCCCTAGGGAGCCTGTTCCAGTGACCAGCCACCCTCTCAGGCCTTTCGTGATGTCAATTATGAACTTCCCCTGTTGCAGCTTCATTCCATTTCCTCATGTTTTATTCCATTTTCTGGCATTTCAGAGGACTCTAGAGTATAAATTGTCCCTTGTATATGATAATCCAGACAGGCAAGAAACATTTTACAGAAGAGAGCAGATGTATCTTATGAAGCAATCTGAAGCTCTGCTCAGAAGTAAACACTGGGTAGTGAAGTAGGCCAGACTTGAACTGAGAACATATCCTCATGTTCTATAGTTTTTGATTCTACTTGCACCAAGAAAATTTTAAGTATGCATAATATAACCAAGAAAAAACTCCTAAAGCTAATTAAACTGTACAAATACTTCCAGTATTATTAATACTGAAAATTCCATATTTGAGTGTAATTTTCAGCAAATGGTACCCGCCTGTTTTTGCTTACTTTTAGGCAGAGGTTTGGGACTATTCCAGTTGTTTTATGTTATCAATCAGTTGGCTCTAAGTGACTTGGTTTTACTATTTTCTTCAAACAATTTGAGGTTACTGGTTTATTTGAAATGTCTATAAATGCCAGGTAGCTGCTGTTTTAGAGTTAACCAGTTCAGTTTGCTGTGCAGTTGTCTTAGTTTTTAAGGTTTGCCCCTCAAAGCAGAATATCTAGAAATTTGAGACTGTTCCTGTCTTTAATCTTTATTACAAATCCTCCAGGTTTGTTTTACTCCAGAAGATGGGTTGGTTATTCTGCTCACTAGCTTAACTGATGACATCCCGGAGAACAGAATTTGTGTTTCCTGGTTGAGTGAATTCTTTATTCCATCAGATAACAAACATTTCTTAATCAAGTGGGTAGGCCATATATTTTAACTTTGGGGACTTCTGGGGTAGCCTTCTCAGTGAGGTCCACAGTTCAAGAAACTACTGTAGCATTAGACTCATTTATAACTCCTTCCTGCATTAGGTAATAGTAACAAAAATAAAGGCCAAGTTTAATATACATATATTTTAGGTCTCTGTTTTACTAATGCATGGTATGCTATTTTTGTATCTGGGACAACACACATTACAGTGAAGTGTATCTGGTCCAAGTGCACGCCCGAAGTTTTTAAATATTTTTTCTTTAAAAAGGGATCAAATATCATTTAAGAAATGAGGATTTAGCAGATATAGCTCTGTTTACTTGAGCTATGTATTTTCCTCTGAAATTACTGGATGTCCCTCATAGGTAATACTTCGTTTTCAGGTGGTTGATTTTATCATGGATATTGTAACATTGACAAAAAGATAAATTAGGTTGTGTTCCTATGGTTTGCCTTCTCTTGTGCGGATGAGTAGTCTTGTTGATCTTGGTGAGAATGCTATATTGAATGTGTAGAATCAAAAGCTATAAGTTACAAATCTCTGATTATTACTTTTCCCATTAATGCTGAGAAGTTTTAGCTACAGAAGTGCTTTAGCAGGTTGATTGGTTCACCTTAAACGGAGCATGGTGTAATTGTGCTCCTTTTGTTTTTTTAATCCCTTTCCCTCCATAATCCTTAATGTGGCATATCCTTCTTGCATAAAATGAGGGTAGTGTGTGGCATTGGAATGCACATTTCTGGTTTCCCTAATCTTACTGAAAAGGTAGTGTTTCATCTCTTGATTAAGAGCAAGTTCTTGGAGTGTTCTGGTTTTGGCCAGGACAGAGTTAATTTTTTCACGGTGAGGGGATGGAGCCTGGAGCCCAGTCCTGAGCATGTCCGGGTTGTTATGCTCTACCACCCCCAGGAGTGGGAGTCAAGTGCTCCTGCATGGGAGAAGAGAGGTGTGGCTTCAGGATGAGAAAAAGCATGGTGGAAGGGGGAGGCCCATCCACCACTGTTCATAGTCCCCCAGGGTGAGCATTTTGCATGTAAATCACCCTCTTTTCTACACTTCTGTTATTGTTGCTGTTACTGTTCCTTTTTCTTACCTCATTGCTGTTTCCAGTAAGTTGTAATTATCTCCGCCTGTAGTCTGTGCTTTTTGTGGAGGGTGGGAAGGGGAGCATTTTGGGTTGGTTTTTTTTTGTTTTGGTCAGAGTACTAAACTGGGGAATACCATTCTTAAACTAAGATAAGAGAGAAGATTATGGCGACTGTGTTCAATAATAACTCAAAATAGCTTTTCTCACCTGTACCAGATTTCTATTGAAGGAAAAGTAGCCGAGTGTGCATTAAAATGACTAATATGTATAAAACATAGGTAGACGTGCATGCAGATACATGCCCATAGCCAGTAATTCACTGTAAGAATTCACATCTATAGTGTCTGCTAGCATTTTTCAAAATCGTTACATGCATATTTTTTTTCTTGGCTAAATCAATTCAATAAAGCTTTCTTTTCCATGTAATGCATATTACCTCTACTTTGTGGTAAAGGAACTTGACTGTCCTGTTTAGTTCTTATCATACTTGCATGATTTGTAAGTGGTCTTTCAGCTTTCTTTATACAAGAAATATTAAGCTGTTATTTGAGCCAGTAAGTACAAATTCCTAAATGCGAAGGAAAGCGATGAAAGATTTTTTTGCACTCCGTGTTAGGAAACAGCAATGTTAGAACATTTCTGTTAGGGATGACCCTAAAGAGATATTGAACAGCAAATTTTGGTTGGTGGCAAAATGAATTGGATATGGAAGAAGAAAGCTGATGAAGTGTTGAAATAGATAATGTTGAATATTTAAAATCTAGAACAGTGCTTTCTTGCACTGTTAAATTTGGTTATCAAAAAATTGTATTAATCACTGTTACTGGGGTGTGATAAGATAGCACAAAGCATTTAAAAAGTAAAATAATTCTACAGAACAGTAATTTCTTAAGTATTGATTAAAACAAAGGCAGTTTGCCTGTATGATATTTTCTCTTCTGTGTAAAAAGACATCTTCTTAAGATTCCTAGTTCATTCAAATGTAGATCAAGAAAATAGAGGCCATGGGACAAGGCTAGCAGGTTTGGTGGTGACTGCGTTCATAACCACACGCAGTTACAGCTTTTAGGGAATAGAGATGGATGGCCACAGCAGAAGAGAAAGGGGAGAATGCTGTTGGCCTTAAGTATGTTCATGAGAATGAAAACTTAGTGTACAAAGCAAAAGGCAAGGGCATGTCAGATTTATCAAATTCAGTTTCATCCTAAGGTAGTAGCAAAAGGTTTGGGACAGACCAGGCACAAGAAGGTGAATGCTTTTAGGAAGGAGAAATAATGCATATGATATCTTAAAAAAAAAAAAATCTGAGCGTCACTGAACAAATTTGGTATCTTGATCTTAAAGAAATTGTGGACAAAAAGGTATAAAATGTAGGTATCACAGGACTTTGTAAAAGCCAGACTGTGACAACGGTTTAATCTGGGTAGAAATACTATGGAGCTGAGATTAGAGGTACAATCACTTTATATGGAAGTGTGATGTTGGTAATTATTTGTAGGAGGAACATCTAGTCCTCCATCAAAAGGAGAGCATTTACTGTTTGTGTTGATGTTGACTCAGAGGAAGAAAACACACTCTCTGGTTCTTGACAAGGTATCAGAGTTCTGAAGTTTAAGTTGCATATGACTGTTATAAATAAAACTCCAGCAGTAGACAATTCTTTACTGAAAGTTCTCTCTCACTTTTTTAAAGGGCTGTCTAATTATAGAGATTTAACTTGAATCTCCTGAACTTGAAAATCACGAACAGGAATTAGAGGTGACAGTCGTTCATGCTAAAAAGGGAAATGTTTTTTCAACTTGCCATTCTTCGGCCTCTTGTATGTTGTATTGGCAGTCTTGCAGAACTGTACATGGCACTGTTAGTGAGATCTTTAATTGACCACAGTTGAAGGTCTCACTGGTAGGAGATGCTGATAATAGTTAGCAGAACAGAGAGAAAAGCACTGTCATTTCATAAGGCTGATGAATGCTGGTGCATTGTCATGAATGAGGTAGGAAGTAGTAGCATCCCAGTAATTAATATATATGTCTTCTTCCTTTTAAGGTATCTAGTGGATAGTCGCTGGTTCAAACAGTGGAAAAAATATGTTGGTTTTGACAGCTGGGACAAATACCAGATGGGAGATCAGAATGTGTACCCTGGTCCTATTGATAACTCTGGACTTCTCAAAGGTAACTGCTTCTGACTGTGAAATAAGCTGATAGTACGTTAAGTGCAAAATTGTCACAGATAGTTCATCTTTTGAAGTTGGCAGTGTAAATGAACCTCAGCATATATAAAGGTAAAAGTTTTGGTTTCTCTTTCAGACCATGACAAGAGAACTGGATTAGATTTCCCTAATAAATCACAATTTTATGAATACAATCGTTGGAACATCTTTGTAATGGTAACAAAATATGTAATAATGTACAAATTCCTGGTTTATAATGAGATTTTGGGTTATCTTGAGAACTGAAAATTAGTCAAGTTGACAAAAAGGGAGCTTGAGTTCACTATGATTTCCCTTTTTTTGGTAGCTTAACCAAATTGGGTGAATTAAAATAAGATTTTTAAGTTGAGCTCTAAAGCTTCCTTCTGTAAATGAGCCCCAAGCCCTTACTTTAGTTCTGAACAATTGAAGAAGTGGTATTATGCAGTTCAGTAACTTTCACACAACTTGTGTGAAGTGGTAGAGGCCAATTTCCTGTTTTCTTAACGGTCTTGTAAGTATGTTAAACTCTGTCACTGCTATAATTACTCGGGTCTGACTGACTTTTGCTGAACTGTAGCCAAATTTGTGAGTACAGGTCTCAGAATACTTGCCCACGTATTTTAATCTTTATGTCAAATCTTGTATTTAATGTTCAGTATCAAAATACTGTTAAAGATGTTAATATTTAATCTGCAAAATCTAGCAGATACAAAATTGAACAGGTAATTGCTTTTCTTCTTTGCAGCTACAGGTAATTTAATAATACTGCATATCCTATTGGCACATAGTAATACCATTTTTCCAACTTCATGGAGCTTATGATGAACTTTTAACTTTCTTAATTCAAAACTTCTCTAATTAGTATCTCATTATTTTACAAATTAAATGTTAAAGATGATTGCATCTTTCATAAAACTTGTCGTACCGTGTTCTACTGTTTGTCAGTGTGAATGAGTGTGTGTATCTGACACTGACCAGTGCCTTTGTAGAAGGTGCTGTATTGTTGTATACATCTCTATGTTCTCTTCCATCCAGAAACTTTAGGGTCTTTTTGCTCCAGGTGAGTGTTATGTTTTGTTTTCTGAAGTGTGAGGATCTGGGTCTTTTGTACGTTCTTGTAGTAAATCTTGCGGTGAGGCAGGGATGTTCAGGTGATGCATGTCAGGTGACATCAGATGTAGCAATATCTTTTTATCCTCAGTGAGGTAGCGTCAGCTTGTTCTCTCTTCTGTGCCTTCCCTTTCAAAAATAGGTGATTTCTAGTTGTGCCAAACACTGTTCATCTGTACCATTTATAGCTTTATCGACATACATGTTCGGATTATGTTTAAAGTTACTGTTGTTATAAAGCCTACTTTAGGGTTTGCTGTCCAAATTTAAAGTCATGTTAGCCATTTTCCTAAAAGCTCCTGAAAACCTGTATTCTGTTTTTTGACGCTACCGGTGCCGCTTTCAAAATAAACAGCATCAGAGTTTGTGAACTTCACTATTTGCTCATTCATGGTACTAAACTATGGCTCTGCATTGGCAGTGATTCCATGCATCCTGTTACCCTCTAACATCTAGTGTTTCTGTGTGAAGGTAGTTTTAATAAGGGCATTAGTACCCACCAAATAATAGCTTTCTCTTTCACCCACTGCAAAGCAGCAATCCTCTGTACTAGGCTTCCTGATGAGCATAAACTCAAACTGAAAGTGCTTGGATTTTAATAGTCTTTGGCACATAGTATGCTCTAGTTGCTCTCATACTGCTCTCCTTAAAAATGTGCATCTGATATAAAAAATAAAATAATCTAAAATGGGCATGCTTTCTCAAATATTCTGCAGTGTAATGCAGTGATAAGGAAAATGGTAATTGAATTCATGAAAGACTGATTCCAGGAAACTGAAGCAGTATGTTGTGCTTATATTACTTACACGCTTCTCCCTTTTTTCCAGAACATTTGGATGTAGTGAGAGCAATGAAAAGTAACAGGTAGAGATTTCAGTTAATCTCAGCATGTGCAAAAAGTGTCAAAAGTGGTGGAATGCACATGTCATTTTCAAAAGAAGAGATATGTGGTTAAAGTGGACACAAGGAAGTAGTTACTTAGAGCAGGTGATTGTTTGTCACAGAAAACAGCATTGTGTATGAGGGACTAAATTGTTGGAGTCAGGGTACCTGTTCAATGGTTCTGAAAAAAATTATACTAGAAGAAATGTTGGTATTTTTGGAAGGAGGTAATAGAATCCAAATTACACCTTCTCACTATATAAGATCAGTGCAGAAATACCGTATGAATCTTGTGAAGAGTTATGTAGGCCTAAAGATGTGCTTGTGGATTTCTCCCCACACTGTGCTCCCAGTTATAATGAGATACTTCCAGATGGAAAGACAACTGCCGTAAATATCTGAGGCTTACAGTGGCTCATATCTGGAATCACCTCTTAGACCTAAAAGATAGCTGCTAGCAATAAGGATTGAACCAAAGCTAAAGGCATGCTATTTACCTAAAGAGATTCCAAGTTGTGTTTCATTCAAGTGCAGCATCTTCCCCTCTCTGTGAAAAATTTTGTGGTGACTGTTTCCAAAGCACATAGGATCTTTTAAATAGGAGGTTGTACCATGCTGCTTTCCTAGTCTGATAAGGGGTGAATGACTTCAAACTTTGTCTTGAATCTACAGTTAACTCATTCTCCTTTCTCTGAAATCTAGGATGGTGTATGATAAACTTAGGTGCTTATAATTGCACCTATAATTGGGGATATGAAGTTGTCACTTGGGTTCCTGAGTAAAGGGATACCACCTGTAATAGGTGTGCTATGGGTGAACTGGATAGTTTGCCTAAATCATTTCAGAAGATTGGCTTTGAACACCGTAATGCTGGTAACCATAATACTGGTAACATAATTGTGACTCTGAAAATATTTTGTCTGCTGTTTATATGAAAAATGTTATATTAAAAACTCAAGTACAGAATTACAGTATTCAAGTGAAAATAATCTTTCTCTTATAGATGGTGATTCTCAGTCTCTCAAGGAACATCTCATCGATGAGCTGGACTACATCCTTTTGCCAACTGAAGGCTGGAATAGGCTAGTGAGCTGGTACACACTGATGGAAGGTCAAGAGCCAATTGCACGCAAGGTACTCTTTAATTACCTGCTGGGTTGAGTATGATTTAGATGAAGTCCTGCAAATATGCAGGAGCTGCACAGGAATTTATTAACAGACTTTAAGTCCTGGCCTATAATATTAATACAGACAACTCCTCCTTTAGATGCTTATTGATACCTAATTTTTATTCTGATTTTTGAGGCTTAAGTTTGAAATATTGAGAAAGGGGGATGCAAAGGATGTAATACTTTCTTATTCTGGAAGTAAGTCGTCTTAATAAATATCTCAAGAAGAATTTGCTTTAGAAGCTTGTAAGGCTATTAATGCAAATGATTTTGTAATTAGGTAAATAACTCCAGAACTGTATTGACTATGTTAGTGAAAAGCCTAGCTCTAATAATGTTAACATTGGTGGAGTTATTGATAGTTTCTTTTCTGATAAACACTATGTGCTCAGCTGCTTGCTAAGGGAGTTACTTATTTAAGCAAAAAGCTTACCTCAACACAAGTAGTAGTCCCCAGTATGGTGGATAGTGTGGCCTTCCATCAATATGAGATGGAATTAAAAATTACCATCTTTATATTTGTTTTTGTTTGCTTCAGCACGCACTCTTATTATTAAAGTGATGTGACACTTCCAGTTTTTTGATCGTGCAATCTTTTTTTGTGTTATTTCTTAAGATTTTCAGGTTAGTGATTACAGTTGCATCCTCATTAAACTGAATTACTTAGTTTTTAAAATACATTTTGGTGTGTTTATCCCTTTTATATTGACCACTAGGGTGTATTTTTCCAGTTACAGGTATCTTTATTTTCATTCTTTCAAAATTGCTGAAAAAATACCAGGCTTAGAATTTAGTTTTATGGTATCTGGTGTAATACAGCTTTTGTTTCCTTCTCATGGCGTGAGTATGGTCTAACTGCATGCATGCTGGCTGCTTACTTGAAGTCCACTCTTCAAATAAATGGTAGATATAGCTATAGAAGAAATTTTGAAGTCTTTAAAATTCATTTGGCCAGCAGCGGAAGTTTGTTTGACAATTTTATAACATTTTCTTTAATACAACAAAACAGCTGTTTGGTTTTTGGTTTTGTTTTAAAGAGACATCCCTGAAATGTCTGGTTTTTTGTCTAGTTCTGTTAGAGCTGAAGTATATTAAAATAACTCTCCTTCTTTAAAAATATATGTTACCAACTTGTTACTGTTTTTTCTGAAGATGGATTTCAGCAAACTGCATACTGTTCTGTCATCATGGTAAAGTAAAAAGTCTGTAATTTTTTCAGTTTGGAGGAAGATGGAAGGAGAGAGATGTGAAATTAGAGTAACTTCTATTCCACTTTGAAGTAGCTAACTGGAAAAATACACAGAGTATGATGAGTGGCCAGGTAAACTGGCATAGCTTTGCTATTTTCTGCAAATATGAGCAGCAGTTATCCTCTGAGAAGCATATTCCTGTTCAGCATTTTTGTTTCTGATGCTTTTCTCATTCATGATTATTCTTCCTGTCTGTATTTATGAGGGTTTTTTTCATAAAGGTGGTATTATACTTTTCTTTCATCTCCTTCATTGCATCAACTATTTTTGAAATGTGGATCCAGATTTTAAATTGATAAAATGTTGTATTTGATCTACATCAGGTAATGTTAAGGCTTCTTGTAATAGGCTGTACTACCAATACAGTGTCAGTTTTTATTCTTAGAAATGTTTTAGCCATACTGCACGGTTTTGTTTACTGCCACTGTTTTGTTGTGACTCTAGTAGCTGAGAACTACTGAGCTGCTCAAATTAAGATGCATTTTTATTTAAGTGTCATGATTGATAGTCATTAAAGCTAAGGCAAGCAATGAAATAATTCACTAATTTCATTTTTTTTCCTATGCACATGCATATAAGTTATGGTTGTACAGCAGATAGCAGATCTCTCCTAGCAATTAGCTGGTAGCTTTTTTTTAACCGTATTTGTCAGATGTATCACATATCAGGCTGATGGTTATTTTTGGAGCAGTCTACATGACTAAGTGTACTGCAGTTACACTTTGGAAGATCAAAGGGAAAAACATTTAAGAGGTGACCCTGAATATTTTTTTCTACATTTTACTTTTATTAAAAAGCAAAAAAATCCTGTATATTTAGCTATTCCGTAATAGGCGTTTAAAAAACGAGCATATAGTAAACAACTGTAATGAGTAGGTCAGATTTCAAATTAATGTATTCATTGTCAGAATGGAAGTGAAAGATTTGTAGGTTTTGTTTAAATATGTGATATACAGATTTTATTAGTGTGTATTCTGTTTTTGATCAGTACTCTTTAACTGCGAAAACTAGTTCTTGATGTTCTGAGGAAATAGTATACAATGAATGTATTTGGAAATAAAAATAGCTTTGGGGTTTTTTTTACCTTTTGATCAGATATCTTTGGATTAAGGTTGCATATTTGTGATTTCTACTGTAGTTAACACTCTGAAAGTCATCATGTTATACACAGGTAAGACAATCATCATCATGGAAAAAAAGTAGTTTCTAGTCTACTGTATTTCTAAAAAGTTATAGGAGAATTTTAGTTCTAATTTTTTGCATTTATCAGGTGTCTTATATTCTCTGAACTTCAGTTTCTTGAAGAGTTCTCAAAAATGTTTTGAAGCATGTGTATATGAAAACAGACTGATACGTGATCCCATTCTGTTTTTCAGGTCGTTGAACAGGGTATGTTTGTAAAGCACTGCAAAGTAGAAGTATATCTAACAGAATTAAAACTGTGTGAAAATGGAAATATGAATAATGTTGTGACACGAAGATTTAGTAAAGCTGATACAATAGGTATGCACAACTATTTTCTAAAAATATATGATTGGTACTTGTATGTGGTGTCAAGTTCTGAATAAATAAGTCTAAAAATGATAGATGGGTATTTTGATCACTAAAAACAATGGGAGTAGTTTTGTTTGGGTCAAAGTTAAAAGTTAACAAGTTGGAATATTGAGGGGGTGTAATACAATTTTAACAATATCATTGTGTGTTTTATTGTCTAAGCATCTGTATTAACTTTAGAGGTTTGAGCTTTTAAGGAAGTGAATAGTGTGATGTTGTTTATTGAATTTCATTGTGCTTTTTCTTGGCTTTTGATGTGTAAGAAATATTTTTTTGTGTTTCATTAGCCAACACATTCTAGTCATATATATCAACAGAGAAGGGTATATTACAAAACACAAGAAAGAATTTAATTAATAAATTAATGGCTAAAGGTGACCTACAAAGGCAGTGTTCTTTGGGTTGTGAAGTGGCAGGCCAGGCACAATCTTTTATGGTAATTGAATCCTCTATTAAACCTTTAACTTACCTTTATTTTTATTTAT
Organism: Oriolus oriolus; assembly: GCA_013400235.1. NCBI lineage: Eukaryota > Metazoa > Chordata > Aves > Passeriformes > Corvidae > Oriolus > Oriolus oriolus. Next base: position 391,003 of record VXBT01004902.1, read on the forward strand.
TTTGACTGCTCGTTGAACATTCTGTCATTGTTTGAAACGGTATTTTGATATGATATTTGACTTTGAAAATAAGAATCAGAACATTTTCAAAGATATTGCTGCTCGTTTTTTGGTGTATTTGTGCATGTGTAGCTGAGATAAGAGTCTGTATTTGTGCAGTTAGAATTGTACTTTATGCCCTTGGCACTGTATGCCCAGCCATCACTTTGTTTACATTTGTTGACAGCAGTGTGTTTTTTAGCTTCTGCTTCTCTTTACATTATGAGTAGTGACTTATACTTACCAGCTTTTAATTCTTTGCAGATTTCTTGCTTTAGAAGCAGTCATTTTACTTTGTTAAATTTCAGTATTTAAGTTAGGAAAAGGATCACCTGCTTATATAGAATAAAAACTTTAAAATTGTGAAAGTTCCCCTCGAAACAAGGTTTGTTGTATGTTAATTTGCCTTTTTGAGATCTGGTTTAACTTGGGAAGTTATACTTCATTATTTTCTGAGAAAACCAGAAACTTGGATAAAACTGTTTAACATTATCCTTCCCTTAGGACCAAATGCAAGCTGTTTTGCAGCTGTACTGAATTTAATTGTGTCACTGAAATTATAGGTAATGGATGAATTTTCCTTCTCTAATCAGAAGCAGGGCATTTTGGAATGACTGTTGCTTGAAGGTATATTCATTTTTTGTTAGCAAAGAGAGAATTACAATTATGAATAAATTGTTACAAAGCGTAATGAGAAGCAGTCAGAGTCACTGGCAACCACTTTCCAGACACTGGCCTTATTCACTTCCCTGAAATGTGGATGATGTGCTCCTGGAAGCCTTTAAAAACATGCCCTTTCTGAAAGTGAAGCTTCATGCACGGAGTACAAAGCAGAGCCATCCTAGCTAGGACATCCAAAAGAGTTTGTACCTTAGAAGAAGAGCTAGAAAAATTCAACCCACTTTAAAAGTAAATAATAACTGATCCCTCTTACCCGTTACTATGACTGTGATTTTTTTCCGCCCTGCTTTTTACCTCAAGTATATTTAAGTAGTTCTGGAATTCATCAAATACACAGCAAAAATGCTCATCATACCAATAAATAATATGCAAGAGGGATCTTACAGAATCTTGATTATTTTTCATTTTTCTTTGTATATTCCTGTAAAGGATGCATTTTTATTATAGTCACAGAAGGCTTGTAGTACAAAAGAGTCAGTAACAGCCGCACGGAAGTGAGTAGACATAGGGTTACTATGGTCTTTTCAAGAAATTTTAATTTTTCTACCTACCATCATTGATTATATTATTTACTGCCCTCAAAAAATAAGTATAAGGCCTTCCTTAATTCACAAAACCAGAGAAATATCCTAAGTATAATATAATGCTCACCTATCAGTCTTCAGATATGTGTTATTCCTGGAATACCTTTGCTTTTCCACTTACATAGAAGCTAAGCTGTATGTCAATAAATTAGGATAAAGTCAAGGGCTGACCTAATAATGACAGCCATTCTGTTGTGATGAGACTAGTCACAACTGACATGTTCTTTGGACCTTTTGGGAACTCCCTGCAACTGAGGACCCTTGCCTTGGAGACAGTGCATAGTGACTTTGAGACTGGTTCATGACTAATTCTCTTGGGGGAGAGGGGATTAATTCTAAAAGGAAAATGAGTTAGACAATAGATGTAGTTGAGGCAGCGTTTCAGCCGAGATGCTGATCCCAGAGAGCATCAGGGCTTACTAGTGAAAATGAGTTAAGGAGTCTTAATCATGTGAAAGTATGATAAAACTAAGTCATCAGCCTAATATATGAGAGTTTTACAAAACACAAAATGTCAGGAAGACTGTCTGTAGCCTTGGTTTTGGACAAGTAGGAGTCAGGTTGTGTCTGCAATGCCATAAAACAATTCCAAAACTGAGCTGATAAACTTCATAGAAGGTTTCACTAGTGGGTTCTGCATCTAATGGACTTGTGTGAGTAAATTGTCTTAGCAAATGGCGTTGATTCGTCTCTCCCTTTCATCTGCTGCAGAATACCAGAATGTAATGTGTGCCACCCTTGAGGACTATTTATTCTGGAATTGGTGACTTGTCTTTTCCTTCTTCAGGAAGGAGGGATTACTGTTTCATAGTTCAGACTGACAATCTTAACATTAACTTAACGCGTAAGAGTTTCCTTTAGCCAGCATTTGTGCTAGCACTAGCCTTTAGGAGCCAGAATGTATTTGTATTAGGATCTACTGAACTTTATCAGCATCTCATCAAGACTGTTCCAGGTTGTCTTTCAAAATAGTACTTAAAGCATGCAGTTGTTTTTATGGATGAGCTGTATGATTTTTAACAATATAGGGTATGATCGGTACAGGAGCTCTAACTTTAAACTCTCAAATTGAGCTGTCTCAAATTGTGGGTGTACAGCTGATTGAGTGATGGCAGTTCTTCCTGTCTCTTTACCATACCATGCTAGTTGTAATCATCTCATACATTGAATGTATATAACTGAAACTCCCCAGGGAAGTGCTGGAGTCACCATCCCTGGAAGTGTATGAGAACTGACTGCATGTGACAGTGCTGTGATTTAGTTGAAATGATGGTGTTTGGTGAAAGGTTGGACTCAGTGATCATGGAGGTCTTTTCTAACCTTAATGAATCAATGGTTCTGCTAGAGGAGAACCCCATACACAACGTGCCTCAGACAACATCTATTTGATATGTTTTCATTTATGCTGGAACAGGCACTTTCACTTTAGTTCATAAGCCAGCACTCTAGTAATACTTGGTTGGGATGGGAGGAAGAATTATAAAGTGTGCACTGGTTATATGTTCATGGAAGTACAGAAAAGAACCTTATTTTAACAGTCTCAAAATTGGCATAATAGTCAAGTGGAGCGTGCTCTTCCCAGAGTCTTGGACAGAATGTGTAGTCATCCAATAGGATTGATTCTTCCTGTCTTGTAATAGTTCTGTTAGCAAAGCTAGTATATGTTAAAAATTAACATAATAAATGTTAACTCGGTACTTGCGAAGAAAACAATCTGCAATGCTCAGCTCATTAATTGCCATGGTATTAATAAGAATGAAGAATATATTTTGTACATTCTTCTTTTAGTGAAAGTCATCTAGATTTTCTACTTTTTTACAAGATCGTTGCTGACTAGACTCCTTCCTGTATTCGGATGTAGTTATTTGAATTCATTGGTGAAGAATTGATTCAGACAGAGCATGATTTTTTTTTTTTTGAAAGCCAACAAATCAAATAAGTCTGTTGCCGTGTTGCTATCACCTACCTTGCCTATATATCATCTCTGTTACACAAACAGATGATCCAGTCTAACACTTGCTTTCAGACTAAAATGTGGGATAACTACTATAGAAACAAATTGTATTCAGTTGTCTACAATATCTACAAATTGCCCATTGTCATACATTTCACAAACCAGTGGCTAGACTTTCGCAAGGTGCTTCTAAGTTTCGCGTCTCAATTTGGTTTTTCCTGTTTAACCTAGTGGAATAGAAAATAATCTTGAGTTAAAGGGAGGAAGAGAAGCTGACACACTAGTGTTTTATCCTTAGACTTTGGAGGAATGTCTTTCAAAGAGCTTACAGGGCCCATTTTTATAATTGTGCCCTCAAGTGATCATCAGGGATAAAGTGTATGTTTCTTGACTCCTGTTTTGTGTTCTGTGTTAGCTGTTATGAGACATAGCTTCTATGGGCCTTTGTGAGTCTACCAGTTAAAAAATGCAGCTAAGTGGGATTGCTATGATACAGCACCATACATATTAGTTAAAAAACCGAACTCTTCAATAAACTCTATTTTTGTATGAGGAGAATAGAGTTGATTAAGAACTTCTTAAATTTCAGTTGTAGATAACAGTTATGCTACCTTAAAATTATGTGACACTGGTTATATTTCTGTCAGGTAGAGTAGGAGTTGGTAGACGTTTTTTCTTTAAATCTTTCAGGGACATAAAATCTTTCCTCTTTCTTTTAAAATAAATTTATGCACTTTGGTTTTAGAGAGTAGTTGTTAATTTCTGTGGACAGGTGAATTAAACTTCATGCATGTATTAAATATTGTGGTTAGTTCTAGCTATACTCAGTTATGGGTAGAAGAGTAAAAACTGAAAAGGGTTTGATTTAGGGAGAGGAACAGAATAACTTGCACTCCCTGCACCTGATTCTGCTACTAGTCTCACTTGTGATAATTTGCTACCTCCCCACATGCCTCTGTTAGTGCACTCAGAAATGAGTATGTGGCTCCCTGTCATCTGTTATTTATCAACTTCTCTTTATTTGGTCTGCCTTGCTAAGGGATTCAGTCCTCTGACTGTTTCAATTTTAAAGGCAAGCTAACTAGCAACTTCCTGCTTGTCCTGCAAAATGATGTAGTTGTGTGGCAATTTCTACAGTTTTATTCATATTTTGAATATGAGGAGATGAATTCTGATGCTTTATTTGACCTTGTACTGTTTGTGTATTGAAATGTTAAACTTTTGTTCTCTCCTTTAAAAACAGACGCAATTGAAAAGGAGATAAGAAAAATCTTCAATATTCCAGGTGAAAAAGAGACCAGACTGTGGAACAAATACATGAGTAATACTTTTGAACCTTTGAATAAACCAGACAGTACCATACAGGATGCTGGTTTATACCAGGGACAGGTACAGTGAAATATTATTTATTTTCTTGTATACATTTATCTTTTTGCTCATGAAAATGTAGCTGAACCTAATGATTTTTGCTTCTTCTTAAATGAAAATAGCCTGCGAATAGATTGTGTTAGGGGTAGAGGATTTTACAAATAAATTTGTTGAAATTAAAGTCGTCTTTGTGTGTATTTTCAGAATTAAAGACTAGTTTAACTCTCTTGGTGAATTAAAACTGAAATCTTAAATATACTTCTAAATTTTAAACGTTATATTTACCAAGATTTTGAAGTTGCTGACATGAATTTGGTAAAATCTGAAATTAAAAAATTATTCCTAGGATCTGGGATATGTTCCTATAATAAAACCCAAAATTTGAGGACCTTTTTAGGTATTCTAAAAGCAAAATGTCTTCTACTCAGATTCCACTGTCTAGATTTCACAAACAAAATAAGAAATGACAATATTTTGATAAGAACAACAGAGGCTTGTAAACCTGCTTTAACATGAGGCAGTATAATCACTTTAAAATCACTTTATAGGGCAATTCCTCACAAGATTTTTTTTTTTACCTTTCCAGATGAATATAAAGGACAAACATTGAATGTTAAGCTACAAAATATAAATGTAAACAGATTGAGCCATTACACTGATAGAAAAACTTTTCAGATTATTACACTGATTCTTTAGTCTTCAGATAGAGTTGAATGTTTTTTCAACAGCTGTAGTTCATGCTGTCATGCTACAAATGTGGATGGATGAAATTTGATGACAGTAATTTTAGGCAAGATTATGTTAAAGTATTCCCTTTTGCCTTGAAATATTTGACTCTAACCTACTTACCAGCAGTTTTTATGCTGTGTTTCAGTTTTCTTTTATGGCATGGAAGGTAGGTAATCAGTGCACCAAAATAGCTGCTTGAACTATTACGTCCTTTCGCTTCATGCTACATGCGCCTAAACCCTCACACTGGTAATTTTAACAATTCAGGGGTCCTGCTGGAAGAGGACTGTCTCCCATAAAAGATTCACATCAGAGATGTAACTTGCAAATTACCTCTATCACAGTGAAACATTAACTATGAAGCAAGCGTGGGCTAATAAAGCCATGACAAGATCTCTGGGTGACATTTGTACTTTGAGCAAAACAAATACTGTTCAAAACAGAGTTTAACCATGGTTTCTGAAATGTCGTGGTATTGGTCAGTTGCACTTGCTGACACACACATGGTTATTTTTCTTGCTGAGCTCCGTAATCTAATCATAGTTACTCTGACTATTACAGTCTGTCTAACCTAATAGTTATAATAGTGTATGCGATTGAGTAAATTAATGCTTTGAATTTATCAGTTGATTTCTGAAGCGAGCCTTTAGGGATTCCATTGAACTCTTCAGTCTAAATCTACTTTTTATTTAGTAAGCTCTGAGAGCCAGTCAAGGAAGTACGGCAGAATCAGTCTTTCAGCATCAATGACCAAGGATAGCAGCCTCCTCTGTTCCTGGCGGAAAGCTGGTCATGATAGAAGGCTTGTTTTCAATCTCATGCTCTAGTGTATTCAAGCTGGAAATGTGATTACATCTTCAAGTGGCTTATACACAAGGTTTTGGGCATTAGTATGTATGTGAATGTGTGTCACGGTGTAGACACATACAGGCACAGCATGGCGGTTAATTAGAGTCCCGAAACATCGGTGTACAGTTGTGCAGAATTAGTTGCATTGGAAGTGGGGAGTTGGATTCAGTTTAAGTATTGCAGTCTAGTTGCCATTTCAAAGGATCTAGCTATCTCAGCTGTCAATCCAGAAAAAGGCATGAGCTGTTTGTAGGTCCTGTGTCTGTCATAACTGCCAGCATAGGGCAGATATCTGAAATACCCAAAGGAGTTTCAAATGACACCTGATGCCTGTGTTTGGGACTGAGTGTTCTGTACTCCTTTCCATACCAATAACAAATTGAACGAAATTGATTTCATTAGCCAACTGTCCTGTTGAAAAAATACTGGATAAATGCTTTGGTAATATATATATGAGTAACTGTACACGTATGATTTTAAGGCTATCAATGCAGAAAATTATTTTGTTTGGGTGTTTTATTGGGTTTTTTTCTTACTGATCTGTGTGAGGCAAAATTCCTTCAGGAATGTCCTTTCCTTAACAGGGCTGTTGTACAGACATGTGATTTCTGTAGATTCATAGGTGCTGTTTAAACATTGCAGGTCATCTTCTGACCTCTTGGAGAGATAAATGGCTTGCCATCCATGGATTGTAGAGGAATAGCAATATTAAGTGATGTGCCCAAAACTGCACAAATTAAGATGTGAGGTGAAAAAAGTAGAGAGGAAGGTGCAGTGTAATGGATGGAATGTGGAGTGTAATGGAATATTCTTGAATCTCAGTGAATAGTAACTTAAATATCAGTCTTTTCTCAATCGCATGTCAGCAAATCCATTAAAAAGATGGAACAGAAAGCAATCTACTGATACTGTTATTTCAGTTTTCTTGTTACACTTTTTGTGGTAGGTCCTGGTGATAGAACAGAAGAATGAGGATGGAACATGGCCAAGAGGTCCTTCAACTCCTAAGTAAGTTATGAATTCCAGTCATGTGATTAACTTCACATATTATTTTGTTTTATTAAAAAAAAAAAGTTTTTAAAAGTCGCATTTTATTTTGAAAATCTGCTGAATATAGTTGTTGTAAGTGCCATGCATTGTAGAACATAGCGTAATAATGGTGAATGCCTGCATATAGGTTGCTTAACTTTGTTGATTTCAACCAGTGATACAAATTATCCTGCTTAGAAGTGGAGAAAAATTCTATAGTAGAAAACAGTAAAACTTAGCTTATTTTATTTAGATTTCTGTTTCAAAGTACAATGTATCTGTTAGGTCAACACTGATATGTGTATTTTATCAGTATTTTTCTTATATGTAAATATTTTCATGGACAGCTTGTTCCTTTTGTCTCCAGAGCACAATATTTACCCATAAAGTTTATTTAAATTGCAGCCTACATTACCATCATGTGGCTTTTGTTCTTTGTTAGGCTGTCATCAGTTAATGCAGGATGATGTTGGTTTTGTTTTCTGGTTTTCCTACTGCTGTTATCAACAGCACCTTGATAGTGACAAGTGAATAGAAAGACTTGTGTGGTTTTTTTCATTTAGATGGATAAACTATTTTTAATATTATTTCCAGTATCTAAATAGTGTTCTGTTGGTTTTGAAGAACAGTTAAGACCAATTAATTAATACGATGTCAGCCTTACAAATTGTTAACTGGTTTTTGCCTTTGTTGGCTGGTTCTTGATCATACCTTTCATTTAAAAGTTTAAGTTTTTTTAAGTTCTCTTTACTTGTTTTGAGATTATGCATGCATATAATTGTGTCACTGTTCTAAAACATTTTTATAGTATCATTGCTTATCATTTGAAGGACAGCGTTTCTTTGTCTTTGGTGTTCTATCTCAAGTACTTATATTTGGAGCACTAGTTTCTATAAAGTTACTTAATGAAGTCTAAGTTCAGTTTAAGATTAGTGTGAACAGTATAATCTTCCTTAGCAAGGTGTTGTAACACAAGGGATTGAGAATGTTTAGCAATAGAAAGAATGGGATGCTAAGTATTTGAAGTTTAATCTGTGATCTCAAAAAGCATCTAGTAGAAATTTAAATTCTTAGTCAAATTTTAGATGTGGATTTCAAAGGTTAAAAGAACTTACATAACTCACTGTCATGGATTCTTTTGGAAGTTTTGGTTGGAAGATATTCTGGTGATGGTATCTGCTTTTATTCTGCCAAACTTCTTTTCCATTTTATGGACAGCGTTCAGGAGCAGTATATAAATTAAAAAATGATAAATTAAAGAATCCTGAAAAATGTTTGATCTGGGGACAAGTGAAATGCTAATTTCAAGTGCTGGTGTCAGAGGAGGCTGTAAGTAAACCAGCAAATGAGGATGGATAGTTTTACTGTGAGGTTAGGGTGTGGTTTTGAGATCTGGCAGCTATCAGAAAGTTGGGAATTCGATATTCAAATGCACTGTAATAATGGAAGGTTTGCAAAATTTAGTGAATTCAAATAGCAACTGTCAACAGGGGGGAATAGGACAGGTTTTTACATCTGTTTAAAACTTCATGAACAATCTAATAAATATTTAAAGGGATAGAAATATTAAACACTCGCTTCGGAGTTTTCTGTGTGAGATGCATTAGGAGTATTAGTTTGTCAACACAAATAGCATATATCCACATACCTTCCTACAGCCCTCTCACTGGTCACACACTGGCTCACAGTGCTGAAATTGCCTCTTTGTAGTGCTTCTTTTTGAAGAGTACAAATTGTAAACAAATTCTGACATCAAGGTATAAAATGCCATATTTAGAAATGTCAAAATATAGAATATTGGAAAGCATGAAAGATTATAAAGCTTGAAAAGGCAGGATCATTTCAGAACATGAGCTAAGCTTTTCTACAGATTCACAGGATTGTTGAAGTTGGAAGGCATCTCCGCAGATTCTCTGGTCCAGCCCACTTGCTCAAAGACAGGTCACCTAGAGCAGGTTGCTCAGGACTGTGTCCAGTTAGGTTTTGAGCATGTCTAAGGATGGAGGCTCTGCAGCCTTCCTGGAAAACCTATTCAGTAGGTTCAGTAACCTATTCAGTTACTGTTCAGTAACTCCTATTTTGAAGCAAAATTTCTTGCGTTTAGAAAGAATTGCCAGTGCTTCAATCTGTGCACATTGCCTCTTCTCCTTTCAGTGGACACCACTGAGAAGGGTCTTGCTCCATCTTCTAAATTCCCTCCCACTGGCTATTTATACATGTTGATAAAATCACTCTGGAGCCTTCTCCAGGATGAACCATCCCAGCTTTCAGCCTCTCCACATAGGTCAGATGCTGAAATCCTTGATCACCTGTGTGGTGTCTCACTGGACTTGGCCCAGGATATCTCTTGTCTCTCTGGTACTGGGGAGCCCAGCACGCCGGGTGTCTCTAGCCAGTTCTGAGTGGAGAGGGAGAATCGCCTCCCTTGACCTGCTGGCAGTGGCACACTGGGCCAAGGTGTTTGGCGCAAGGGGACACACTGCTGGTTCATGTTCAGCTTTTTGTCCAGCAGGACCCCAGGTGGTTCCCTGCCAAGCTGCTTCCCATTTGGTCATCTGCCCACACACCCACCTCCTCCCCGTGTATTGGTTCCTGGGATTGTTCCTCCACAGATGCAGGCCTTTGCATTTCCCTTGACTGGACATCATGAGGTTGCTGTTTGCTCATTTTTCCAGCCTTTTGAGCTCTGTCAGAATGACAGCAGAATCTCTATTGTGACAGTTGAAAATGAGAAACAGTAAGATGGAAAGATGTTCTGCACATTTTCCCCGCCTCTTCTTAGCAGAAGCATAACATCAATTTTTGTATTGGTTGCTTCTTTTGGCAATTTTTCTGTATTCCTACAACAAGTGATGAATGCTGGCAGTTTTTCCTGAGAAATGTGTTAAAGGTATGAGTACCTTTTCTTCTGCAAGGAAAGAACATATTTACTTCACAAGTGGCCAGATTGGGACCTCAGTTCAGTATAAGAAGGAACACTTTTGAAAATGATAGTTCTCTCTTAAGAGTATAATGAATTCGTACAAGAAGAAAAGATTATCATCATAATTGTCTCTCCTTTTGAAATTTGAAAGGAGTGATTATAAGTTTGAGATCCTTTTCATATAGGAGCAGAGATCATGCTGTGCAACTTAATTTCTGCTCTGTGTTCAAACTTGTCAGTGTTTGCATTTGTTTTATGTGTACTGTTCTTCTGACATCTGAATTTACTTAATTTTGTAATTAATCACAACATCTGCATGATTTGATGATACCAGCTATTGTGTCATATTTTTATGCTCCATAAAACATTTGTGAGTCTTGGGATTTTTGTATGAAAGTATCTGAATGTGGTGTACATTCTTAAATTGTTGGCAGGGTCAGTCAGGTTTAGGAATAGCTAGATTTTTGGCTGTCTGGGAGGTTGTTTATATCAGCTACTGGGATGTTTTTTGCTTTGGACGATTGACTTCTGTGAAACTTTCTCTTTTTCCTGGAATGGCTTATATGTCATTTGCTCCCAAAAGAGATATTACTTAGCAGTCATGATCACTTTTGCAGAAATTTTTTTTATACTAACATGTCTGTGAGTAGCTGTCTCCTCAGTGTCATACATGTGACAAACATACATAAACATACAGATCCCAGTTGTTTTGGTAGCTTAGTTGCTGCTGATCCCAGTATTTGAATGAAGACTTGTGATCTGTGTGCAGACTTTTCTTATCAGTGTCTTTATATGGGAAATTATTCCGCAAGCAGAAAAAACAACTAAACCTGTTTGAATGGTTTATTATTGTCAAAGTGGTGTTTTAAACTAAGATGTAAAAAAAAAAAAGTCTAAGGTTGTAGTTCAAGTTACTTAAGGAACTGTACTACAAAATCAAGTTACTTGTGTTCAGGAAAAACTGTACATCACTTAAAACCTTTCAGCCAATCTGTGATCATAAAACTTAAGGAGGAGCAAGGAACTCAAGTTTTGACATTCTGTGGGTTACCAATTGAATAGCCAGGACAGGGTTTCTGTTAGTTTTTTGGTAAGAAGTTGTTACCTGTTTATATGCAGATACAAAAGCAAGTTAGGAAGCATACAAAGAAGCTATAAACTAGTCGATTATTTCCTTCTAATTTTAAAAAAATTTTGTAGCTGGGGTTTTTTAGGAAACTTAAAAACAAGTTTTAAATCTGCTGATCCATCTTGTTCTTTAAAAATGCTTTCTATATGGTAAAAAACTAAGAATTTTTAATTACTTGTCAATCTATATCTCTGTATGTGTAATAAAAGTAATGGATTTCATTCTTATACTTTTTATTTATATCCACTGTGGATTCAGTCATCCTAATCAAATAGCTGGCTACTTAGCATAATTTACAGATGGCCTGCTGTTAACTTTAAAACAATTTTTGTGTGTGAAAGGGAATGTATTGTTGGTTGGTTAGAGGGATTTTGACCATACAAAAGTGTGAGGCTGTACACATTCATAGCTTATTTCTTTTTCTCCTTGTAATAATGAATGCTTTCTTACAATATTTTTCACATAGAAAGTTTTTTCACATTTTTTTTCTGGTTCAAATTATATGCCTTTAATCTTGGAAGAGCATTAAAGGCCCTTTCTTGATTCTCCTCTGTTACTGGGTTGGACCCCATAAGGTTTAAGAGGAGAAAAACAATGGATAAAAGATGCTTAGTATCTTAGCAGTCCTTCTAAAAATAATAAAATGCCTGTTTATCCAGGTTTTTTAGGAAAATATATCCATGAATCTTCACAGGAAAAATTTGGTCTACTGAAACAAGAGGTTTTTTTTTCCTGAAGCAGTTGATATGCAGGCAGGTGTGCCTTTCTACTGACTTTTTTGTAAGAAAGAGAATTGTGGTGAATAGAATTAACTGGGGACTTACTCCACTGTCTTAAATTATATAAGCAAGAGCTGTCAGCTTGTTTGCCAGTCAAGGGCTGGACTCCCATTTGCTGATAAATATTAATTTGTGATAACCATGTGTCTGTGCTCCTGTGGGTAAACATCAAACATTGGTAACGTTCAACAGATATTTTCAAGTTAGTTTAACAAACGTGTTCATTAATATGAATTAGTAGAGGGTTGAAAACCAAATGCATGTCCTGAACATTAATTTTTCTGATTGATGAATGTTAAAATATCAACCTTTTTTACTGCAAATTCCCCAAAGAAGTATGATTAGCTGAATTAGGGTTTGTAAGAAGAGAGTAGTCTAACTAAAGATTGCTTTAAAATAGTGTGTTAGCCCAGTCATAGCTACAGCTTCAAGGAGAAGAGTCCTTGATGATGGAAGGACCTCTTGAGACAGTCTCACCTAGTTCCCCTACTCAAAGCATCAGAAGCTGGAGCAGATTGCCTAGGACCATATCCAGGCATATTCCATGTTCAGATGGAATTTTATTTTGTTTTATACCCATAGACTTTTGTGATTTCAGTGGGCACCACTGAGAAGATTTTTGCTCCATCTCCTTAATTCCCTTCCATTGGGTATTTATACAAGTGATAAGATTATTCTGGAGCCTTCTCCGCCTTCTCCAGGCTGAACGGTCCCAACTCTCTCAGCTTCTTCACATACGTCAAATGCTGCACCTTTGTGGTGTCTCAGTAGCCTTGCTCCAGAATGTCCCTGTCTTTCTGGTACTGGGGAGCCCAGAAGGGAGCTCAGCATTCCAGGTATCTCTAGCCAGTTCTGAGTGGAGGGGAAGAATCACCTCCCTTGCTGGCCTGCTGGCAATGCTTTTCCCATTGTAGCCCACTGGGCCAAGGTGTTTGGCCCAAGGACAACGCTGCTGATTTGTGTTCAGCTTTTTGTCCAGCAGGACCCCAGGTGGTTCCCTGCCAAGCTGCTTCCCATTTGGTCACCAGCCCCTCCAGGGGTAGGATTGAATGGTTTTCAGTCCATTTCACTGTACACTTATGTAACCCATGTTTCATCTGCTTGTCTGTGAGGGTGTTGCAGGAGACGCTGTCAAAAGACATAAGGAAGTTGAGATAAACCACACCCATTGCTTCCCCCCCATCTGCCAAGATAGCCTTCAAGAAGAGATTGCTATCGGGCTGGTTAAGCAAGGTATCTACTGCTGCTTTCACTCATACACTTTCTCTTCACATCCAAGTTGGGTCAAGCTCCTTGTTCATCTGTTCATGCTTCCTGCTGCCTTTGCTTGATTTTCTAGTTCTCTGGATGGTCCATTCCTAAGCATAGAGGAGATGGTCCTTGAACTTAATTATCTCAGAGGTCTTTTCCAACCTAAATGTTTCTGTGAATATCAGCCAGCTCTACTGGGGCCCCCTCTTCTCTCCAGGGCTGTACCCCATGGGACTTTTCCAAGCAGATCCCTAAAAAGGCTAAAGTCTGCTCTGCAGTAATCCAGCGCTGTGTTCCTGCTTTCTGCCATGCTCTTTCTCAGGATCTCAAATTTCACCATCTTAAGGTCATTTTGGCCAAGGCCCCAGCCTTCACATTCCCAGCTAGTTCCTCCTTACTTTTAAGTATCAGATGCAGCCAAGAAGCTCTCCTTGTTGGCTTCTCAGTCACCTGCATCAGAAAGTTGTCATCATTGCATCCCAGAAAATGCATCCTGCATTTTTTGGTGCCCTGCTATGTTGTCCCACCAGCAGGTCTGCTGTAAGGACTAGGGCCTGTGAATGTTAGGCTTCTTCTAGTTGTGCAAAAAAGTCTTATCTGCCTTTCTTTATCCTGATCCACTCAGTCTGGATGACCACAAAGGAAAAAAGATTGTTCTAGCTGCAGTTGTTTTTCCTGATGTCTGTATTTATCTCCTTGCTGTTGGTCATTAGGGGAATTCTAGTGGAGTTTAACCTTAGTGTTAATGAAGTATGTGGGCAGGTCAATATCTAATGTGAGTTACAATTACTTCAGCATACTACAGTAAAGTGGGTTTTGTTAACCTGGCTTTTGCTGGACTGTTAAGATGCTAAATTGTAATAAATAATTTTGTGGGGTTTGTTTGTTACATCATTAAAAGTTACTTTTCAAAATTATTTGTTAGTTTTTGCTGCTGTTGTAGCTATGTTTTGAATTTGGTTTACTGTTCTGCATTTGAGAAGCAAGCCATTTACTGATTATGTAGACCTTTATGTGGCTTATTCTGGTTTCTTTTAGCTGTTATATACTGCAATTATATATTGAGTTTTAAAATCTTAAACTGTATTGCATTTTAATTTGGTTTAAATCATATAAATGCTTCAAATTTGTTTTGAAAAGTTCAATTTCAGTTCAAAATTATTCAGATCAAATAGCTTCTTCAAAAATAGTTACTTGTATAAATGTCATAATTTAACTTTTGTCTTGGATTTAAATGGGGTTAAACTGACTTCAGTTAGGTATCATTTTTGTGGACACAGTCTGTGTATTTTACTTCTTTGAAGACAATATTCAAAGAGAGGGGTTTAGATTGATAAAGGAAATTACAGGAAAGCTTTGTAAATGTTGATCAGAATACTCGAAAAATTAACATGTTCTTGATGTGGTGATGCATAGAATCATAGAATGGTTTAGGCTGGAAGGGACCTTAATAGGTGGTCTAATTCTTTCCCCCTGCCATGGGCAGGGGCACCTTCAACTGGACCGAGTTGCTCAGAGCCCCATCCAACTGGCCTCAAACACTTACAGGGATAGGCCATCCACAGTTTCTCCACAGAGCCTGTTCCAGTGCCTCACCACCCTCACAGAGAAGAATTTCTTCCTAATATCTAATCTAAACCTACTCTCTTTCAGTTTGAAGTCATTCCCCCTTAGTCCAGTGACTATATGCCCTTGTAAAAAGTCCCTCTCCCTTTCATAGCTCGCTTTAGGAACTGAGAGGCTGCACTAAAATTTCCCCAAAGCCTTCTCTTCTCCAGGCTGAACAGCCCCAATTCTCTCAGCCTGCTCATAGGAGAGATACTCCAGCCCTCTGATCATCTTGTGGCCCTGTCCTGGACTCACATCAACAAGTTCATGTCCTTATGCTGGTGGCCCCAGAGGTGGGGCACTCTAGGTGGGGTGTCACGGGAGCAAAGCAGAAGGGGAGAATCGCCTCTCCTGCCCTGCTGGTCACGCTGCTTTTGATGGAGCCCAGGATATAGTTGGCTTTCTGTGCTGTGGGCTCACATTGCTGAGTTATGTTGGCCTTCTCATCCACCAACACCCCCAATTCTTTCTCTTCAGGGCTGCTCTCAATTCATTCTTGGCCCAGCCTGTACTTGTGATTAAGATTGCCCTGACCCAAGTGCAGGACCTTGTATTTGTCGTGGTTGAACTCATGAAGTTTGCATCAGCCCATCTCTCAAGCCAGGTCCCACTGGATGGCATCCATTCCCTCCAGCGTGTCAACCACACAACACAGCTTGGTGTCAACAGCAGGGTGAGCGTGCACTAATCCCACTGTCCATGGTACCACCAAGCAGCACTGGCCCCAGTACTAACTGCTGAGGAACACCACAGGTCTCCACTTGGACACTGAGTCGTTGACTACAACTCCTTGAGTGCAACCGTTCAGCCAGTTCCTTATTCACCAAGTGGTCCATCTGTCAAATCCGTGTCTGTCCAGTTTAGAGACTGTGTCTAATGCTTTGCAGAAGTCCAGACTGATGATGTCAGTCTTCCTTCACGCACCTCTTTAACGCTGTTTCAGAAGGCCATGAAATTTGTCTAGCAAGATTTGCCCTCAGTTGACAGCATGTTGGCTGTCAGCAATCACCTCCTCGGTCTTCCTGGTTGGGTGGCCCATAGCAGACCCCCACTATAATCTTGCCTGTCCCTGCCCTCCCTTTAATCCTTATGCATAAGGGATCATGGATCCCTTTGAGGAGCTCCCAAGAGTTCCCCTGCCTCTCCTTCCTAAAAAGCCTATGTCCCTTCATTCCAACACTCCAGACATAGTAGCCATCCCACCACTTACTTGCCAGTGATGGCAATAGGATCATACCCCTACAGGCATATGCACATCTCCAACTCGTCTTGTTTTTTGGCCATGCTTGTGCATTTGCATGGAGGCATTTAAGTTGGGCCCTCAGTGAAGCTGAGGTGGTGCCTGCAGTGGCTGGAATTCTGTGCTGTACTTCAGGTTCATTCCTCCTGACCTGTGAGCCCTGTCCAGGCTCTGGGCGGCAACTCTTGCTAGCTCTGGCATCAAATTGGTGTGAGCGGTGTGGATGGATGTTCCCCTTCCCCAGCAACTTTTCTTTTGGAAAAGATTTATTAATAGAAAGTTGAAAATAAATGGGAAAATATACTTGGAAAAATTCGCAGTGTAAAAATGTTTATGTCCTTACGGAGTATAGTTCTTGAAAGGTGCTTTAAAAGTCCTGAGCATGCAGTTCTTCTCTTCATACAGCGATATGTATTTCAAAGCTTTTCAATGACCACTGGAACTCCAGTTCAGTTGGAGTTACATAGGACCCACAAAAACAGGAGGGTACATGAACTCCTTTGAGTATTCTGTCTTTTTCTTGCTCACCTGTAAGATTTGCTCAAGAAAAGAAAAACACAGTGTGAGATAATTGTAGATATTATATTTGTTATATTCAGAGATCTGTGTGACAAGACTGATGAAAATAATCCGTTTTCTTGTATTTTCAAGTAGTATCTTAAACCATGGGGATAAGTGATAATGCTTCTACTTTTGGCAAAAAAAGGTTTTTTAAAAGTTTTGTATTGTGCATAATATCCTGAATATTATATTCTAATGCTAATATTTTAACAGTATTACTGAGACAATTTTAACTAAATGGTTCCATGCTGCTGTTAAAGTAACCTTGAAGTATTTATCTTAATCATTTTTGTATCTCCTCTCAACATCCATTTAGTTTGAAATGAAATATTAATAAAATTCCCACATTAGAAACTTAACATTTCAAGTTTTAGAACATCAAAATATCTACAGTTGTACTATAAGCTGAAAACAATTTTTTTAGTACAGTGGCCTATGATTTCTTTTGGTTTTTAATAGCTCTGTTTCTTCAACAAATTATGAAAGTTTAAGTGCTGTGAAGCATGTCAAGTTTTGAAAGACAGGTTCTGAGAGCTGCATGTCCTGAGTATTTTTAGTGCTTTGCCCACTTTTAAAAAAGTATTTCTTTTCCATGCTTGTTTATCTGCTTTGTTCATTTGTTATCTTTCTTTCATAGTTTTTAATATCTCAGCATTTTTGTCTAATTTATCATTTTCATATTTTTAAAGGTCCCCAGGTGCATCCAATTTTTCAACTTTACCAAAGATCTCTCCATCTCTATCAAATAATTATAACAACATGAACAACAGAAAGTAAGCAATATACCTTAAAACATTATTTAATTTATCACCCCAGTGTGATATAAACAAAGTTTGATGTTTTATACCTCCTAGCTTAAGGATTTTGAATTGCTTTGCAATATTTGGCTTGTGATTGTTACTGGTTACTATTTCATAGTGTAGGTAATGCTGACACCAAGAAATGAAACAACGTTAGAGATGTTTGTAACTCTTACTCTTCAGCGGGGAAGACACTAAAAAGAATTTGGGGTGTTGTAAGAAAAAGTACAGGCTTCATTTAGAGTTTATCATTCTAAAAATACACTGTTGCTATTATTGTGCTGCCTGAATTTAAATGGACAGTGAGAAAAGTATAAAGTACTTATCTTTATGGTGATCAGGTTTTCCCTTGTTTATTGCTCCTAAGGTATTAGAGCAGCATATGTGACATCACACTTTGATTTCAAATCATGACAGCTGAATTGTATTAGCTGTAATACAGCCAGCAGCTTAACTTCTGTTTCTTAGTGCTAGAAGACTTGAGAGAGGTCAGGCCAAGTGTGCTTGACTATTACAATGAACAAAGGCTTAGTAAGAGACTTCTCACTTTTACATGCTTTCTCCTTTGCATTCTGAATTAGAAGTTTAATAAATACTGTGATAAAACTCTAAAAGAAGAGCTTTCATATTGCATTGGCCAACTTTTTGTGTAATTTTTTTGTTGTTGTTATTGTACACAACTGTAAAAAAAGTTGGTGAATATAGAAAAACATGGAATTATTTCACTTTAACAGATAATGGAGCATCTTTCAAATGCTTGAAACCAGAGAGCACTCATCTTTAATGCAAGCTGGGGGAAGTTGAAGAGCCTTATTCTTACAATTCATTCAAATTTTTAATATTTTTCTAAACATGCATTTTGTGATCACATCTGAAGATGTTAAATATTTTAAAAGGTGACATAAATATTAAATATACAATATCTTCCAGTTAAAAACTCCACTTATCAGAAGTGATTTTTCCTAAGGGGTGAAGTGTCACTTGTGCTTCTACCAATTGTGAGTAGCCCCAACTCTCACTGTTGAACAGTTGAAATCTATGTATTTAATTGCAGTCTATTGTGCTCTGTGTGTTAATGTGTAGTGAATAAGAAGAGTATTGTATCTATGATTTGTGCAAAAAGTTACTTGATCAGAGCTGAGCCTCTAGCTGAGAACTAATTTCTTCTTCTCCTAGTGTTTAAGCAAAAAAACAGTGGTATTGCCAAACCCAACACTTAACAGTTATATTTTTCTAGGGAGCCATGATTTTAAATCAAGCCATCAAGGCTTTCTTGGTTTTTTTTCCTTTCTTTTCCTTTTTTTTTTTTTTTTACATTAGCTTCTTGCTAGGGATGTAGTTATTTTTAGGAGGCACTTATGAAACCTGTTGCCAGCTCATGCAGCTTTTAAAGATAGTTCGTTCACGTGATTTGCCTGATTTTAATTTTATTTCTTGGTTTATTGTGGGGCCAAAATGTGAGCATTTAGAACTTAAAGGAAAAATTCTGGGGTTTGGAGGCGTTTGATTGTTGTTATTTTACAATTTATGATTTTCAGTAGAAGTATGTGTTTAAAAGGAAGTCATATTTCGGATTTGATAAGGAATTGGTCTTTTTAAGTGATTTAACTATAACTTAATTTGTAAATCAGTTAATAGGTAGATGTACTCTGTAACGAAGTACCAGTCAGTTTTCTCTTGTATATCAAAACACAGTACATCTGGATGTTATGTAAGACAGATATTCAGTGCAGAAGTATATGGTTTCCTTAAAATGCAATCATCCAATTATGATGACTTTAAAATATTTTATAAATCACAAATTAATAATTCAATACAAGATGTTATGCAGAGAATCTTTAGCAGCCCTTCTCTCAGAGTGTATGTTCAGTGATGAAGTCATATGCATTAATACACTTTGTACTTTAAAGTACAGTTTTGCATTAAGAGTTTTTGGCTTCAAATAGTAAATGGAAAGATATCTCTGTATTTAACTGTATTATGTAATTCTGGGTTAAGAATGTTCTACTCTTTGCAAATATCTCATTTTCTAAGAAAGCACTTCTTTTTCATTAATTAATACTATCTTTGTTGTTTTTCTTAATTAACTACTTAATGTCAGCTTTGTCTGGAATTTATTTCCAAGCTTCTGCCTTATTGTCTCTTATATTGCACATTGTCCTTAGTACAATAGTGAAATTATACATTTGTAGCTTTCTAGGATCTGTTGGCTTCTCCACATGGGCATGAGATGCTGTGACTCTAAAGGAAATGCCAGCATTTGTTTTGAAGATAATTTTAGCTGACAAAGATGATTTATAAGGCAAAAAAAGCAAACAACAGGTTGTGTATGTTAAAGGTCATAAATACTGGTCATTGCAAGCCTGCTTTTGCAATTACTAGTGCTCACCTATAGAGTACAAATTATGTTAAAAATCTGAAAGTATCAGGGTTTTTTTGTATGATAAGCATTTCTGTAATGTTTTTCTAATCCAGGAGGTGTTCTGTGTAAGACTAAGCTTCAAATTGGTAGATATTTAATCATGTGTTGAGGTAGTCATACCTTAGATATCAGAAATAGCTTGTGCAAATTTTATCCAGTCTGAAGCCTTCATTTCTGTAAATGTGAGTTTGCATTTGATGGAATGGAGGATTCCAAATAATTGATCATTGATGTTCTTTTGCCTTTACAGGTGGTCTTGTTGAAAGAATAACATAGGAGGATTAGCATAATATGTGTTAGTGGATTCAGAAGAGCAGGGAGAGACACGCATCTTTTAGGTCTTACTGGAATTTCTGTTTATTGCTGTTAATAAAGCAAGATATTTCATATCACATACAGTGTTTTTTATATGTGGGATGGGGATTTAAAACACCTGAACAGGGATTTTGCTTGGGGAATTGAGTGAAAAGTCATTCTGTTTCCTTCATTTGTAACTATTTCTGTAGGCTCCTAAAATGACTTGTTTGCATCATTTAGTAGTGTCAGCCTGTCAAGACGGACAGCTGGCAGCTTTGTTCACATGCTTGGTATATTTCAATATGCTTATTCCAAGAAGTACAAGTGTTAATTACAGTACATTACCTCTAGAAACAGTTTCCTCATGTTGTACCTGACATATAACCAAATATTATGACAAAGGCAATTTAAATAGATTATAATGTTATCTTTTGCTCTCCAGACAATGATAATGAACAAAAATAAAGGTAGTAATCTTTGTGTTGTGACATGGGCCTCTCCTGCTGCTTCAAGTATCTCTAAAATGTGATGAGACCTGGTAACAGGTTTCATAAAGTGGCTGGTCACAAAAACATATTGGCAGTGCATTAAAATGGTTGAAATATTACAGAGCTCGGTAAGTCTTCCAAACTTCTAAGTTTCTGGGCTCATTCTTGCAACTCAAATTTCTTCTGCAGCACCTGTTATATACCTGTTGGTATATGGCATTCCACTGTCAAGTTGTCTTTTCCAAAGCTAGTGGTGCTTTTCCAGTCTTCTCTGTTCAAAATCCATGCTTCCCAGAACTCCAGCTGTACGATGAGTGCTCTGGGTTCATCATCACCATTTGAAAGCTGCTTTGATGTTTAAAGGCACATACAGACAGTACAAATAAGTCATTTCAGATCTAGCACATGCAATTCAAAATGTATAGATTTACAGATAATAAAATCTCATTTGGAAACCTCCTTTTACCATTTTTGCCATTGCAAGAACTCTGTTCAAGGGTCTGAAGATGGTTTCATATTTTCAAATCTTGCCTTACTTTTGTGAAGCAATTTTTTCTAAGAGCTATCAGTGCTTTCTTTCTGTTACTGCTCTTACTTGACTGGCCTATCCTAATGCTACCCCTCTGCTTTTCCCTGCATTGTTCCTTTATTAAAGGTAGGAAAGTTTTGCAGGAAAAGCACCTGGAGGCTTGGGGACACACAATTATCACAAGTTACTTTTTCTAGGATATTTCTGTTTGAATGAAATTCATGTAGACTTACCTTGCATCTTGACTTGCTTTCCATTGTTAGCTATTTACTATTGGCTGTTAATAGTAATTTCTTTCTCATCCCTCTCAAAAGCATAAAAAGCAAAGCAACAATGTAATTTATAATATAAACAAAAATTTATATAAATAAAAATCATTCTTCTGCAACAAAACAGTTTGCAGACTGACAGAGCTGCAGAGAGACATCTCCTAGTATCCTGCATACAATAGGCACTGTGTTTTGTATAATATCTTTTGATAAAATATCATGGAACCATGAAAGAAAAATATATTTATAGACCTGATTCAAAGGACGAGTGGTAACCTTATTCTTTAAACCCCTCAAGTATATTTTTGTGGGCCAGCACTGGAGATGAAAGAGCTCAGAAATGTCTTTCACTTTTGAGAAGTAAACTGAAAGTTTGTCCCTTAGAGCAAATACACACTGCATCTATCTGCTCTGCAATTATCTTGCACTAAATTATCATTATGGTACTCAGCTGATTTGAGAACATCTTTCACAGGAATAAACTACAGCCAAAAAGTACCAGTTGCATTTCCTAAGCTTCCTAGTGTCCCTCCGAAGTTGGCAGTTCGTGAAGGGAGGAAAGCTGCAGAGAAGGAAATAAGAATGAAAATCGCCAAAAGAATTAAATTCAATCTGTTCATTACCCCTACATCTCCTAAATTTCGAAGAGATTTCTTTTTTGTTAAACATGTGAAAAGTGTTATCTTTAAGTGAGGTAAGGACAGCAGTAGGAAGGAAGCAGGGCTGAAAGTAGAAGCTTGTTGTGTACCCTGTGCGTGTGCATTTCTGTTGCTGCTGTGCACTGTTGGGTTGGTTATATTGTGGGGGTTGCATTAGCACCAGTGGCAAGCTTGTGGTTTTGATTCCTGGGGGAGCTAAGGCTTGCCAGCTTGAGGGGATTGGAGTTCACTGCAGTAACTGAGCTGCAACTGCAAAGGGAGATAGAAGGTAATTTTTCCTGGGAATCTCTCATACATGGGTGAACATTAACTTTACGGTGTTTTTTTCATTGAGAACGACCAGTAAACGCAATACCTCTTAGCTAGTTTGGGGGCAAGCCAGAGAGCAGAGAAAATGCATATGTATAGAAAAAGGAAGGACTAATGGGAAAGTCAGCTATTAAAAAGAAATGAGCGGATGTAAAAGTTTGATAACAGCAGCTTTATGGACAGTGGAGCTATAAGCGACACAAATTTCTAAGACCATTGAAAGAGGGAGAAATTTTCAACCCCTTTTGTTTGAAATTTTTGATAACTTGATTAAATAACAGTTATTTATGAAAAGTGAGTAATTGTGCACTGAGGAGACAGTTGGAATTCAGTAAAGAGCATGATGGTGTTCAGGAGTAATGGCCGGAGTGTAACCATTGGGCACTTGCATCCTCAGACTTTGCAATTATAAATCTTGTTATTTCTCAGGATTGATTCTTTGCAGTGCATATTTTTCCTTATCATTCTTAGCAACTGACTTTCAAATTTTTGTTCATGTTGCTTCTAATGTGAGTGATGCTTAGTAGCTGCAGAAATACTCCTTAACTTTAGCCAAAGCTGCTGTCACACAGATTTCATTATGATCAGTGCCTGAAATGGTTAAACCTTTGTGGTTGCTTGGTTTTTTCTAACATATTACAGAACATCCTCCTAGAAGATTTCTTTGCCTTTCTAGTGTTCTCATATATGCTCACTTTACTGTTTTGAGGGTTAGTTTATATTTGATATTTTTGTATTTCATCTGGAAAGAAAATGTTTTAAATAGTATCATTCTACCTGTTTCAGTCTTCTCCAATTTCTCCAAATGGATGCATCATAGATTTATATTGAAGTTGTTGCAAGGCATTTTGCGCATTCCTTTACCTCTCAAGGCTTTTCTGCATTTGCATGCTGGATTGTGCTGTCCTAGCAGGGAAGCTATAAATAGACTGTCTGATGCAGTGAGGCAGCTATGCCACAGTGGCCTTGGAAATCTCAGCTTTCACCTGTAACTCTGCATTCCCATTCCCACCGACCTCACTCTTGCAGTAGCAGGATGCAAAAGGAACGTAAATGATTGATTGCTGCTGGTGGTGTCTAAAGTCTGAGTGTATTAAATATGATGGAGCAATGAAGAATAGAGTAAGCTGTGAAGCTGCTCCTGTAAAAAAGGGGTAGGGATGTAATAATTGCAGTTACTGCAGTACGTTTGATTTTGGTTGTTTGCACAGGTGACTTTTAAATTGACATTGTTATTTCAAAAGTTAAGTGCTTTAAATCTTTACTTGTTCGCAGAAGTTAGTTTAACATTTTTAATCATTTAAGTTTATAAAGTACTTGTATGTTTTAAAGTACTGTAGAGTACATGTTTACATTGTGAAAGCTGTCTTGTTTTCTTACAGTGTGAAAAATTCAAACTATTGTCTCCCATCATATACTGCTTATAAGAATTATGATTATTCAGAGCCAGGAAGACACAATGAGCAGCCAGGCCTGTGTGGCCTGAGTAACTTGGGGAATACATGTTTCATGAATTCAGCAATTCAGGTATGTACTTTAAAATAAGATCAGCTAGTCTTATTACTTGGAAATAGTATCTTGTTTTATTTTGTCATGTTTCAAAACCCATATTAATAGATCTGCTAAGTAGTGGGATGGATTAAAAGTGAGGAAATAATACATCTTTATTGGTATACTTTAATAGTTGATTTATGTAGCTGCGTTCATAATGATTATTGTCAGAAGGAGGTTTGACCAGTGTTCTACATGAGTGAACTCTTTAAGTGGGATTCTTTGCTTTTTATAATACTTGCCATGCACATATGTCACAAAAACTGCCTTTTCCTTTTGAAATGCACTTGATTGTAGTACCGAGAAAAGTGTCAAAAAGTAGATGACCTATAGATTATTGGGCCTTTATTTTTTGACTCATCATGTACTTTTAGTGCACAGGTTAACATGCAGGTACCTTGGAAGATATTTTCCTTTGACCTTTACTCTCTGAATAGCTGCTATTTCATGGATGAGGTATTTTACAGGAATGTGGTAGCTTGTTTCTTTGCTACAAATGCAAGAGAAATACTAGTATATCTGCTATTACTCTACCAAGGTGAAGAAACCTTAGTGTTTTAATTTTAAATGGAAGCTGCAGTTGTAGAATAATTAGTGATCAGAGCTAGGAGTTTCATTTAGTTTTTAGTTCTTGAACTCGCTTTTTGTCATTGGAGCAGCCTTTTATCAAAAAACTATTATGTGTATTTAAGTTGTTGTTCACGTATTTTCCTGCTGAGTATGAAAACGTTAGATCTTAACCAAGCATGCTGCAGAGTTGTTTTCCTCCTTGGTCATTATAAGGGTTTCTGGTTTATGTTCGTGATTTCTTTGGGTAAAATTCAAAAAAAAAAAAATCAACAAAACCCACAACCCAAATGTTGCATTCCTTCTTTAGCTTGTTAGGGTAAAAAAGGAATTTCAGGTACATTTGTAAGCTAAGTTTATGAAGTTGTTGAAATTTGTTCAAAAGAAGAAATGTTCCAGAGTTTCATAGTGTGTGTAGATTTTTCTGTCCCTTCTTTTTGTTGAGAATCAGTGAATAATTTGGCCTTACTTTTCTGTAGCCTCCTATTAGGTAGCTGCAGACAGCCGCAAGCTCTCCCTTGAGTGTGGTGTTCTTCAGGTCACACTAATGCACATAGCTCTGCCTTTCCTTGTATATTGTTCTCCAGCCCCTTGACCGTGTTGGTGTCCCTTCTCTGCTCTTTCTTACACTGGGTAGCCCTAAACAGGACAGTGCTCCTGCAGCAGTCTCAAGTTCCAAATGGAGGGGAAGATTTGCTCCCCTTTGCCTCTGACTGCAGTTGCTAATAAAGCCCAGTTTGCAGCTGGATACCTTTCCCATGGGGGTGAACAGCAGGATCACATTTTTACAGAAAAGGACCGCTGGGTCATATAATGCAAAGCTGCTTTCTAGCCAGTCAGCCCCCACCTGTTAGTGGTGTACAGGGCTATTCCATGCTTTATTCCATACTTATTAATATAAAGCATCCATAAAATTAAACTTATTCTTGTTTCTAAAAATGTTTTCCTAGGATACTTGAAGAGAAGTTGAACAGTGCAGGAAGTAATTAAACACTTTTTTTTAGCATGCTACACGAAAGATGGCTAAACTGAAAAGGGGGAAGGACGCACATTTTGCAGTGTCCATTCTAAACAAAAATGCTACACGTATCCTCTCTTGATTACTGAATTGCATCATTATGCTGTTGTAAAGAAAAAATAAGAGTATGTTTTTGTCTAATGCATCAACCAGAATTATCTTTTAAAAGTTGAATTCAAAGAATGTTCTTGCTACTTAGTGAATTTTTTTTATGATTCTCCATTGTTCATCAAGCTATACTGATTAAATAAGGATAATTTTAATTACTTATTCAAACCTTAATTGGACTGGTATACATGAATTTGCATATTTGTAATTCAAAAGTAACCTTTTAGTTGAGAATTCTAATCATGGGTTGTTGCCTTAGGAGTCTTATACAGCATAACAAACTTGTTACAGGTCGCATCATTATCTCATTGTGTTAAACAGATTTAATTCTGAGATGTGCATTAGAAATTACATCAGCTTTGACTTCACTGCTTTTCAGTTACATCCAGAGAATT
Organism: Oriolus oriolus; assembly: GCA_013400235.1. Lineage (NCBI taxonomy): Eukaryota > Metazoa > Chordata > Aves > Passeriformes > Corvidae > Oriolus > Oriolus oriolus. Next base: position 417,139 of record VXBT01004902.1, read on the forward strand.
AAGTGTTCAAATAAGTTCTGAGAAACTGTAGTGTAAATTAATAAATACAGGTTGGCTGATTACCAAGACACTGCTCTGGGTAAGAAAATGAGGTGTTTATTGAGCAGTGCAGCTTTGAGTTTGGCATGGTACCTTTAATATGTCCTTGAAGGTGTGTTTTTTCAAATGCATTATTTGATGGCTTTCTTAGCAAGGACATGGAAAGTGTCCTTCAGTTTCACCTACTGTATCTCTCAAAGAAAGTACTGTTCAGAGTTTAGTGTTATCTAAGAAATCCATGAAAGTGCTTTTTAGTGAAGGTATGGTGTGTTCTTACACTAAGGTCTCACAGGCTGCATTCTTCCTCTTGCCACCACTTACATCTTTTTTCAGTTACACAGAAAGCATGCATTTCACTGTGCTCATTTGCTATTAATTTCACCTCCTACTTTTATCAAAGTAACACAGGATTATTCTGGCTGTAATGCCTACAGCCAGAGCACTCTGAACATGTTTTGATCTGTCTTAATCTTGGAAGCAGCAAAAAGATAGGCTCAGATAATATGTGGATGGCAAAGTAGGGAATTCTGCTTGGGCATATTGGGTACTCTAGGTATTAACCTGGATGGTGGAGCAGGATACACCCTCAGCAAGATGAGAGATCACACAAATCTGCAATGAGAAGCAGCTATACTGCCATTCAGAGAGACCTCAGCAGGCTGGATCCTCATGCAGTTCAATCAAAGGAAATGCAGAGCCCTGTGCCTGGGGAGGAGCAACCCCAGGAACCTGTACACACTGGGGTAGGGGGTCAGCATCTGGATGGAAAGCGGCTTGGCACAGAAGCACCCAGGATCCTGGTGGACAAAAAGCTGAACATGTGTTCCTGTGGCCAGGGCAGACAACAGCATCCTGGGCTGCACTAAGAGCATTGCCAGTAGGCTGAAAGAGGTGATCCTTTCCTTCCCTTTTCCTTCTCTCAGCACTGGAGAGACACCCCCAGAGTTCTGAGTTCACTTCTGGGCTCCCCAGAGATAGGGATATACTGGAGGAAGTCTGGTGAGAGACCACACAGGTGATCAAAGATTGCAGCATCTGACCTATGTGGAGAGGCAGAGAACTGGGGCTCTTCAGCCTGAAGAAGAGAAGGCTCCAGAGTGATTTTACCATTTTTTGGAAGTACCTGATGGAGAAAGGTAAAGAAAACTGAGCCAAACTCTCCGCAGTGGTGCCCACTGAAAGGAGAAGAGGCAATGGGCACAGACTGAAGCACATGCAATTCATAAATATAGGAAACTTTGTTCTGAAATGGGTTTTATCAAACAGTGGAATAAGGTTTTCAGGGAAACTGTGAAGCCTCCATCCTTGAAGATGTTTAAAACCTAACTGAACAAAGTCCCAAGCAACCTGCTCTAGGTGATCTGTCTTTGAGCAAGTGGGTTGGACCAGGGAATCTGCACAGGTGCCTTCCAGCCTCAACTATTCTGTGATTTTCCGATCTGCTTTGGTCACTTAACTTTAGCTTACTTATCTTCCCCAAGTGTATTTCTTCACAATTGTGCTAGCACAGGGCTGTTTATCAGGATAAATCTGTTTTCTTTAAACAGAATAGTTTATTGTAGAGTACTGGACTCTGAAATAGTTTCAATTCCATTAATGTACAGAAGCTCTGCTTTGATCCCTTCTGTTCAGTTGGTGCTGGGTGTGATCAGTGTAGCTTCCTTCTTCAACAGACCAGCTGATTGCTGCTTTTCTCAGATCTCTGGGCTTTCCAGGGAGCATTGAAGTCCCTGAGTGTTCGCATAAGAGCCGTTTCTGCCTCAGAAACCACAGCATTTCTCACACAGCTTCTCTTTGGTCTTGTCTCATGTACAGTGAAGATGGTTTGCATCAGAGGTAGTATCAATGTCCTTGAAGAAGAAGGATAATTCCTTCACACAGTTTCGTCTCCTGAGTCTGACAAACTTGTCTGAAGGCTCTTGCCCTGTAAACATACTAGGTAGAAATGTGAAAATCCTGGCGATGTCTTAAATTTTGTTGCAAGTTCTTTAGTAGTTCTTCAGTCTATAGCTAAGGTTAGGCTTGCCCTTTTATCCTTCTAAGTGATTATTGTAAAGAGACCTTTGCCCTTCCAGGTGGGGTTTTTCAGTGTTGACTGGAGGACAGATGATGAAGAGATAGGTAAGATCCTCTGTGGGATTACAGACAGCCACAAGCTGAATAAGAGTAAGACCAAGAAGGTTAAAATGCCACTGTATATCTCCCAAGTCCTGTTCTCTTACCACTGTTCCTTAATTTTAAAAAAGCAATAATTCAGTATTCTTATTTTTGGAACTTTTGTTCCAGTTAGGTTTTTTTCAGATTCTTTTGAAGGGAGTATTCCATGTATTTATTTTATTTCAGTGCAAACACTTAAGGCTTGATTTTTACTAATTAGGCCTAAATATCTGCTTTTGCAGATGCAAGCCTGAAATAGAAGAGGAAAGACAAAAGGGGAGCGTGTGGATTTTATGAAATAGATACTATTATGAATGCTTGAACCCATATTAAAAAAGTATTTGGCAATCAGATGTTTCTCACGTTCACTTAGGTACATAGCTATATTCTAAGCTGAAAATAAATTAGAAAAAATTTGTCTTGTTAAGCATTGCTGTGCTGCCACCTGTGGATGTTTTCCAAGTATTACTTTCCTATTTTGGTGGGATATTACAGATTAGAGCTTTGTGAAAATGTGTTTTTCTTTTACAGTGGAAACCTGAGGGTTCCAAAGTACTCATTTTGTGATTAAAAAACAGAAGAAAGAAAGTAAATGTTTTCATTAAAAACATTCATTTTTTCCAACATTTTTATTTTTATGGTTTTTTTCCATCGGTGTGATTTTATACACTAGACTTCTGAACAAGCTTTGCAATGGGTATTTCAGAAGTTTTCTTTCTTCAGAAAGCTGAATAATATTCCCTCTACAGTTACTTATGTCTGTCAGTTTATCTAGGCAAAAGATGTCATATTTCACCAGTACCTGAAATTATTACCTATTTATTGCTCTGTTTTAGTTGCCATAGGCATGTGGAGTTTGGATTAAGGAGTGAATTAACTGAGTGCTTTTTGCCATGTCTGATGGCGAACAGACAAAAGTAGGATAGACACGTGTAAAGTAAATCACTTTTTCTCCTATGACTTGGATCTTCCTTTCAGTCTGGCAGCTCTTGGTCTTTTATTAGAAAGCTGAAATACGAAATTTCAGTGTCCCTTGCATAAAATTCTTAGTAAGTAGCACCTGAAGCTGAAGAACCAGGACACTTAAAGGAATATTCAATTTTCAGTATTTCAGTCCATGATCCTAGTGTCTCCTTCTCATTTCCCCAGTTTGCTGGCATGATAGGTAGAGATGTTTTCTTTATTTTGGAAGCTTATTTTCATCATTATTTTTGTGTAATATTCCATATGGCATGTGAAGAAATGTTGCCTTGTTCCCTTAGGATTATAGGATGATTCATGAAACTTCCTTTAGGGTTATAGGATGATTCATGAAACTTCAGGAGGTTTCGGGTGCAACCTCCTGCCCAAAGGAAGGTTGGCTCTGAGGTCAGAACAGGTTGACCAGGGCTTTATCCAGTTGGATCTTGAAAACCTCCCAAGAAGGTAGAGCCTCTTCATTCCACTGCTTGACTGTTCTTGCAGTGAAAACTTTTTTCCTTATATTCTTAACCTTTCATGTTTCAAGTGATGCCCATTGTTTCTTTTCTTCCTAATATGTGACACTGTGAAGAGCCTGGTTCCATCTTCCCCTTAACTTCCCTATAAGGTACTAGAAGGCCACTTGTGGACCTTCCTCAGTCTCTTCTGCAGCCTGAACAAGCCCTGATGCTTCAGCCTTTTCTCACAGGGCAAGTGCTTCTAGGCCACTGACTGTCTTGGCGGCCCTCTTTCTTCATTCATTTTTTTTCTTTTTTATCAATTAAGTCATTGGAAACTCATATATCAGAAATATTCCATACTTAAATTATATGGATTTAGAAGGGTATGACATGACTATTTTTATATTTCCCCCTCCATGAGGGTTTCATAGGACAAGTAGAGTTGCTAACATTATCATAGGCTAGTATTGTATACAGTATTTCAGTGAGACTACAGCATTGAGATGTATACATATATATGTGTGTGTATACGTAACACTGAAAATAATGATCTTTTTAAATTTTTCTGTGCATCTTAATAACTTTTATCCAAGTTATGAATATGTAACATGGAAGTATGATTTCAGTGTTAACCTTTGTCATGCTGAAGACTAATCCTCTCTCCTGTGGTTTTTCTCTTGGAGTTTCTATCTTCTCTTCCATATTTCCAATGATCTTTCACCAAATGACCAGTTTAGGTTCAGAGAACATTATAGAAATTTTGTTGGTTAGAGAAAACTTGTAGAGACTGCAGTACCTGAAATAAAGTGCCATTCTGTTACCTCTTTCGTTCACAAACAGCTTTCCATAGTTTTACTGTATTTATTTGGCTTTTTTGGTTGCTATTATTCTTCATCTGTTGGTATACTTTTGCTTATCGTCTGTGTTCTGAAACAAACAGAAAACCCTGAATCACTAGGTTGAACAGGACACATAAATCTGATCACTTTACTGTCCCGTAGATTGTCTTGGTTTTAACAGACACTTTCCATAAGGTTTCCTTGATAACCTACAACATACCACATGAGAAAATAAGAATGTAGGCTTCCTTTCAAATTGCATTCTGGATGCTTTTTATCCCTGTGACTTTAATCATGATCTTAAATTATTCTTCATTGTCAGTCTTTTCAAAGAGTAAACATTTTTGTAATTGTTTGGCTTTGTCAGTTACATGGAGAAGATCAATGGGCATGTGGCCAACTTTATTAGCTCCTTTAGCAGCTACTCTTTTAAAAGTTTTGATATCTGATATTTTAGAAAAATACGTCAGCTCTGTACCTCAAAACTTGCTGTGTTGAGATAGACATTTGTGCATTCAAGTACTGCCATCAGTGTCAACTTATGTTGTAATGTGGAAATTGTTAAAGGAAAAAGAGAAGTTATCTGTAGTAATCTTCCTGACTTATACTACAAATATTAATTAATATTCTGAGAAAGTGACAAAACCAGTTTATCAGGTGAAAACTAGAAATGGATGAATTGGTTTTTTGGTGGAATCCACATTGTCAGCACATTGTGTAGTGCTTGACTAACAGAAAGACCTGTAGAAAGATATACTATTTTATATTATTTAGTTCCTTGTGTTGGACATTCCTCACACTAAGCTGAACAGTTGAACTGATTTCATCTCCTAAAGCACCCCAAAAATAATCCAGAAGACAACACAGATCTATGAGGTAGGGGGAGTTGGGATCAGCACTACTGGAAGTAAAAGCTCTTTGCCAGACAGCCAGACAAAAATGATTTCTTCAACCCTGAGTGTCCAAAAGGGTCTGTAATACAAGGAATTTTTTTTTGCAGTGTTGGCAGATCCTGAAAGCTTTAGGTGAGGAGGAGGAGAAAGAAAGGAGTTTGATATAGGCATGAAACTCAGCTCTCTACAGCATGTGACTGGTTTTGCTTTGTAATATTGCGCAGGTATGATAGGCAGACATAGGAATAACTTTTTTTGCCCCGCTCAATAAAGTTGCAGTTCTTCCAGGCTAATTCTTGTATCTTGTGTAGTACCATAAGTGGAGCTCTTCTCCTTGTTTGCAGAGAGGCAGATGAGACTGGTGAAATACTTGACCTTTCTTCGAATCTTTTAATAAAGGAAAAAATGCGGAAAAGCTTACAATAGTTAATGAACAACCTCTTAAGAATATATGCTGAGGAATGGCATGGAGATCATTCCTGAGTGATGGAAATGTTTGTGCTTAAAGGAGTGTGAAGAGTAGCACACAAAACTTCAATGTGAAATTGTAAATTGTACTTCAGTTATTACATCCTGCTGTCTCCAAATGCTGAGAGACAAACTCGTACAGAAGATGAGTGATTATTTCAATCTAAAACAAGGTCCTTGCTTTCCTTGAACTAATTTTGGTTCTAAACAGCATCACAAAATTTAAAAGAACATAGGAAGGGGTGCAGCACTGTGATTCAAAGTCTAGTCCCTCTAGCATAGATTGCTGTCTCCAACAGCATCCATAAGCTGCTATTAACAAAGAGAAGGAAAAGGGCAAGCATCCTCACCTTCTCTCACCTGCCAAAATAAATATTTTTTCAAATGTTGCTTTGAATATGGTATCATTTGAATTAATAAGCCTTGTTGGTTCTCTCTTCCAAGTACATGTGTACTCTCCACTTTGTGCATCTATTACAACTTCCAGCAACAAGTTTCATAAAGCCTTTAATGTCTGAAGAAACACCTTCTTTTGTTTGTTTTAAATCTTGATACAAATTATGTTGTCATGCTGTGGTTGGTTGGACTACTCTGTTTTATAAATTTTGAGGTAAAACTCTTGACAGGTATCTGTGCATCACTTGTAATGACAGCTGCAGCCAGTCTTGTTTTGAAACCATTATTTGTTTCTGGAAAAGATTGTTTGGGTTTTTTTCTCTCTTCCTTTCAGGCACTAGACATTACAGTTCATGGCTGCTTTAACAAAATTCAAACATTCTTTGTTTAGAACTAATTCAAATCACTGTTCTAAAAAGTCTGTATTTTTATTTGCAGTGTCTGAGCAACACACCTCCTCTAACAGAGTACTTCCTCAATGATAAATACCAAGAAGAGCTGAATTTTGACAATCCTTTAGGAATGCGAGGTGAAATAGCAAAATCTTATGCTGAGCTTATCAAGCAAATGTGGTCAGGAAAATACAGCTATGTTACCCCAAGAGCATTTAAGGTCAGTAGGGAAATTCCATTGAATGTACATTGTCAATTTCGGTTTTATACTTTTAAGTATACAAAACTTAGAGAAATAGGCAGAAAGAATTTGTAGTACTATTCATCAGTATGCAGTCCATTCATTAAAACACTTGGATGTGTATTTCACTGTCACCTGTCCTTGTGCTTTGGTCTTTGAGAATTAATTTTGACTTCCTGTCTCCATTGAAAAGCTTACCTTTTATAACTGTAAGTTTTACCTTTTTGATGTGCTGCTGTAGCATCTCAGAATTATGTACTCTTTCTAACAGTTAAGGTACCAGAAGTATTTGCATTAATTTTTTTTAGACACAAGTGGGACGATTTGCACCACAGTTTTCTGGTTATCAGCAACAAGATTGTCAAGAGCTGCTGGCTTTTCTCTTGGATGGTTTACATGAGGATTTGAATAGAATTAGAAAAAAGCCTTACATTCAGTTAAAGGATGCGGATGGGAGACCAGACAAGGTAGGAGTTTTGGAGCTGATCATTTTAGTGAAAGCTGTATGTTGTAAGATACTTCTACATGATTATGCACTGGAAGGTTGGGAAACTGATTATGTGGGGCTTTTTCTGGAAGACATTTCAGAAAATAGGACAAGACCTTAAAACTGAGATCCTGAGAACCTATGTAAATTTCTGTTTATTTTTAAGATAATGAGTGGTAATGGGAGGATGTTAAGGCCCTTTTAAGACTTCATTAAGACCTTCTTGTTCAATTCAGTGCTGAGTTCAGTTGGAAAAACAATTCCTGTTCTGTCATTCTTTTATTTTTATATCTGCAGTATGCAGCATTCTGTCTCTCTCCAGTAGTCTTACTTTAGGGAAACTCTTCTTTTGTTATGAGTTCGAGTTAATGCAGATGGAATTTTTAGGGTTATCTCCTTTTGTCTTTCCCCAAGCTACTTGAAAAGTCACTCTCCAGGCTATGTAATACCACTGACAGAATCTCTATCCTAGGAAAAGCATACATCTTTTAACCTGCAAACCTGACAGTAGTAACATTCCTTATGGGTCCTTTGGAGTGACATGTCTGTGTTTAGGTGATTAGTGAGAATGTTCTATCAAGGACTTGTACTAAGAATTCTCACTATTCATTTTCTACTACTGTCGTAACCCAGATCATGCTTTATTTACAGGTGGTTGCTGAAGAAGCCTGGGAAAACCATTTAAAGAGAAATGATTCCATCATTGTAGATATATTTCATGGCCTTTTTAAATCTACCCTAGTTTGTCCTGAGTGTGCTAAGATATCTGTAACCTTTGATCCCTTTTGTTACTTGACACTTCCATTACCCATGAAAAAAGAACGCACTTTGGAAGTTTATTTAGTTAGAATGGATCCACTTGCAAAGCCTATGCAGGTAAGCGGCTTAATTTATGTACAAACACCCTGATTTATGAGGCATTAACAATGAACCCAAGTTCCTTTACACAGTGCAAATTTATAAGCAAATCCAGCAAGCTGTAGTTTTCTGGTGTGTGTTCTGAAGTCTCACTTAGGAAAGTGGGGAAGACTATACATACCTGAGGAAGACTGTACATACCTTGTAGAGTTTCAAGAAAGAATTGGTCATTTCTTCATGGTTGCATTAATAAGGCTTCCTAATCTTTAAAATGTATGCTGACATAATTTTTTGAGTGCTGCTATAATGAATTTTTATGGTTATAAAAAATATTTATACACTTAATCCATAAGACTTAATTTCCTCGTTTCTTAATCACAAAAGGCAAATATGTGCTGCAAAAACATGCCATGACTAAATATATTAGGTAGTTCTGAATTGTACTGTGCTCTCACCTTAATAGTCAAAAGAAAAAATTTCAGATGAGATTTGTTTGTGAAGAGTATCTCTTTTGCTATTTTTTCAAAAGGGGATGATATTAAACACCTTAGAATGTCATGGAAAAATATACATAAGGTTATCATAACCAAGTCATGATTAAATGGTTCTAGCTGTACCTTATAGGGTAAGTAAAGATAGGTGAAATAAATATGACACAGGCAGTTATGCAGGCATCCAAAAAGGCTCTGACACCTGAAATAAGTACCATAAGAAGGAAAGCAGGAGAAAAGAGTGTTCTCAAAGGCAATGTGAGTTGGGGAGTTCAAAGGTGAAGGGACGTGTGTTAACTAATGAGATGAATCTGCTAGAAATTTAATTGTGAAAATAGGTGACACACAGTAGTTGCACAGGGGACACAAAGTAGTTGAAAACTATTGAAGTAGTTGAACATGACTGATGATGTGAAATGGTTGTGCTGGAATTAATAGTGTGGAAAGAGTACAGATTCAGTAGAGTTTCTATGAGTCTAAATGATTATAAAACTTAAGGACATAGCATGCTATACTTGGCAATTAATTACAAAGCTATAGTACCTTATTTCTAATTAATCCTTTCTTTATTATGGAAATAACAAGTATGAGTTCTGTGTGGAGTTTTATTACAAACTGCAGATGCACTGCACTAAAGGAGGCCTCAGAGAAGTTTTCTTTGCCTTTAATCATCAGTTCTCTCTCTACATGTGAAATGAGAATCTATTGCCTACCATTGATTTTTTCCTAGTAATACTTTGTAAACAACTTGTGTGGTATTCCAAATTTAATAATCTTTTCAACAGAATGTATACTATTTAAATGCTTAAATAAATAGGTATTGTTGAAATGCAAAATCTTAATTAATTCGTACAGTTAGTCTTCTTATGGAGAAAGTAAAATAACATTAAAACAAGCATTATATAAGCTAATAAATGGAGTATTCAGAGTGTGTGTGTATTTGTAAAGTGCAGATTTATACAGTTTAAGCAGCTTTTGGAATTGTGTTAGTTGATTTATATACTTTATATCTTAAGTTTCAAAAATATGAAAGAAGTATGTGAAATTTGCTGAACATGTGTTGTTTGGGTTTTTTCCTCATGTATATTTGTTCTCTTAAGAAATTAAAATAATATTTTACTTTTTAGTACAAAGTAGTTGTTCCCAAAATTGGAAATATATTGGATCTTTGCACAGCATTGTCGGCTTTGTCTGGTGTTGCTGCAGATAAGGTAAGAGTGATCTATTATATAAAGCACAACAATGAACATTTTAATGTGTATTAACCTGATTTAACAATGTATGCTCCATTTTTTTTTCAGATGATTGTTACTGATATATACAATCACAGGTTTCACAGGATATTTGGCATGGATGAAAATCTAAGTAGTATTATGGAACGTGATGACATTTATGTGTAAGTGTAGATAACATGCTTCGTGTCTCTGCAGTTTTAGTTATTTACAAAAGATTAAAACCTAGACACCAGATTAAGATGAAATTGAGAGGGTTGTTTTGGGTTTTTTTCCCTTTATAACCTTTTCCATGACCGTTATTCTTTGTATTTTTGATTGTTTTTCTTCTAGATTTGAAATTGCTATCAATAGAACAGAAGATACAGAACAAGTCATAATTCCTGTTTGTTTAAGGGAAAAGTGCAGGCACACTAGCTACAGCCATAGTGGTTCTTTACTATTTGGACAACCTTTTCTCATAGCAGTGCCTAGAAACAATACTGAAGATAAACTGTATAACTTGCTGCTGCTAAGAATGTGGTAAGTTTCTTGTTTAAAGAAAAATGAGGTTTTTAAGAATAATACTAATAGTTGGAATCAGTAGGCACTTATTTTCATGTGCATTTCTAACAAACTGATTAGATTTGAGTATTTTTATTTGCTTTCTGTTAAATATTAGATACAAAATTTTAGCCATTAGTGTGGATTTTAATTTGATTTTTTGTTAGCATGACCTCATCCAAAAAGTATTTGAGAAGATGGTAGAGAGTCAATCTGTATTGTTAAATAATTCTCTTGTATGCTTAGCTGTTAATTAGGTCTTGGTAAAGTGGAAATGTTTTCCAGTTACTCTGCTATGGTTATACCTCTTGTATCTACTGTTCAAGCTTAAATACTAATTAATGTTGTAAAAGTACGTGGTAGACACTTTCTGAAACTGGACTAGAATTAGTGTCATTATATAGAAGAAATTAGAATCATAACCTCCAGTTTAAGTTTATGCTTCTTTTTCTGGTGATGTAACTTTCTCTGTAATAAGGTTAACAAACAGTTAAAGAAATGATCTCTGGACAAACAGAGTCTGAGACCAAGAATCAAGTTGTCTCAGGCCAAGTAGCTGCCAAAAATGTACAGTTGCATACGAGCAGATTTTCCTATGTGCTTGTAACAGTAGAAGTGTTTGCCAGTAAAACTGATAATTCTGAGTAAATCAGAAAGGAGTGCAGAAATACAGTACACCAGTAAGGACTTGTGGTAGCAGTTTAATTACCTGTTTGAACAATGTAAATTATTTAACAATCCATTATTTCTAACTGTTGCTTTCACTTGTTATATTTAGCCGGTATGTAAAAACATGTACCGAAAGTGAAGACACTGAAGGTTCTCTGCATTGCTGTAAGGACCATGGTATCAATGGTAATGGCCCAAATGGAATACATGAAGAAGGATCTCCAAGTAAGACTGGAATATCTAAACTTGTTTAGTATTTGGTGTTGAATTTGAAATGCAAGTTAACTCTCTAATGTCTTTGAGTTATTGTCATTCTGTCTCATTTCTTCCTCTTTATTCTTCCAATTGCTTTAGGTGAAATGGAGACAGATGAGCAAGATGATGAATCCAGCCAGGATCAAGAACTTCCCTCAGAGAATGAAAACAGCCAGTCAGAAGACTCAGTTGGAGGTGACAATGACTCTGAAAATGGATTATGTACTGAGGATACGTGCAAAGGTCAACCACTCACGGGACACAAAAAGCGATTGTTTACATTCCAGTTCAATAATTTGGGCAATACTGACATAAACTACATCAAAGATGATACCAGGCATATTAGATTTGATGATAGGCAACCTAGGCTTGATGGTAAGTCACAGGGAACAGATTGGGCAACATTTGATTCTGAGACTCTTTTCTGACTCCCATGTTTAATTTTCTCTGTGTGTTGTTAGATATATTTTTCTTTTAAATGGTAAATTCTGTATAATAATTAACTTTATATTGCTGTTGACTTTTGGAAACGCAGAATTTTTACGTGCTTCCATTTTTTTCTATTAAATTCATTATAGCATTGTTTAATTTATTTTGAAGAGTGTTTGCCCAAAGTTAATACAGTTTCATGTAAAGCAAGAAATAATATTGAGAGAAAACATTTTTTTTTTAATCTTAGAAAGATCTTTCCTTGCTTTGGATTGGGATCCTGAATTGAAGAAGAGATATTTTGATGATAGTGCAGCAGAGGTAAGCTGTTTATGTTGCTCCCTTTTCCAGCACAGATAAAAATTAAATGTAAAAAATGCAACTTAATTAGTGTGACATAAGAGATTGTAAATCTTCACAAGAAGAAGCAAATATCTTTTTTTCACATTATTCTTAGTAAATGTGTTGTCGTAAATAAACTTCATATATACATCCAAGTAATTAGCAGATCTGAGGCTTATGAACTGGGAAGTAAATCTGAAGCTGTGGAAACTTTTTGCTTGAATGGTTTCTGATCAGTTTTTCCATATATAGGAGCTTTGTAGTTACTGTTTATAGTAAGACGACATCACTAAAATGAGTTTTGTTTCATTTGTTCTCTTAACTCAAGAAATACTTCTCTTTAGGATTTTGAAAAACATGAAAGTGTGGAATATAAGCCTCCCAAAAAGCCTTTTGTGAAATTAAAAGATTGCATTGAGCTGTTCACAACAAAGGAAAAACTAGGTGCTGAAGACCCATGGTAAGCACAAAAAATTAAAATTTTGTTCTATGGCGTATTTCTCAAAATTAATCAAAACCACACTTGAACACAGAGATATGATGATTTATTAATGGTATTTTGAATCTTGTTATTTCAAACATAGTTGAAAATTCTCAAAATGTTTTCTGTTTTGATCCATTACTTAACCAAAATTTTTACCATGTACAGAAGGTTATATTTGTAAAGAAGACATTTAATGCATTCACAGTTAGAAGGAAGGGTCGATACTATTAAGGTGCTCCAGTCTGTGGACTGTGATGGACAGTGAATGAATAGTACAGTGACAAATTCAATGCAGTAGTTTAAAAAAATACTCCTGTCTGAGATGAGAGAGGTTGGTGCATAGTGTAGTTTCTTTATGCAAATACATAACTTGTGTTGCATTGATACATGAAATAGGGATGTGCTTAAACAGCAGGTTTATGGGATGGGGGATGTCTGTAGTCAATAGAAGCCCTCAAATTCATGTTCTAGCCGTTAGGTTTTTGGCAGAGACTTTTATTCTGATTTCATGATCCTTCCAAATTTATAATTTGGAATCATATCTGCATATTCATAATTATAGTATGTTCCCATAAGATCCTTTTTTTCCAGGAGTTTTCTAGCAGATAGCAATCTTTCATCGACACTTTTAAGCTTAGAATTAAGTTTGAAAAGAGAGTCTGCCAATTTTTCTTCTGCAGATACCTAAAAGCGTTGGAGATCTCCAAACATTGTCACCAGAGTTTCTCCTATATTTGTGCAGGGTAGGGAGCTACCTTACAAAATCTCAATTTTTTTTCTGGGTTTGCTAGATTATACAACACTGGATAGACTGTTTGAGGTACCATATAACTCAGGTATGGTGGAGCACTTCCATTTTCCCAGCACATTTTAAGCAGAGTATTTAAACTACAAAATACAACTGCAGAAGTCAAGCAGCTGCTACTAGATGCCTCTCACCAGAGGTCATTAATCACATTTTTCTTCATTTGTTAGGTCATCACAAGTCTAATCTATGGAGTTCATCATTCCTAGTCCAGCACTGTTGGTATTCTATGTATTCTAAGCCAACTAGGAAAACACATTTTCAGTTTCAGCCTGCCCTTACAGTTCTCCTAATTTCTTGTCATTATCTGATGTTGCTATTTAAAGACACTTGTGCAGTCTTTTAACTAGGGCTCATCTTTCCCCCTCCCCCCCCCCATATTTTTACTACTTAGATGCCAGAGTGTAGAATATGCATAGACTACTTCACAGAAGAGTTGCTTCCATTCATTCTTACTTATCTTCCTCCCTGAGCCACAGTTGCTGAAAGATTCAAGTGTGCATTGCAGGGAACAGAAATTTCCAAGTCACAGCCTGTTTAATATTTGCCTACTAAGAAGGGAAGTTTCTAGTAATGAGTTTTTCCAGGTTCCAGTAGTCACTGTTACCTGGTTTTAGATGGTAGATGGGATAGGGTGGGGGATGGATGAATTTGGAAATTGAAACTTGAAAGAACCACAGTTGTCTGTTATTTTTGGCTTTTTTTATTGTTAGTTTCATAACATTATTTTTTTTTTTTATAAAATACAAGAATGCTGTGTTTTAACTAAGGATACAGGGATCTGATCAGGGATATAGGAGATGAGAATCCAGTACTGGGGAACGCTACTACTGTGTTTAAAATTACGTTGAGCTTCACTGGGATCACACTTGAACATTTTAAACTGGAAGGGATATCTATGGCATTAGTAACAGAAGATGAAAAGTGTGTGGTGTTTCCTCATCCAGTTCCTCCCATGTTTCTGACTTTCTCTATGGTAATGTGTTTTAACATACATATGGACTACAGTTACTTAAAATTGATTTTTTTTTTTTCCTTTCAGGTATTGTCCAAACTGTAAAGAACATCAGCAAGCCACTAAGAAGTTAGACTTGTGGTCACTGCCCCCTGTACTGGTAGTTCATCTAAAGCGCTTTTCCTACAGCAGATACATGAGGGACAAGTTGGATACATTGGTTGACTTTCCAATAAAGTAAGAAATTCAAATGTTTTGATGCTAGAAGTGTAAAAGCATGGCTAGGGCATGTTTTTAATACAATAATTACATAAAATGGGTTTGTTCTCAGCTTCCATAAGAGGATCCAGTAAACTAATGACAAAATGCTTCTGGGTTAAAAGTACAAACTTGGCAAAATAATAATAATAATAGAAAAATATGGAAGATTGCTGGTTCCTGTTCCTACTTCTCACAGAATAGAAGAGATGCACTGGCAGAGTAGTATTTTTTAGGGGAATATAAGGTAAGGGGGTCCGAGACCACCAAACTGAAGTGGTTAAAAATGCTACTAACACGACTGATTTTTGGTTGGGTTTTGTTGTTTGTTTGATGTTGTTTTGTTTGTTTTGTTTCTTCAACAGTGACTTGGACATGTCAGAGTTCCTTATTAATCCCAATGCAGGGCCTTGCCGCTACAACTTGATTGCTGTCTCCAACCACTATGGAGGAATGGGAGGAGGGCACTGTAAGTTGATTTCAAGTGTCATCATTCTAGATGTCAGCTTTCTTTCCATGTTGATTTTGATTGAAGTACTGATCACTTTGAATCAGTGGTGCTTTTTAATGGTTATGGCACAACTTCTTTTTCATTCCCTTGAAATGCTTTCACAAGTATGTAAACACAAAAATCTGTATGCAATGAGCTTTCGAGGGTAATTGTAGGTTCTTTTAAACTTCTAGTTATGCATATTCAGAAAAGACAGAACATAAGAACTACTGTACTCTTAAAACTGGTTTTGTCTTGCTGGTGTGTATTTTTGTTCATTGTGCTTCTCCTTCAAAGCAGGGAGAAAAAATGACTGAGGGATTGTATTTTAACTGTCCTTTTCAGTGACATTGTCTTTAGAAGGGAAATGTTAGTAGTTAAGCTCTCTTTGCTCAAAAAAGAAAGTGTTAAAGACGTTTAATAGTGAAAATGAGGTTTAGTTAGTTAAATATGAAGTGTTTGACAGTAACATACTCTAGTAACGGATTGTATTACATCTATGAAGATACAAAGTCCTGAGACACTGTACTTTTTTTGTCCTAGATACTGCTTTTGCAAAAAATAAGGATGATGGAAAATGGTACTACTTTGATGACAGTAGTGTGTCCACTGCAAGTGAGGACCAGATAGTGGCAAGTATCTCTTTATGTTTCCAAATTTGGGACTGTTGATGTTTTCTTGTCAGGGCAAGAAACATGAAGAGTAAACCATGAAGCTTGTGTTAAATTTGTAAGCCGTAGTTTGTGTTCTTTCAAAGGATAGTACAAACCGAAAGTGTGTTGCTACAGCATGCAAAAATAACTTACATAAACAGTCTGGATTTCTTTGTAATTTTACCTTGTATACTTGGAACCAAAGAAAAAATATTAGTAACCTGGGTTGTAAATGTTTTGTTTGACGCCTTATGAACATACTGTACTACTCTTTTACAGTCCAAAGCAGCATATGTGCTCTTCTACCAGAGACAGGACACAATCAGTGGAACTGGCTTTTTCCCACTTGACAGGGAAACTAAACAAGGTGCTTCAGCTGCCACAGGCATCCCACTAGAAAGTGATGAAGACAGCAATGAAAATGATAATGATATAGAAAATGAAAATTGTATGCACACTAACTGATGGGAAGAACTAGAAGCCATAAAAGAGACTCTCTTCCTGGGGATACGTATTGAAAGAGTGAAAATGCCCACCAAATTAAGAATAAAAATCTGAGATGGGGAGTTTCAGATAATAGAATGTAAATCTTTATTACATTTTAACATGTGCAGTACTTGAAGTGAAACAATAAAAACTTAAGCAGAAATTGTCTCTAATGAATTTACAGTCTCATATTCACAAGGTATATATAGGAAATCACAAATAAACCCCTTTTAAGTTTTCTGCTGCTGTTCTGATGGATTATGTTTTCTTTTGTTTTGGATGTGAATTAATAACTAAAATATTAAATCTGTGGACTTCTGACATTTACTTTTCTAGTACTGCAAGAATACTACTGCCAAATCTAGTTTCTGGATTAATATATACGTGTTCCTTAGGCTGCCAACAGACTACAAGTAAAAATGTCATAAATACCTAAAGTAGTAGTTTTCTTGAAACAGCAAATTTTTGTTTCTCCCTATTTTTTTTTTTTAATTTGGTCACAATAGAAGAAATAGCTTGAAAAAGGTGTTTTAACCTTTTGTGATATAGTGGAATATCCAGAATATTACGTTCATCTTACTGCTGCTGTGGAACAGGTTCTGGATTTCATGCTGCATTAACAAAAAGGTTTTCAATTAAATGTAAGTATCCATTGTTGCTTGTTGGAATCTACTCCGCAGACATAACTCCTGTTATCTTGCTTCTAAGACATGCATAATTTTAATCTGATAACAGTCCAAAATTAAATTGTGCTGTAAGTTCTCTCTCCCCAGTTTTTGTAGTTTGACAGCTTGCAAACTACTCTGTATTAAGGTCGGAGTTAATAGTATTCTGTATCCATAGTAATGACTGTGTATCAGGCTTAGTTGAGAATTTTTTCAATATAACCTGCCTTTAAATTGTTAATTAACAAAATCACTTTAAAGGTAGGCCTGTTAATTTTCTTTGTGTGTTCCGGATGGAATTCACCATAGCCTTACAGTGTATCTGAAAAGGTAACTCATAAGAGAATTGGCATTTGCATGTTCAAGTCAGAACCTGTACAGTATATAAGGCATACAAACTCCAAGTTGGATTTCAGTTAACTATGTTCAGGGGTCCAGGATGCCAAAATAAGTGTGACAGTTTGAAACATGTTTTGATTTGCTGCTTTCCCATTGATCTAGTTGGAAGAATGTATTGTTGATTTGCGTACAATACTGCCTTTGAGAGGGGCTCTTAAATGTGGGGGCACACGTCACATATCTACTACCTGGAGAATTGCTTTGTGTCCCACTTTAAAATTTAAAAAAGAAAAAAGCAAAAAGTATGATGTTCTTCACTTGAACTAATCAAATACAATAGGTTATAAATTGTGTATTGTAAATAAAAGTTCACTCTGTGAGTGCACATTTTGGTAAATTATTTATTTATGTTAGCATTAAAAAGTTTAAAAAATTGCATTTGACCAGGATATAAATGAGATATGTTGGACATGGCTTTGCTTTATACCTTGATATTAAAACTGGTGTTTCATCCTGGTATTTTAAAGCTGCTTTGAGGTTTTTTTTTTTAAATGTAAACTAACCTCCTGCATGACAGAGGTTAAAATTTTGTCTGCACTTGAGTTCACTTGGGTTTACATGAAATACGCATGTTTATTTATACAGATTTCAATAAAGCTATTCAAGGCCTTATTTAGTGTTCTATTTTGTTACAAATTCTTTTCCCACGGTGTTTGTGTCATGGGTTGTCTTTGAGACTTAGATTCTCAGTTACAAGCTGGTTATGTAATGACCAACATAGAACAAGATTAATAGTATCTCCAGTAGATAGTATATATATAAAAGAGTTTCTCTCCTGTCATTGGCTCTGAAACATTCATAAGGCTGTAAAAACAATAGTCATAATTTTGTTTGTTTTTAGAAGTAATACTGTAACAATAATCAAATGCAAATATACTAATTGTGAGATGGCTGGGGAAATGAAGGAATATATTTAAGATTAGACAAACCTATGGAGTTGGTGGAGGGGAAATGATAGAAGCTTTTGGAAGTAATCCTAGAGGAGTGATCAACTCTTTGAATAACACATACAAAGAGCCCCCCTATATTCTTACTCCCATTTTTTCCATATCTTGTTAGCCTAGAACTTGTTCGGAAAAACCACAGAGAGCAAAGGATCTGATTTGATTTACCGAAGTACTTTAAGGGTTTGTAGATTAGAGCTTTAATATCTGATAACTCAGAGTCCTATAGCACTTCATTCTCCCTTTGAAAATGCAAATAAACACAGACATAACAGACTGTTATACTTGAAGGAATGTACTTGTCTGCTAATAATTGGATCATCCAACTAGAATTTAAAAGGGTGTTGATCAAAGTAACATTTAATTAGGAAAAAAGTACATAGATAAATTCTATTTTTTTTTGTTACTGTTAATTTGACTTCCAAGTTTACAAACACAGAGTTTGTATAATCAGCTTCCTAATCAGAGATAAAAATGAGTAATATCTCTTTTCTATTCCCAGAAACCTTCTCAAAGGTTTCTGGGAATTCAGTCAAGCTGTGAGTTTTATAAAACATATATTCACACATAAGATACAATTATTCCAGTGTGGGCATGTTTTAAAGTACAGAAAGTATATTATTATTTACAGTGTTTATTGAAAGTTATTCTCACTCAACCCACCATTTATATGGAGAAGAGAATCCTAATATTTGTTATTAATCATGTGAGATAAAAATCTAGTGTGCTTTTTTCATCAAAAAGTTTGCTGTCAATAAGTATCAGCATAAACTCTAAAATTACAAGATTCAGTTAACTTTGTTAATGTGACAGTCACAGAAACAAAGCAGAGTAGGAAGCAGAAGACAGCTTGCAATTCCCATTTACTCCGTGGATTTTGTGACAGCAATATGTCATTTAAAGCCAGGCTGGGAGGGGAGGAGAGGTAAAGGAACGCTGCCCAGGACCTCTTGTTTTAGTTGGCTTCAGACAATGTTCTGGATGCTTTGGTGCATCATCCACCTAAATTAAAAGTCCCACCTGCCTTCCTGGCACACTGAGGTGAAGTTTGCAGCTTTTGAGCTGATGAGATGAGAAAAGCTGTCAGATGTTCCACAGTCAGATGATGTGGAAGCATCTGCAGCATCTAAAGCTACTTGCTAATGGGAAGGCCACAACCCCTTCTAGCTTTGCCAGGAAGTTAGCCCTGTATTATGGAGTGCAGTGTATTTTTTTAAGAGATTTGAAATCTTTAGAGGGAAATCAGTATGGCAGGCCAAGATTGGCAAACCCACTAGTTTTCTTAAAAAATTATGCTGCTTTCTTGTATGTCAGGGTTGTAGTTGCAGGGTATGGCTTTTCATTATTTCTAAGCACTGGTTTCTTTGACAAAGAAAATCACTGTAAATGTAGTGAAACAATAGGAAAACTGTATCTGATAGAATAAGCATATTCTTAGTCTGCAGGCAAATTGCTCTCTTCAGATTTTTTTAGTTCTTTTTCCCTGGAGGGTAAACATTGTGAAAACAGTTCCACTTCTCTAGTTCCAAGATCGCATGCTTTACTGGCATCATGTGCTCCTGAGGCAAGTAGAGAGACCTGTCTTACTCAAGAGAAATTACACCTTGGAATAACACAGAAGGCAGGAATAGTCCAAATGTGAGAAATTTATTTAGGGAATGAACCGGGTTAGTCTATGCCAGGTAGCATTAACAGTCATTCTGGGCCAAATTATGCAAAAGTTAATGCAAGACTCTATCGAGAAAGAATTCACATCAGTCTGTATGGTTTGACGAAAAGTAAATTTTGTTATTTGTCAGAGCTGTAATTGAAAAAGACAGTTGGTAAAGATGATAATATAGGTGCACCTAAATTATTTCAGTACTTGGCAATTAATTGTCACCTTAAGTATCACAATACTCTCATCAAAACAGGAACGTTATGCAGTATCATCCAAAACAACGTTAAGGAACCAACCAATAGCCTCAAAATAATTTTTATTAGGAAGTCATTGTGGAATAGAGATGTTACTGAAGAAGTTGGTGGCACTTGGTCTTAAAATAATGTTTTTATTCAGTGTGCAAAATATTCTGATCTTACTTACAGAACATGGAAAGTAGTAAATACCCCTAAATCCTCTAGCCCCGGTGGACAAGCAATTTGGCACTAAAACAGCGGCACAAGAACTAGTCCTTGGATACAAAAACAGAATTAAGAAGTTGGATTAATCTTTCTGGGTCTCCGGTAAGGAGCCTGTGAAAATACACTATTTGAGTTACTACTTTTTAAAAGTTCAGATTGTAACCTGGGACAAAGTATAGAAAAAAGTTACAACCCCAGAGTAAATACATTTGCACTAACAGATGGGGAGGAGAATTGCTTTCTTAGACTGCTGGGAAGTGCCTCAATTTACATGTGACACCTTACGAGGGGGACTTTATGCAGGGAGTCTTGGAGTGTAGGGAAACATTCAAAGAACTAGTGGTTCAAAACTAGAAGACAACCTGAAAACAGAGATGAGTGCACAAGTCTCTTATGCAATTACTTGTTTTAAAAGGAGAAGGAAGATACTGGCAGAACAACCAGCAGAGGCAAGCGGTGTGTTGTTAACTCTGGGCTAGATGCCTTCCCTGGGCTACAGAGGGAGGCAGCTGAGATGTGCCAGGGCCCTTCCCCTGCTGGGATGGAGACTTAGAGTCTGAGTGATCTGAGTCACCTGCCTCAGCTTTGAGATCTGTGAATCCATAAACATCCTGTTCTTTTCAGATGAATGTTCCTCCCTCTTTAGACCTAATTGTACCCATTAAAAATAATTTAGAAGTTTTGAATGGAGGCCTGAATGCGTTCATATTTGCTCTGAGCTCGCCATGGTTTGAGGGAAGGCCTTTACTCACTAGTGTTATAAGAATTCATTAATAGGAAAATAAAACCCATGCTCTTGTTCAGCACAGCGAATGGTGTGACTTTTCTTCCCTTCTTTCACCATGGCTACCAACTTAAACTCATGAAGCCACTCCAAACCCTCTCTGTAAGACTGTCCTAGTTCTGGCCCAGGACATGAAGGACGGAGGCTGGAGCCATGTGTGCGTGGCCAAGTCCTTGTGTTATTCCATACCATCTCACATCATGGCCAGGGGCAGGGAAAGGGCTCTCGCTTCCTGGGACAGGGCAAGCGTTCCTTTTTCCGGGGAGCAGTGGGGTAACAATTGTCCCCACCGGAGGGTTTCTCTGCAATTGTTTTTCATTGTTTGGGGGAACAATGTACACGCGGAGAGTCTGGGGGCCATTTTGTTCTTTGTCTTGGAGCTGTTTGGCACCAGGTTGGGTTGCTTGGATGGCGAGCATTTTTTGTATGCAAATCACCCTCTTTTTTGTATACTTCTATTACTAGTGTTGCTGATACTGTTCATTTTCTCATCTCATTGCTGTTTCCAGTAAGTTGTTCTTATCTCAGCTCCGGATCTCTGCTGTTGCAGTCCCTGAGCCAGCTGGTGGAAACTCTGAGATCACAGAGGACAGCTGGTGGAAAAATTCAGGCATTTGAAAACACCTTCTTTACCTCCAAGAGAAAGCCTCTCCCACAATTCCTTGTGAATGAGATGTAACCTTACCCTATAACTACCTTTCCCAGCATCCTGTGGCTGGTCCCTTGACCCATCCCCCTGCACCGCCCCTTCCCTCTGCTCATTGGCCTCTTCCCTGGCCCCGCCTGTTGTACCGCACCTGTGCCCTCAGAACACTCTGTAAGGGGGCTCGGGCTCGCCCCCTCTCTCGCCTGGCATCCCGGGTCCGGATAACAAACTGCATTAAACCTAGCAAGGGATCCGCCACGTGGGGAGCCCTCCTTACTCCTTGCAGCTGGTAACTGAGCTATCTGTGTGGAGTGTGGTTTGTGTGCGTTACTTGCGTTTACCAGCAACGCAGAGCAGAAAGAAGAGTTTTGCTAGCAGCTAAACTGCACTTGGATTCTCCCTCTCCAGAGAGAATCTGGGGTCCACAGCAGCTCCTTCCAACTGCCCTGTAACCACATCTAACCAACAATATCACTCTCTCCTTTTAATTTTAATACTCTGCCTTTTTTCTCTCTCACTAGAGAGGTGGGGAAGGGGAGCAGCTGTGTGTGGTTTAAATTCCAGCTGCCCTTAAACCACAAAAAAGACCTTTGACCTATTGTCATTTCCTCCAAGTAACTCTTACCCCCAGTTACAGCCTAAACCAAAACATACATCTCCCTTTTCCTTCTTTCTTTGCCATTCTGGAAGAGCATCCCTGCCTCATGACAATTTCTGTTAAAACACAATGACCCGTTCAGACTTGCCCCTGTTGAAAAATGAGTAGTTCCTTAAAAATGAAAATTAAAACCTACGTATCATGCAATTGGTAAGAGGTCTGCAACCAGCTCTGGGGGCACAAAGGCATTTTCCAGAACACAATGAATGCTGTCTGGAAAGACTTCAGATGAGCTATGCTTGTTTTCAACATCTGTCAATGTTCTGAAATACATATTATGCTCCGAGTATTGTGTAAATATGTGTCTTTTGCCTGAGGAGAAAGTCTGCAAACACAAGAGACAGTAATTACTGACTCTGAATCATCTATACCTATGAAAAGCAAATACAAATAACATACTGGTCTGGTTTTTGGTTTAGGCAATAACGCCTTAGCAGATATCTTTAGGAAATTTAACCTCAGCTATTTATGTAATATTTTTGAGATAAGGTAGCGCAGATTAAAAGATAAATCAAAGAAGGTTGCCCTACTGCTTAAGATGGAAAGAAGCATTTGGTTATCCTCTCTAAATAATCTTTGAAATTCTGTTTGGTTAATGTCATGGTCAGTCTGAAATTGTAATTAAGAAAGCTCATTTTTATGATGTATGTTTCTGTAATATCAGGGAGGAAGAAACAGTAACTGTGAATGTATGTAAAAACAATGAATCACACTAAGACAAGCCAAGAGTATGGAGAAGCCTATACTGCATGAATAGAAAAGATGAATATGATGAGAAAGTAGCTGTAGGATACTACTAAGGAAGTGGTAGAGAATTTTAAAAAGGAGCAGAGTCCTATGATTTAAAAAAGCAGCTACTGTAAAAGTCACTAACAGGCAACTAAAAATTGAAATCTTTGATAGTGGTGGTTTGTCTTGCAGAGATACAACAAAAAAGTAATTTGGTTTCTAGCAATGGATTTAACTTCTTAGTGAAAGGTAAGGGTAAACCAGTAGAAAGGAAACAATCTAGAGGTGACTCCAACACATTATGAGGATCGGGAGCTGAGCTAATAATTTTTAGGAACCAGTTTACAAATGAAGGCTTGAAATGTCCTGAAGGGGGAAAAAAATGAATCACAGAAACAATTAGATTGGAAAAGACCTCTGACTGAACAGCACCATGTCAACTAGATCATGGCACTAAATGCCATGTCTGGTCTTTCCCTAAACACCTCCAGGGACAGTGACTCCATCACCTCTCTGGGCAGCCCATTCCAATGTCTAATCACCTTTTCTGTGAAGAAATTCCTCTTGATGTCCAACCTAAACCTCCCCTGGTGCAGCTTAAGACTATGTCCTCTCATCCTGCCACAAGTTTCCTGGGAGAAGAGGCTGAGCCCCACCTGGCTACAACCTTCTTTCAGGGGAGTGACATGGCCCCTGAGCCTCCTCCAGGCTAAAGAACCCCAGCTCCTTCAGCTGCTCATCACAGGACAACGAAGTGTCAACTTCTTTGAAATTGTACTGTTGGTAAGGCTGGTTCTGGCTTTCTGTGATCTTGCCTCCAACAAAATAAGACATTCAAGCCCACCAGACATTTGTATCACCCATTACAAAGTGTGGCTGAGTAAAGGGAGGAGTGGCTGGGTCAGGAGCAAAGCCATTTGGTAAAGAATCTGTCAATACTTAGTACACGTTAACTTCTAATTTTATAATTCAATTGTTTATCAAATGTTCTTAGATCATGGCATTGTTTAGTTATGACTGAAGCAGGGAAGCAAGGCCCTTCGAAATAAACAGCCATAGGAATCTACTGATGACCATGCTGTCAAAGGGAAATAAGGTTTCAGACTGGCTGAACAAGTTTTACATCCCGCTTAATGATCCGTTCAGTAGCTCCAGGGCTTGGCTCTCAGGTGGAACAGTGAATATCCAGACCTGGAATTTCCTATGCTCTAGCCAGTAGTTAGCCAAGAGCGCATCCACGAACTGGTGTGAGGAGATAGACAAGCTCATCCACCATACCCTGGGAGCAGGTTCCAGCAAGTGGCTGCTATTTGTGAAATAATGAATACAACTTGTAGAAATGCTGCCAAAATACCAGTATTAACTAATGAAATTAACTATGTAACTGCCACAGGTATGCATCCTTGGCTATGGATGTCTCTGCTTGCACATGATCCAGGGTGTAGATACATACAGTGATATAGCCCTGCTTTATTGGGAATGCATATTCACACATGGAGGTGATCTAGGGAGCCATTTTACTACAAAGGAAAGCATTTGGATCTTTATGACTGGACACCTTCGGCTACCTTTCAAATTTCCTGAGAAGTAAGTTCATTCGGTTTAGCTGTTTGGACCCAACCTGAGTAAAAAAATTTCTTTCAGACTGCTGCTTATAAACACAGCCATGCACAAACCTCTACAAATACTTATCTCAAGGGCAAAGTTCTCTGAATGAGATAAGAAGTCTATATAATCTTCATAAAACAACAAAGATGAGTGCAACACATAATTGTAAACCAAAGCCTCTACAACAAGCAGTTCCTCATTCAGATCTCTTCCATAAGAAATTCCTAATCCTTATGGTTTATAGAAAGAACAGCGTGTAAAAGAATGGAACAGTCCCACTTCAGTTATCTTTGCAAACAGTTGTGCTGGAGGCTCTTGGAAGTACATGGCCATCCTGAGTCTTTTCCAGGCCAGGCTGAGTTAGCTACAAATTACCTTGGTCATGCCAGCAGTGTAGCTGTGGAGTGTGAGAAAAGAATACCTACATGGTGTGCTAGCCTCCATGCTACTTATATGAGTATAGTGAGTGTAGCTATTTCTAGAATTATTTTCTGTGCTTTACAGATATAACTGCAGTCCCTGCTACCTAGGGCACACCCCTAACACAAAGGAATTAACATCCATTCAGCTGGTGAAAACTTTCCTGTAGTAATGGTGTCACTCAGCAGCCTCAGGGCTGCAATCTGGAATGATTATCTTAAAAGACTCACCAGAGCCTGCAGAAAGCATCCAATGACTTCTCCTCTCTGCTGCAGCAGCCAAAAAACCATTATTTTTACACAAGGGAACACCCTTCTCCTCTCTGGTGTTGCTCTGTGATAAGTAGATTGGAGGTTACTAGGTGTCTGAAGTACTTCCACAATTTTCATACAAGCTGAAGAAGATATAAAAAGGAAATGATTAAGATGAAGGGAGGTTTCTGGCAAATAGATGAGAGAACAGCAAATAATAAGATTGCAGCACAATGCATATTACTGACATTCTTGATGGGCATTTTTAAGTTACACATCCTGCAGTCAGCATGAGATAATCAGAAAAAAACTTTTCCTGAGAGTGCAGTTGAATCCACCATCCACTGGAAGAGCTCTGGATCAAATAACACTGCCTAGAATCACAATTGGTTTGCTTCAACACAACTATGCCTTCATCTGTAAAACAAAATACTTGAAGATTGTAGTAAATTCTGATCATAAGTGCAATACCACTGAAGTTTCTTAATCTGCTGTCTGTGACCTGATGCTGTGCTAATTGTTCAGGTGATAAGGATGGTTAGCGTAGGGTTTTTCTATGTAAGTCAAGTAGCATCTCCACCTCTGTTTCTCTGTTTTCTACACTTAACAGAAGAATAGTATCACGAATGGGCTGCATTACACACCATGCAGGGAAAAAAATCACAGATGAACAGATATTAATTCTGTTATTTGTGTAAGGGAATAAAGACAAATTCAGTTTAAAGCACAAGAGTAAAGTTTGTTTCCCAGGCCAGCCACATACTTCCTGTGTGAGCTGGAAAGTATGAAGGGCATGGGAGGTGCTGACAAAATTTTGTGATTGTCATGTCTCTCTTGGTCTGTTGTTACACTGCTAGCTCTAACACAGTGTCACGTTCCACTACGGGGAACTGCGGAGAGTTCTTTTAAAAAACAAGTGGTCGGGAACTCAATGAAGCCAAACGAGGCAAACCTTGTAACGGAGAACCATTTATTGATAACAAAAAAGGAGAAGGATAAGGAGTTGCCTGAGCAAAAGAGGGCTAGAAGAGACAGAAAAGAAGAAAGGAAAATGGAAAAGGACTGGGGGAGAGGAGAGAGAGGGGACAGAGAGGAAAAGAGGGCGTTACCACCAGCAAGTCAGGGCAGTGCTGTCCAGGCGGCGGGGGTCCGCACGCTGCCTGCCTGGGGCCGGGCTGAGTCTCAGCGAGCCTGCGCTGCTCCCGGGCGGGCGCGGCTCCCGCGGGGATGGCACCGGACACGCGGTGAGTGGGCACTCGGGTGGGAGGACCAGGACCCTGGACAGGCTTGCAGCAATCGGCTGGATCAGGGCGGCAGGGTGGGCAGTGACGGCTGGATCGGGGCAGCGGGGCTGGAAGCAGGCAGCCCAGGCAGGGACACGGGGCGAAGTGGCAAGGCAGGGATCAGGGGCACAGGAAGGCAGGACAGGTGTGAGGGTGAGCCGGCGAGGACAGGAGAGCCAGAAGGCAGGCAGGCTGGGCCAGGGCAAAGGAGGGAGCGAGCGGGAGCAGCAAACAGTAGCGAGCCCCAGCGAGCCCTGACGCGGTTGGTTTCTGTACCCCCCGGCCCCTCCCAAAGCCTGCCCGCTAACAGGGAGCCATTGCTCCAGTCCAACCTTCCTATGCCATCCATGGGTGGAGAGCTCTTCGTGACCTGGTTGGAGAAGCACCTCCGCAGCGTCTCCTACTGCCTGCCTCGTGTGGGGCATTGCCAGGCGAAGTCTCCCCAGAGAGGAGGCTGCTTCTTGTTGCCTCCTGCACGTGGCACATGTGCACCCCTCCTCCACATGCCTCTGACAACCCCAACAACCAGAGTTCAGGCAAACTAAAATAGCTGAATTCAAACTGAATTGGCTCCTCACACACAGCAATAAATTAATTCAAGGAGTGGACAGCAGTTCTTTCTCAGAAAAGATGTTACCAGGTTCAGCTGATTCAATTACCAGCTCTCAAAAGGCCAATGCAAAAACAAACAAACAAACCCCACTACTTTGAGAATCTGCTTGGACAAGATTGAAGCAGGAAAAATTGGAAAACCGGCTTTGCTGGCTGGTTACATGAGAGTCTTGGAAGCATCTAAGCCTCTGGTCGAGAGATTTGTGTATAGGCCCTGAACTGAGTTCTGCACTCAATAGAATCACTGCTAAGTACCCAATACATGTCATAGGTCTGACATTTTGGGCATTGCTGCTTAACATCGTTGTGAGCGACCTTAAACAAAATGTGACTGATTTGAAATGAAAATTACTTGCTAATGATAAAGAGGATGATCCACGAGTAGACAGCAGCTGGGACTGCTTTTTTAGTCAACCAAATGAAATCAAATGTATATTAACTGTAAGTATACAAACAAAAAGGGTACTAGCACGTAAACATATGCTCACATCTATGCAGAAAGGAACACAGGCTAAATTAATGAGGAGTTCACACTGGAAAATGTACTTTTCTACTGGTAGATCTAACTTCCTTGCACAGCCACATCCTAAAGGAACAAGGGCTTCATGTCTATTCCATAAAAATCTCTGAAGAGTACTAGAGGGAAGTTTATTACTTCTTTTAACCCATTTGTGTCATAACAGAAATACTCTCTTGACCCACTTCTTTTGTCTGTAATTTAAGAAGGAGCTACTGAAGTGTTCACATAGTAAAGGGCTTCTTTGTGCTTACGCAGACCAGTACCGTGCATAGTTCTTACAAAAGGCTACAGGACGTATTTGGTATTAATCCATCTCTTACTGTGTTTTAATTTAAAATTTAACTTCGCCTTTTGATCAGTATCCATGTTCAATCTGAGGCAAAATTTTCTCCATCATGACTCTTAACTCTGCAGAACAAAAAAAATCACCAGAGACGTCTGCAAACACGTACTTTTCCACACAATTGATTTTTCATATCCTGAAGTTAGTTTAGTATTGTCACTACTCACAGGTTCACATCACTTACAGAAGTATACAGGAGTGTAGGTAAAGCGAACTCAGAGGAAAATCACAGCTCCTTCCATTACGAGGAAACCAATTCATTGCCACAGTGAATGAAATCTGATGGTTTTGCCTCTGTATAGCATGATGACAGAACCCTGTTCTCATCTACAAAGCCTGCATCTGCATACATCTACCAGGACGGGCTATAACTAGGACTAAACACCTGAAATTAATACAGCAGAATGCTGTCCCATGTTTAATCCAATTAAAAGGACTGATGCGCATCATTTGGAATGAACATGAGGTAACTTAATGAGTCACAATAGGTCTCATGAGCATTTTTCTTGGTAATTAGGGCCATAAAGCTACAGGGAATTATTTCAATCACCCACTGCCCATCACAAAATAACATATAATTTAATAACAAAGCAAACCACAATATAATAATTGCAGTGCAATACAAAGTTATCTTAAAAGCTAAGAGATACGCCTGAGATGTAGGCACATGTATTGTTCCCAATTAAGTCAGCTTAACAGCTAACTAGCGTTCTTAGGTTGCTGGTCAAAAATGTGCTCTCAGAATCAAAAGTGACTTGGACTGTAAGTGGGGTATTTAGAGTGTACAAAAGACTGGCAAGCACTTCTGCTCAGGGTCAGGACTACATGCAATAGAATCTATTGCAATGAAATGCAGCTGCAGAAGTCACATTCACAATCAAATCAGTGTCACTTAAAAGGATCCTGGCTAGTTTAAACAGTTTAACTGCACTGATTTAGATTAACTGATAAATCTCTGCCTTTACAAAAGGCATACATCAAAATGGTGAGAAAGATGACCCTGTTGTTTAAGAGACATGTCTGAGATTCAGGCACATGTATAGTTCCCAGTTCTTGTATTCAGCAGATCTGGAAGAGTTTTCACTTGTATAACCACTGTAAGATTAACTTCCAAACTCATGAGCAATCTTGCAGTATTTGGCTGGCAATGCTCAGTAGACTGAGTGTCTAAGCTGGTAGTTGAAAAGATATGTATGATCAATGTAAATGATATCAAGTATGCAAACAGACAGATAAGTAGATTCAGGGAGTATCAATGTGCCCATGGCTCGCTGTGTACAGTAAACTGGTGGAAAAATCTGAACAACAGAAAGTACATCATTAAAGCTTACCTAACAAATACATGTGCATAGTCAATAATTCATTCATTCATTCTCCTAGCTAATCACACATGTTTCTTATTAAGGTATTTGGACTGGTCTGTGAATTGCATCAGGCCTGAAGCACAGAAAAGATGTACTAAGATGGGAAAATCCTTAGGAGAATGCTTATTGGTTAAGCATGTAAATAGTTCTACTGAAGACAACAGTATTATGTTATTTTGTTGTTGGGTTTTTTTTAAGTAAGCATAGAAAAATCAAAGCTTTTGAGAATACACAGACCAATGCACTTTGAAATCATAACAATGTTATAGAATCATGTTTGCTTTTACTGGACGTAGGGGTGAAATTCTAATTCTTTGTCTGAATGCACATAAACTTTGGCCACCTAATTCAACTGAACCAGTATGACACGCAGTTTTAAAAACTCACATCCTTTTATCCAGTTCTGTCAAGCTAACAGCCAGTATATTGGAAACAACGTAAAAATAAAGATCTTATAATAACAAATTACTTAGAAAACAATCCTGCACTCTTTGCTTCACAAAGCACCCCTAACGATTTATGTGTACAGGTACAGTCAATGCTGTGCCGGTGGGAGCCTGTTTACTATATCATTTGCAATGAATCTCACAGTAAATTAACTCAACATACAAGTAGGGATGCTCAAATTTATGAAAAGTTCTTTTTACTTTATCATTACAAGACAAAACCCCCCAAAATATTAGAACATTGTCTGAGTAAGACTGAAGACTTTCAGGAAAATCTGAAGAAAAGCTGTTATTTAAAATTAAAAGTTTTTAAATAGTATGGCAGTAAAAATTTATTCTTCATTTGGCTTCTTCATAATTCTTTTTTCCAAGACTCCCAGGTTTGAAAACTACAGCATGTCAAAACTCACAGATGTTTTCCAACTCTCTGGGTTTACAGAAGGGGAACAGAACCATGCTGCATTACAGGTAGGCAGCCAGCACATTACAGGATTTGCAGCACCAAGAATATGGAAAAATTATTATTGCAGAGACCAAAACCTTTGCGAAATGTTAACTGTTATGGGGAATGATGAATGGTGTCCTTCAGAAGGAAGCTCCCAGGCAGCCATCAGGCCTAAGCTCCCTGCATTACTAGAAGCAACAGATACTGAAGAGCTTGTGCTGGTTGTTTGGGAGCCTGCTTTAGGAATGGATTAAAAATTGCTGGTTTGGAATTCTGAGGGACACTGCTGGTGACACGGAAGGTGCCCGGGTCCCAACCATTCCACATGCCCTTGGTTTTTCCCTGCCTATGTTATCTTAAAGCTTCTCAATGAAGGATTCACCCTCACTTCGCCTAGAAGAAACCACGGAGTGCTTCGTACGCACGTGGGCCGGGAAGGGCACAAAGCTTCAGTCCCACAGAATGGGCAAAGCTGGAAGGGACCACTTTGGGTCATCTCGTCCAACCTCCCTGCTCAAGCAAGGTCACCTCAGAGCACATTGCATAGAATTGTATCCAGACGGTTCTTGAATCTCCAGCGAGGGAGACTCCACAAACTCTCTGGGCAATCTGTTTCAGCGCACAGTCACTTGCACTGGAAAGAAAGCAAGAAGTTCAGGATTTAAAAGAAAAACGTAACAGTGTACCTCGCTTTTTGCTTTTTTAAATCAAACGCTCCTGAAAGCTGGACATGGCCAGAGGGACCGACCCCTGCACCCCTGCAGCGGCTCGGCGAGGTTGGCGGCTGCCGAAGCCCAAGCAGCTTCGCCACCGCCTTCTTCAGTGACCCTTCGCCAACGCCGAAGGTTTGTCCCCTCCCCACGGCAGCTCCCCAGCGCCGGCGGCCCCGCCTCGGCCCAGGTCCCAGCGCCTCTCCTGCCCCTTCACGCCGGCCCGGTGACACTGCGGGGAAAGGGGCGTGGGGAAGGCGGCGTGGGGAAAGGGCCCCGCTCCCCGTGCCGCACCCGGCCCAGCCCCGCAGGACGGGTCTGGCTGCCCGTCCCTCCCTCCCTGCCGGCGGCCGCCGCTCTCCCCGCCCCCGGCCGTGTGTGCGGAAGCTGCCAGCGCCCGGGATTGTGGGAGCGGGGGGGGACGCGGCCGGGGTGAGAGGGTTCCGGTGTGGGGCGCAGACGTGTCGGCCGGGGCCGCGGAGCGACAGGCGCTGCTCCTGCCCGCTCGGAACAGCGCCCGGCCCGGGGCCGGCCCGGCGGCGCCATGGCCGGGACCAGCAGCCCCGAAGCCGTGAAGAAGCTGCTGGAAAACATGCAAGGGGACCTGCGGGGCCTGAGCCTGGAGTGCCGGAAAAAATTCCCCCCCGTCAAGGAGGTGAGTGGCGCTGAGCCGAGTCAAGCCCAGCCGTCCTGGGCTGAGCCGGGCGGCAGACGCCGCTCCGGAGCGGCCTCCCTGCCCCGGGGCCCGGCCGGAGCGGAGCTGCCGGCGTGCCCGTGCTCCAGTCCCCAGCCCGGTGCCATTCTCGG
Source organism: Oriolus oriolus (assembly GCA_013400235.1). NCBI lineage: Eukaryota > Metazoa > Chordata > Aves > Passeriformes > Corvidae > Oriolus > Oriolus oriolus. The sequence continues at coordinate 449,177 of VXBT01004902.1, forward strand.
TGAGCTGCGACCTCCACGGCCGCGGGCTGTGCCCAGATGATGCTGTGCCCAGATGAGGCTGTGCCTGTCGCGTGTTCTGTGGCTGTTGTTTTCAGTGCGCTGCCGAGGCGGGGGCCGTGGGCCGGGCTGTGCCCCTCGGGGAGCGGGGCTGGCGGACAGACCGTCTGTTGACGGGCGAAGCGGGGGCGGCCCCGCTGCACCGTCGGCGCCCTCCGGGGAAAACACGAAGTTCGGCTTGGCTGTCTCGGCACCACCACAGAGAGCGAAACTCGCCGAAGGCGAGCTCGGTGCTGGGGCTTGGGCGCCTCCGGCGTGCGGGCATCGAGCGAGCGGGAGCCCGACGGGCCGGCTGCGGCCGAGGAGGGCCGTGCTCAGCCCCGGCCGGCCCTGCAGCTGCGGTGGGAGCCCGGGGCCCCACAGGTCTCCCCTCGGGTCTGTGCCTTGTCCCTGTCTCGAAGTGTGGCTGTGGTGCCCGGGCCGGCGTTCCTTATTCCTGACCATTGTACACTCGTGGCTGCCGGTGTGAGCTGGGCGGGTCGCTCGTCATCGCTACCGCGTCGTTTTGGAGTTGTGTGGCTTTCCAGCGGTGTGGACACAACCAGGGAAGCTTGGGAGACACAGAAGTTTGGGTTACTGTTTTTTTCCGCTCTTCTTGAAAATCCCTTTAATAAACTCATTCCAGTAAGATTGTATGTTTTATTTTTGAAACCTGAGTTTATGCTGTGCAGCCTGGGACCTCAGTAATCTCGGTGAGCAGGATTACTTTAATTGAAGAGCAATCGGAATTTTTCTTGCTAACTTAAAATGTACGTTTTAACCATATGTTTTTCTGTTCTGTTTATACAGTCAGTTTAACTTTTTCTATATCAGTAGTTTGCCACTTGCCGTTTAAAAAAGTTTTCTATGCAATAGTGGGAGGAAAAATACTAAAAGATTAAGTCAGATTAAGCTGCAGACCCAGAAGCCTAGAAGAAAGGCATTGCATGTGTTATGTGACTTTAGTTCCAATTAAGTGATAGCATATTTAATGTTGTATGAAATATTATACACTTTAACAGCTGAATTGAAGCTAATGACTGTGCTTGTTTTGAAAGACATGAAGTGACACCCTGTAGCGGAGCATGTTATGTACTGCTTTAGGTTGCAGAGGAATGTTGGCGTGTTTGAGAAATTTCGTGTGGTCATGGAAGAACAAGAGAAAGTTGTGATCAGTCCTGAGGAATAGTATGTAGTGGTCACATGTAAATAAGAAAAATCTGTGATCAGTAGAACAGAAATCTGTGTGTGTTTGGAGGGAGACGAGTGCTACTTGCACTCCCTTCTGTGTATTAGTGTGTGACTCTTGTTTAGTCTCTGAACAAGTTTCCCCACTGTGTTAATGTTTATTTTCTTTGAGATCTATAAAGGAGATGGGCAGTGTCGTCCTTAAGCTGGTATTTTAAGTAATGCTTCATTACCTTTGCCATGGTTAAATATTATAGTAACTACTGCATGTACTTCATACTTGTTCAGCATGTTTATCATATTCTTGTGTAAGTTCGACTTTGTGTTGTTCCCTTTAAATTGACAGCAATTTGTAGAGCTTTCTTCATTAATAACACATAATAAAGTTTTTCACACTTGTCTGGGATTTGGGTAGGTTTATTGGAATAGTACTGGAAGAAGTTTATAAAGAGGTGGGACTTTCTGCTGGGAGTTGTGTGGTCTTGCAAGGAGTCTGAGGTGAAAGCAGTCCTACAGCAGGATGTATGATACAGTTGCAGAAGATGGTCTTACTTCCTCACTTCTGGAAGCCATTTTTTTTGTTCTAGTTTTAAAGGAAATGGATGTCCTTTTTTTGTCAAATCTCAACTGCTAAGCAGATATTTTAACCGCATGTGTTTGGTCTGATCATGATTAGATTTGGCTAAAGTAATTAGAAGAATGGCATATTCTTCTTACTGACTTGGCAGAGTACCAGCTTTTAAAATGAGGTTTAAACACTGGCTTTTAAAAACAAATTCATACTGCTTACAGTCTCACTTTTTTACTTGCAGTGTAACTAGACTCTTCCAAATGCCTTGTAATTTATGAGTTTATATTGCAGTTGATGTATATGCTTTCATGTCACTTAATAAGCTTACTGTACTTGGATAAAACTATTGAAAAAACTCCTAGTCCCAAATTAATAGTTATGAGATGTATATCATAGTTGTTAGATTTGATAGGTACTTTATAAAGGTAAACTGCTTCTCATAATCTTTGTAGTGTCTGATATAGTCAAAGATTTTGCTCACATTTGTTATCTTCTTCCACTTCTAAAATGAATTGCCTATTTGGTTTTATTTTGTTTTGGCTTTATATTAATAGTATTAAAATTCTACAAAGTAAATTTATCTGATTGGTTTGCTGTGATAAAAGTAGTAATGTACTTCTCAATTCTGCTTGTTGCTCAGATGATTAACATGAGTAAATCCTTTAACCAATACTGTAAGGATTTAGACCAGTTGTATGATCAGAAAAATAGAGCCTTTTTTATTAAAAGGGTTTTAGTTTTCACTCTTTAAACACCTTTCTAATGCATATGTTATTACAAATTATGCAGTATCTGTTAGGTTCAGAGAGACCAAAACAGTATTAAATGATTCTTGGAACTCTTCAATGTTGTAAGCACTTCCATTTCTATTTTTCTGTTACTCTGAGTCTGTAAAGTTGTCTTAGTAGGTCACACTTATGTGAAAATCATGTAGTTGTAAGTCCAGTAACTTACAGCAGTAGAGTCTGAGGTTTTTGCTGACTTCAATAATCTGTTAAGAAATGTTGAAATTACTGAGTTACTCCCAGTGTTAAACTTGGGACACAAATATGTGGCCAACTTCCTTCCTCTTAGTTAGAGCTTTTAACTGAGAAATAACAGGATGTTTTGTTGGCTCCAAAGCATCCGTATGTTGTCTGTGCTCTGTGTGACAAAAAATACCCGACTAGAATTTTCCTAGGTTATGCCATTTGAGGCTTTAAAAATGGGAGCTGCAGAAAGAACCTGTAGGTCTGAAATTATGTTGCTGGCGATGTGTGGGGTTTAAATAACAGGCTGATTTTTCTTAAGGATGTGGAGAACACCAGTTACTATTACACTTGAGACCCTTGTCTCTTTGTTGCTAGATGTTTTTTCTGTTTGATACTTCCTCAGATCAGCACCGACTGCAGAAGTGTACTGGGCATGAGTGCGATGCACTATGACCAAGAAGTGATTTGGTGATTGTGTCTCTGATATGCTGAACATGTTTATACTGGCAGACATGCAAATAATGTCATTGCTGAAACATATGTTTGTATTTTCACAACGTATTTCTGTTGCCCAGTTAGAAAAATAGACATCAGCCATGGATGGGATAGAAACTCTCAGGGCAAGTGTAAATAAAACACTGTCTTTTAGAGCTTCACATTACAGAGGATGAAACAGTCTTTGGTGCAGGCATCAGTCCTGTTGATGTTAGCTAAAGTAATCTGGCGTTTCTCCTAGAAAACAATACAACTTGGTTATTAGTATGTCATTTTTAATACAGTGGGCTCTTAAGATTTGCTCTGTACTAGAGAGTATTGTAATGCTGCTAACGCTGCACTGAATTGTGTGCTGCACACAGAGCTTTATAAACTGTTTTAACCTGCTAGTGACTGGAGTTTTGATATTGTGTGCTGCATTTGTGGAAAGCTGGTGGTGCTCTCCTTAGTGAACTGGAGTAAGAATTTTGTCTTATCACGGAATTGAAAATGGTTTAGTGTCCTAAATTGGTTACCTGCTGTTTCTTATTACAGAGTGAAAATATTGTTCAGTAAGCTGCATCTAATTTGTTAAAATAATTCCACTGCATTAAAAACTTCAGAAAGGGGAAAATATTTATAATTGGCAGAAATAATGGAGTTAAAAGGAGAAACAAGTACACTCAAAAGTTCCTGACAGCCTGAATTCCAGTCGTATGTAACTCACTGTTGTTTACGCAGATCCAGTCAAGCAGTCTCAGCTTCCTGGTAGGCTTGTTGTCTCAGTTTTTTTCCTTGACTTTTAAATAGTAGTAAAAGCAAAGTGAGTTTAAAAAAATACCACAAAAAAGTAACTCTTATTCAGGTCCCTGCACAGTTTCAGGCACATTTGTGCTGGTAGGAGAGGAGAAGGGAGAGGACAGGTGGGGTTGGGGCAGACAGGGACTGCATCATTCCGTGGCGGGATCAGCTTGGCCTGGGACAGGGCGTGCCCTTTTCTTGGCAGTTGTGTAATGGGTTGCAAGTTGCCTGTATGTTTTAGTATGTTTGTTGCTGTAGTAGGGCTGGAAAAGAAGTGGTGTTCAACTTGCCTCCACCTGGAAGATCAGCACAGAATTAGCTTTGAATACTTTGGTCAGGAGAAATGCTCTCTTGAGTCTCTTGGAATAAAGCTTTTGATAGCCTCACTGTGTTGTTTCTTTACCAGATCCTTGTTTGAAATAGCAGCATTGCTTTTACTTAGCTACTTACTGAGTTGTGTGCTCCTTTGGCACACAGACATATTTTTGAAACTGTATTGTAATTTGCTGTATCTAGGAAAAATAATAGAACCCAATTTTGCAATCTTGTTTTTTCTTCCTTTATGAGTAACTCTTCTTGCAGGCAAGTAGCCTTACAAAGCTCTTAGGCTAAAAGTCAAAAAGTTGGGATTTGAGTAACTTCTGGACAAAGCAAACTTTAAATTATTTAATTACAGTAGATGTGGTGTGGACTAGCCTGAGGCAAGAGATAGGGTTTGCCCTTTCTGAGAGGCAGTGTGTTGTGTTGTGTGAAGACAAGCATTATTCTACATTTCTTCCTTTGGAGTCCAGTCTTGTTTGCATTGAGTGACATACATGATGGTTCAGTCCCCCAGGTTAAATCATCCTTGTTTAGGAATGATATGCCAATCTTGAACACATTTTAAAGCTAATGCAAAAAAATTAATTGAGAAGCTTGTCCTTTTTAGAGAACCTCTGATGTCATTGGGTAGCTGTGTGAAACTAAACATGAGGATGTATTGCAAAAGTTAAACACACATTAAAAAGATACAGATCAGTTAATTTAGTATATAATGTCAAAGTGATCATTAGGACCCCTAATGCAACTGGAAGGAACAGTTAAAACGTGTGAATATTTGTTAGCTGTTTGTTCTGTAATGGTAATAATAGTTCAGAAATTTTGTTGAACATAGTGCAGTAGACATATTGGAGAAGGCTAAGAAAGAAAATTACGTGCTGAAGTGTCTTGTGATTTGAGCATCTGAGTCACTTGATGTATTTCTTGCATTGAATAGTTTCTGAGTGCTCTGCATTCATGCTACTTTAGTGGTAAAAGGATGAGCCAAATGAACCTAGGAAAGAGGAAACCTTTGTATGTAGACCATTTTCTGTAGGAGTAATCAAGTTTTTGGGTTTTCTGCTTTATTTTTTGAATAAAATTGATTAAATAATTCTGACACTATAGCCTACCTAGAGAATTTAACCTGCACTGAACTTTCCAGGTTGGTTTATTTTCAGGTCTTCACAACATTAGTTTAGACGGATGAGCACTAGAGTTTTTGGTTTTTTTCTTTTAATTGGTATTCACTTAACTAATATTTTAAAGGTTCTTTTGAAATAGAGAAACATGCTCTGTAAAACGTATTTTGTCATAGTTAGGCAGCTTGCACTAAAGCATGTGTTATGTGCATGTGACTGGAGATTACTCTGTAGCATTCTTGAGTTGCCACCCCATAGCTGAGCCGGTAACCTGATACCAGTGATCCCTAATATCTCTTTCAGTTTCTTTTGTAATTTCTGATCTTTCCCACTTGCTGTGTCTGCTAGCTTTGTGTTTGGAGTCAGTTAATTCTGCAATGGTTTGTATTCAATACTGACTTTTATACAGTAGTATTTTTTCAAAATTGTGCTTTTAAAAGTGAACTCTTACATTTCTAGGGGACCATTATCTATTCAGATGTGTTCTAAGCTTCATGGTCCATTGTAAATCATAAGTTTCATGTGATCGTTTTAGTCTTTGAGCAAAAATATTATGTGTTCCGAAGTGATTCACATAAGGCGTACAGGTCAAATTTCTTCATCATGTAATACTTCGCAATTTAAGGAATGAAGAAAATTATTGAAAGTTTCAATGTATCAGTCTGTCTTTACACTTTCCAAGTTACACTTTTCAGTGTGGGATTAAGGTGCCTGATGTTGGGTGTCTAAGCTTCATTGATTACGCAGGCTTGGTTTGTTATGGAAGTACTGTCAATAGAGCCAAAGAACTATTCAGAGTATCCCATAGCCAGGGGATTGATTCCCTCTATCACCCACATACTAGGTGTTCTACACTGCTGCTTGTGATACCATAATGTGTCTTGCTTGGCTTCCAGCCTCTGGTCCAGAAGGGCATGGGTCTTCTGGTGTCTGCGTGTAGTTGTCTTGGATACTGAGGCCTAAGCTTAGACCTCTGCATTGAGCCCCTGCTAGTGGGTCAGCTGAATTAGCTTAAGGAGAGGCTTTAAGAATTAAGGAGCATTCAGTAGAGACAATCTCCATTGTAATGGGAGTCTAAATATTTAAATGTGCGCGTCTTCAGCTCTGATTTAATTCCCATCTGCCTACCATGGCTTCTTGAAGATTATACAGGAAACTTGTAGCAGAAGTTGGAAATTCTTGGTGACTCCAGTTCTCAACTAGTGCCTAAACTGTCAGCTGTTGTTTCTTTTTACCTTACCAGGTGTCTGGAAAACGGACACTGCTGACTGAATATAGTACTTGTGGCAAATCCTCAGAAGTTGCCTGGTCCCATCTGTTGTGATCGACAAGCTGAAGGCAAAATTAGTTTGGACTTGAAGTGTATGTCTCCTAAAGCTCTGAAACAGCATGTTGTTGTATTTTTAACGTAGAGTGATAATTGTGTCTCAAGTATGTAAGTAAAATTCAAAGGTGCTCTGTTTCAGCTGTTTAAAATCAGTTGTGGGGTACTTGAATGGATCACTCAGAAATCTCTTGATGGTAGACATAGGCTCTCTCAGAACATCCTTACACTACATATGTATCTAATATCTTATATACCATATGTTATAATATATATAATATTTAGTTATCAATATAATTTATATAGAACACAATACAAAATATGTATTTGCTTACAAGTACATCCTTGTCCTGTCTGTTGAAGAGAGAAGTAGAACTTAAAAAATTTGTTGCTAAGTGGCTTGTGTTTCTTCTCTTCCAGGTGTTGGTTAGCTTTTTTGCCTTTCTGTCTACATTAGTGCTGTTCGGTAATGAGTTGGTTTATGTTATGCATTGTGATTTGTTCTTTTAATTTATATGTGATGTTTTTTTCCAGCTGAGGTGTAGTATTTTGACTATCAAGTGAAAACTTGTGATATTAAGTATTTGTATTTGAACATCTTTATGTTCATGTCAAGTGAGGTAGCTCCAGAGGCAGCAGCTCTGAAGCATTTTAGATAACACTGGCAATTCTCCTGGCATTAATGATGTTTAACTTTCAGAATTCTGAACTGGCTACTGGTACTGCAAACGGACAATTTCAGAAGATTAATGAACCAGAGAAGTAGTCACTCCTGTCAAGTGTGAAAGAGCACTCTGAATATGAGAGCAGCTAATACAGTTGCACTAAAGCTGGAAACGAACAAGGCTGTGTGTTTTTAAAAAACAAAAAACATAAACTGCAATATCTTAAATCTTCAGTTGGAGAGGAAAGTGAATGATAGAATCTGTTAATGCTTCTTTTTTCTAATTTATGATGATTTTGTAACAAAATTATAATAAATCGTTCAGTGTAATAAACCCCTGTGAGTGCACAGCAATGTCAGATCAAAACTGGCATTTTGCCAGTTTAAAATCACTTGTAAAATGAGCATATATAAAAGAGAAGGGTCAGAGCAGGGGTTGTACTCATGGGGAGGAAGATGAAAATACAGAAGGTAAGTACAGTGCTTTTTCACACAAATGTGGTATACTTGAGTGCTTTCATGAAACTGATTTAGTGAGGAGCTTTTTGTGTGTGTTCTTTTCCAAATAATAGTTTAGAAGTACAGTAATGGTCCAGAATATGCTTTTGCAAAGCAAGCCAGAATAACAGTGAAGTGAAACTGTACTTTAGACAGGAGGACCTCTTATCTAAACTATTGGATATAGGGTTAGTATTCCAGTAGGAAAGGCAGATAGTGGTGGATATAAAAAAAATTGCTCTTTTTATTTCCTGTAGTAGATATGGAGGTGACTATAGATAACATATATTACTCTCATTCCATCTTAATAAAAGGTTGGCAAACAATGTAATGTGAATACCAATACAAACTGTCGCTCCTGAATGCTTTTCTTTTTAGAATAGTAAAATCAATAGCTTGTATAGTAAGGGCTGAAAACCTTACAACAATTTTAGTGTCTCTGGAGACAGCAGTTTGCTCTAATGTACAATGAAAACACAAATGGTCATTCAAAAGCACTAGCAGTGAAAATTCTTGGTTTTATTAACTTTTGGTAACAATGCTATCATATTTAGAAATTCATACAAAAATATCCTTAATGTTAGATCAATCCTTAGTGGAAATTAGCACGTGCCTGGTTGTTACATTAAATATCCTTATGAGAATATGTATTTTTTTGGTTAATAAAGTAAAAAAGGTGCTGACTTCTGTTCCTAATTGTTAAATACCAATTTCTTTGAAGATCAACATGTTTATCTTTTTTAAAGCTTTTTTTAAAAACCCAGGTCTGAAACTTTTAAAGAAATGATTGATATGGCAGAGACAAGTGCTTTTTCACTTTAGATACAAATTTTGTGGCATCTTTCCCTTAGGAAAAGTTGTTAACTCTGTTATTATTTTTCAGTAAAAGAACAGTAGCTCTTTCATGTTTACCCAGAGTAATGACAAATCCTTAGAGATTACTGCAGAGCAAATGATGTACTGTCTGATCACATCCCAGCTGACCCCTCTGGTCCCTTACTTGCCTGTCTGTGTGCACTGCAACAGAGGTCCAAGATGTCTTGGCCTCTGAGAGTTAAATGTTCAAGCATATGCCGTGCCATTATTCTTTGTACTGCCAAGACAAGTCCCGTTCTTGGGCTGCCAGGTAACGTTATGGTAATCGTGGAGTTTGCTATAGCAGTGTCTTTAGGTAATGTAGATTGCCTGCTGCAGTTGGGAATAAGAGCTTCCACAATGTCCCAGAAGACAGATTTGAAAAACTGACACTTTCTAGATGCACTTACCACTCCTGGTGTGGATGGCTTGCCTTTAGATCGTGCTGAACTCATGTAGAATTGCATATCCCAGTTATCCTAATACCTTCGTATGCTATTGATGAGTTATAGAGCTTTAAATATATGTACACAGACTACAACGTGGAGAAATTTAGCTTATGAATGTCACCTGGATGTTGGAAAATGTTGGTTCTGTTTGAGGATATGTTAAACCTTTCCTTCCTGATTGTCTGAGCAGCTCTTACCTGTCTCTGTTACCCGATAGGTGCTTTTGACCCTAAAGAAAGTGTAAAAATTTCCAAAAATCTGGAAGATGCTCACAGCACATCTAATGACAGGAAGGCTGAAATTCTTCCCTGTTTCAACTGGAGACTCAGAAGTCCATTAGGAGGGCAGGAGTTCTGGATCTGAGAAGCTCCTGAAGCTGGGTTTGAAAGTGTCTATGCATTTCCACAGCCTGGTCTCTCATGTGCTGAGAACCTCTGTCTATAAGGCAGCTGTGAATGTTGTTGTCAGATTGTACATTCAGAGAGGAACTTTGAGGCCAGCCAGGAGATACGTATTATGCACAGACTTCTTTTCAGTCTACTTGAAACTGCACTGTCTTGATTTTTTTTAAACTTTTTTTTTTTGGTACATAAATTCTCTATTTGCCTTACTTTGATTTCTGTGAAGGGTGATTTCCACATAATCAGCAAATATTTGGTAATTTCCAAGGAAGCAGAAAGATGATGAAGCAAGTGTTTGAGCCCAGAGGGTCCTGTTGAATTTTGCTGTGAGATTATTGGTTGTTTGATTAAAAACAGATCAAAGTGCTGGAAGAGATTGACTTGAATATGTGCTATCACTGAGAGTCAATTTCTCTTCTTTGTCAATATTTCACCTTCCCAGACTGGATGCTGCTGTTGCTTCAGGAGAAACATGAACCAAAACTTAACAATGGCAAGTGTGTGTTTGAGACATTTTATATCAGTTCATTTCACAGTTATTAAAGCAACAGAATTGGAAATCTAATTGGCTGAAGGTTATAAGTACATTTAAGCTTTGTCATGTTTCAGGAATTACATGTATTTACTTCTTTTCAAAATAAAGAGATAACTGACTTGCTGATTTGACGACTATGAATTGCGGTGCTAAGGGAAGCTGGTAATGTTACATCTAAAATTGGTGATAGCTTTAAAAACTTGGTGCCTTATATTTATGTGAAAGTAAATTATCATATTTGTACCCATAAGTACGCACACTATAATGCTGTCTCTCTCCTTGATTAGTGTTTTATAAGATCCTTTTCTCATGTGGCAGTGTCCTGCAGTCTGCTATAGCACATTTGTAAACCTAAAAGCTGTGAATATATCTTTTAATATGCCACTTAAATTGATGCAATCCAAGCACACTTTTACATTCATATATACAGATTAGAATTGTTTATAGTTATCATGTGTTCTGTTGGCTATTTGTGATCAACTGAGGTATTTTTTAATAACTGTTAATGTGTTGTCTCTTTTACATAAACACTGGAGTACTTTATTTTTCTTTCGTAGGATGTGTGCAGTGTAATTAATTTTTAACTGTAAACATTTTAAATTGGGATTCTGAGTAGAAATTCTGAAATAGAGTATAATGCAGATGATCATGGAAATTTCTGTATCTCATGGAGAAGAATGCTTATATTCAGCAGTTGTTTTGTTTTACCTTATTTTTTAAAAAAAATGTATACTATTTTATGTAAAGCATGGAAACAACTGAGAGCCACTATGTTGGAAAATTTTTGTGCAAAGAACATGGTGTTTGTGAATGCCACTAATATGAGCAGGCTTAATATTTTGTTGAATCAGAATGAGTTTGTCACTCCTGGCAAAAAAGAAATCAACTGCCAGTAGATGTGATGAGTTTTAGTTTGAAGATAATTGAAGTTGGACTGTGACCAATCCTTCATATTAATTAATAGGAACAATGTGTTGTAACAAGAACCCCTCCAATTAGCTGATGATTTATAACTAAGAAGAACAGGGATTGACTTAAATCTCAGGAACTTTAGCACATTAAGTTAATGTAATTAAAAGAAATGAGAGCTGCTTTTGGCACACCTCATTTTAATTACGCAAAGTATGCATGTGCATGTTGCCTTGTGCTCATTTGAGCATGTTGTATGTTAATCAGGTGCTGTGGATATTACTGACTTTACTTTTGAAGTAGAAAACTGTGTTCAGAAAAACTTAAATCTCCAGGATTTTAAGGCAATGTTTAGTCTTCCTGTATTGTTTTGGGAAATTAAAAAAAAATAATAATAAAAAAAGGAGAAAATTTCAGCTTTGCATTTCTCATTTAGCTATTTTGAGAAATATGTATATCAACTCTTAACTAAAGTATTTACTTGTGAATTTATACAGTCACCTTAACCTGACTCTCTGGGAAATCTTGTTGGAATAATGTTCTGATGGAGAGGGAATATTAATACTTGGTAGAACTTCGTGTACTATCATTTTCATATTTCTGCTGTCACAGCTTCTCTGCTTCTCTAATCTGTTTTATGTGGTGACAGCACACATCTTTAAATAGTAGTATCAGAGGAAAAATAGAAATGTTTAGTGTGGAAAATGCACAGAAATACGAAGCTGAAATAAAAAGGGGAAGTGTACTTTCAAATTTGCAGAACAGTATTTTCCAGCAATTTACATTCAATCGTTTGACAAAACCTGTTGCACTTATTTTGATTTATTTAATTCTTTCCAGAGGCTAATAGTGTATTAATGGAATTTAAAAATGGAAAGGCACAATGTACAATGTATTTTTTGTGTTTTGTACACAAAACTTTCAAAAGTCATAGTCTTGAAATGCAAAAAACCTCAGTGTCACGTTTCCAGTTTGGCTTGATTTCCATTAGAGAACATGACTTGAGTGGTTTATGCAGGGAAGTGTTTGTGGGCAATGGAGGAGGGAGTTGCTGTTCCCTTGGGGTGGTGCGTGATGTCCTGGCTGGGCTGGGCAGCCCTGCTTGTCACCCGGCCATGCTGTGCCCAGGCAGCCCCCGGCCCGCAGCCCTGGCCCCGCTGAGGGAGTGTGCGAGGGAGAGGAGGATGCTGCTGCTCTGCCAAGTCACACTTAAGGGGAAGGGGAGGAACTGGTGCTGTGCATTGTATGGCATGCTGGGAAGAACAGAGCATATTGTTAGAAAGGCATCTTCATGGTATTGCCATGGGATAATTTGTATAGGACACTTGGGAGCCAAAATCCATGAAGAAAATTAGTTTCATTTTTATACTCGTAACTGGAAATTGTATCAAGACTATGTAACAGTGTTTATGCTTACTAGTGGTTTTTTTTTCATTCGTAAGACTGGAAAGTAATACAATGAGAATCACGATTTCTAAAAATTCTGAACATAACCCTTCCTGTGGAATTCTGGAAAGGAATTCCAGCAGCTACAGAAATTTCACTTCTGCATTAGCTCTGCTGGCAGAAACCACTATAGAAACATTTTTTGCTCTGAGACTATACCTTTTTATTTATCTACAATATTTTTATTTCTTTCTAGATATTGATGTATGATGTAGCATCTAAACTACCTGTTTTCTTTTCTTCCAGGCTGCTGAATCAGGAATAATAAAAGTGAAAACAATAGCTGCACGGAACGCAGATATTTTGGCAGGTAATTATTTGCAGTGCAATGGGAAAAGTAAAGCTGAGTTACAGATCGAAATGTTAAGAAGATGTCTTGGATATGTCTAATAATACTACATGTCTTTTACTGTGTGCTATATTGTTGATGCTTTACTTTTGGGCACCTAGCAAAAAATCTAGTAGCATAGGAGTTTTTTAATACTACTTCTTTTTCATGTTAGTGCTATTCTCGTGCTGAAGAAGGGCTCCATTTTCAGTTGATGCTCTACAAAAGTAATCATCCACTTAGAAAAATAATGTGAAATGCTTAAGACCCTACATTCTCAGTGTTTTGGTTGCTGTGGTTGAGTGCTCTGTGTGGAGCTCTGCAGTATGATCCACATCTGTGTATTAGTCCAGCCTTTGGGGAATTGTAACTGGCAGGCAAAATTCCATCTTTATCTGAGAAAAGGTCATTCAATTTAAGATGTTCCAATGCCTTGAGGGATGGGACGTATCTTGTGAGCTGCAGCTTTATAAGGACTTAAAACAATGTCTCTCGACTGTCTTCAACTTTATAAAGTTGGTTTCTTGCCAGTTTCTGGTAAAGCCCTTGGCCAGATTTGAATGTCCCTGCATTAATACTTGAGTGTCTACCCCAGATGTAGTCAAAATCCTTGAAATGCCAGATTGTTTGGAAGGTCCAGTGAAACAGCTGCAAAACCCGATCTTGTTTTGAGATATGTAAATCAGATATTGTTAAGGAGGCATTTTCTAAGATTATTTGAATTGACAGACCCGCTCCTCAATATTTCACTTTAATGCCTCTTTTTTATTTGTTTATTTTCTTTGTTTTTACTGCTGTCATGAATGCTGACATAAGTGGGAAAAGTATGCCAGGTAATGTCAGCTATATCAAAATACACAAACAAACAAGGGAAAGCTGTAGTTAGCCATTTGGGAAGCTGTCAACAAGTTACTGCATAAAGAAGTTTGTGTGTTAGAAAGCTAGTTTCTGATCCTGCAAAATTCTCTGGTTTTTAGTTTTCTAAGGGAAGAGATGGGAAAGATCATTAAATTTAGTCATGGATGGGCAGTCTTTGTTTTCATCTTTTTGAGGGAACACTTTCTGGTAGTCGGCAAAATTAAAAAAATAATTTTCTTTTGGAAAGTTTAAACTAGAATGTACCTAGTATTTATTTCATTTAAAAAACCTGCACAGATTTATTGTTAAGAGATTTGGGAAACCAGTGGGTCCTAAAAGTTACTTTAATTAGTTGATTTGCTGATAGGATAATAACTTTTTCCCACTCTGTTTCTCAGTTTTGTACTGGGAAAATGTACTTTGCCTGCACATTATCCTAACGTTCGATAGTTAAAGCATAATGTCATTAAACAGACTAAATTCTTTATGAACTCTTGTATTTTTTGAGGAATCAATTGTAACCTAATCTCATACATAAGTTAATGTCAAGAGATTGTCTCCTGTCTAATATTTAAAATCTTTTGAAGAAAAATAATGTATATACATTAGTAATAATAAAGCTGCAAAATGCTACTGTAATTGTGAAATCTAGTGGATACTTTTTGACTGCTAGATGATTTAGGAACATCTACGAGACATTCTAGTAATACAAATAAATATTTTGATCAGGATGTGATTTTTTTAAGATATTTTGACGTAAACTGTTATTTCACTAACATAGATAAGAACAACTGTATCAGATTGTTTTGAATAAGCTGATCTGATGCTTTCTTGAAGCATTTCATTGTGTAGGATTATAATTTTTAGAAAAATAGATGCAGGCTTAAAATCTTTATTAAAATATTAAAAATCTTTGTTATTTTTGGTGGGATATGTTTAACCTGCCAGAACTTTGAGGTCATTGATCTAGCCTTTCTTTCTCTTGGAAAAGTTAAGTTGAGCTGTTTCAAAGTCTTCATTCTTGGCAGTCTGTACATGCTTTATAATTTATTTATACGAATTTGAGAAATTCCAAAGGAAGAGGAAGCCTTAAATCACAGGAGATAAATTTGAGAAATTATTTCCATGTGGCTTTGAAATGTGCAAAACCGTACAATTTAGGAGTTCTGAAAAATCAGAATCATAATCTTGCTGATGAAATGAATGGGTAAGTTATACTTTCAAAAAACTTCTCATTTGTTATGGTTCAGTAAGTTAGATTTCTTTTTAATATTTACTGCCATAAATCAGTAGCAAAATGGAGACGGACCTGGCAATAAAAAATTTTTTGTGCATTTTAAGACCGAAGCTAATATAGTCACAGAATTGTGTGATCACAGAATACTCTGAGCTGGAAAGGATCATCAAAGTTTAGCTCCTGTCCCTCTGAACAGCAAAGCCCCAAGAATCACCCCATGTGCCTGGTTGCTATAAAACCAGATGAGTACCAAAGCAGATTTACAAAACATTAATTTTTCAGCTTCATAAAGTAAAAATACTTGTATAGATTCTGTTGTGAGATGGTTGCTTTTAATGGATTGTAGAAGAAAAATATTGTATAAGGCCTAAAGTTATTCTTTGCCATTTTTGCCATTCAGAATTATCTCCTGAGTCTCATGTTAAGGATAAATGTTTTGTGGTAACTTTTTGCTTGCTTTTTTCTGCTTGATGGTTAGAATTTAGTGGCAGTTCAGAAATGTCAGCTGGACCTAGAGCCTGCACTGGCTCTGAAGAGGCTGATGAAACTGGACTGTGTGTTGATATCACCCTAGAAGACCTATTATCTTACAGAAAGTTGGCATCCATAATTTATAGCCTATCCTTTTCGTAGAAACTTCTGAGTCAGTGTTTCAGTTGGAAAATATCACTAAAGTATATTTTTGTAGTTTTAACTTGTTTCATTTTTTTGCCAAATTAGTTGTAGTGATGCTTAATAGTAAAGATCATGTTTGCATTTTTATGTGAGAATGTATTTTTTGTTTGTGGTAACTACTGTCCTCTGAAAAGCGTGTGAAATTTTCCATTAATACATTTCTTCTACGACACGTAGACTAAAACATAGTGTATGACATTCATTGTAAGAACATACATTGAACTTCCAACTGTGAGGAAATTTTTAGTATCTGAAATGGTGATGAGATCACAATAAATCTAGATTTATTGTGCTAAAATCTTAGAAGTTTGCATGAATCAACAAACATACCTGCAAATGGAAAACCACTCATCAGTTGGAGTCATGCTTTCCTTTCATACTTTTAATATGTTTAATATTTTCATATTTTAAAATTTTATTATCTCAGATTTCTTGAGTTACTTTTATGGGAAAAAACTTGTTTTAAATGCCAGTGTAGAATGTTGTATTCATTATGAAGCTTTTTCTCCTGAACAAAAGGAAAAAAGGGAGAGAGAGAACTTTATGGAAACAGGTTTTCTCCTGGCAAAAGTTCATTTTAAGAAGCTACCCTTTGCCACTAAAACATTGTTTAAGAAATTCACAGCCAGGTGAACGTACCCTGGATATAAACAGTCCAGTCTCTTTCTCCTCCTGTTTTGCCAGTGGCAGTTTGCTCTTCCCCTTCCTGCCCTGTGGCTTGCAGTGTTGCTCTGTGCCACACTGTGTTGCTCCTGCATTAGCTGCTGAGGTGAAGCAGAGCAGAAGGACAATGCTACCAGCCTGAGACTGGTTCCTGTGGCAAGGCCAGGGAAACTGTGGGGCTGGCAGAGCCTTACACCTTCTTGCTAACCACGTGGACTCTTAAGTGGATGTTTTGGGTTTGGAAAGTCCCTCAAGTGTGTAAGGGAGAAGGTGCTTGGAATTTGAGCCTTGGCCAGGGTAATTGTGGAAGGGAGCTGTGTCAGCCCAGTGTCTGTCTTCACTTGGCTCTTCCCTGTGGTCCACGTGTAAATCCTAAATTTCCAAGACTGGAGATCGCTTTTTGTTATTAGGTGGGATTAACAATTTTTGCGTTGTATTTTGCAAAGTATTGAACACTGACTGCTTCCGTATCTCTCTTTGAAAGCATTGAAAGAGAACAGCTCAGAGGTGGTTCAGCCTTTTCTGATGGGTTGTGGAACAAAAGAACCAAAGATCACTCAGCTGTGTCTAGCAGCCATACAGAGGCTCATGTCTCATGAAGTTGTTTCAGAGGTAAGATCGATCTTTATGCAAAACCATAGGTATTTCAGAGTGAGAAATACAGACCTCAAACAGATGGTGAAGGAGTTGTTTTAGGAGGCTCTTTATATTATAATGAACATAGTCCACAAAATATTTTACGTGTATCTGGTTTTCAGTAATTAAAAGAAAACATTTTACACCATTAAAAAAAAGAAAAGGTGAGCAAATATTAGTAACTTCTAGAAGGAAACTAATAAAAATTGAAACCAGCTAATTTAGTTTGCATTCTTACACTACAGGAACTGAACACATAATGGACCTTGTGCATCCACGAAATACACTCTGTGCAATAACATCATAATGCTTTTGTTACAGTTTATTTTTAAAAATAAGGTAAAATGGATGCACATCTTCTGCAGCAGTAAATGTCATGATATGTTATGGTACTGCATATATAGTGTGTTAGGAAGCTGGTAAAAATAATGCTGTTAAAATACACCTTCAGTTGTGTTTGCATAATGTAAAATTACACTGCTTTCTCTCTGATATGAGTGAATTCTGAGGGTAAAATATATTTTTACTGTGTCTTCCATATTTCCAAGTAGAAAATTAAGTACATGCTTTCATTTGTACTACATATTAAGACATTTCTGCTGTTGGTTCTTTAAAAATACTTTGGGAAGCTTGCGACGATGAAATTGGCTTTGTATTCTCAATGTAGTGGTATGGTATAGACAAACAGGCACATTCAGTTATGACGTGCCTTTATGACAGTGATATTCTTACATATGTATACATGATATACCAGTATGTAAATACTGTAATAGTTGGCAAAAAATTATTTCTTTTTAGGCTGCAGCAGGAAACATTATTAATATGCTTTGGCAGTTGATGGAGAACAGTCTTGAAGAACTTAAATTGCTCCAGACAGTTCTTGTACTTTTAACAACCAATACAGTTGTGCATGATGAAGCACTGTCCAAGGTAAGAATTTGTTGGTGTCAACTACAGAACTTACAATGTCCATGGGGAACAGTGGGGAAATTTTACATATGAAGCACGTGAGAACAATGGACAAGAAGGGGGATTTCTTGATTCTATTGTGTCCCTATTGTCTTTATGACTAGACTCGGAAAACAGGGTTTCTTTTAGCTTCCTTTTCCATGTGTTTTATAATTCCTCCACAAGAATACATTCCTGACTTAATAGGAACTTGAAATAAAAACACTGGGTTAATACCTATCCATCTCATCTGTTAGGTTTGTTGTGTGTTTTTGAACTGGAATCAGAGCACGTACCACAGTGTAAATTCTCACTAACGGAGAAAATGTTAAAACAAGCTGCCTTCCACCCTGCCTTAAATCTCTTTTGAAAGCAGTCCAGTTATTGCTCTTTCAGTAAGAACTTTGGCTCATCCTTTTAAACATGAAACATTTTGGATATTATGTTTCAACTAAAACAAAAAATAAGGACCCTGTCCATTTTAATTTAAATTTTAAGATACTTCTCTTTGAAGAAGCAACATTGTTTACCCATTGTGAATTGTGAAACTCTGCTTGAAATAAGTTTCTCTTCTAGATTACATTGGAGAAACTTGGTTTCAGCCAGACATATATTGGGTGTTCACGTTTCAGTCAAGCTGTTGTAAGATTTCAAACTGATGTGGGAATATCATATGAGTAGAGTCCACAAATCATAGACATGAAAAAGAGGCAAAAGAAAATTCTGAATCTTGTGTGGCTCAGAGCATGTAGCACTGTGGCCAAGTGTGGTTGAGGTTCTTGGAAGTGCAGGAACACAGAATATGAAGAGAAGAACAAGAAACACAGGTTTCACTGCACGTACAGATGTTAATTCTCAAAATTCATTATAAAATAGGTAAGTATTAAACTGTGAGTCAGAGGTAATAATAAAGTCTGATGGGAAAAAGTATTCAGGTCATTGTCCGCACAATGACACGTTAAAATGCATGTCTTAGGAATCACAGCAGATAAGGCAACATGATTGTGAAAGTATTGTGATTCAGTGTAGGAGAGGAATGACATTGTAGCTTTGGAGCTAACTGACCTTTCTATGATTAACCATACAATCCTAATGTCCTTTTGACATTAATATTCATACAAGTTGTTTTGTGTGATGATTACTGTGTATTCTCTGTGTGATGACTGTACTTTTTATTGGCACATCGTAATGTCTTCAGTTAATACCAGTTTTTGATTGACTTTGGGGAAGATTACTAAAGAGTTTTTTGGCTAGAGTAATCCATAAAGCTTATTCTCGTTCTTCAAATTTAAAATTATTAAGTTTTTTTTTCTGGGCAACCTTTTGACAAACTTAGCAGAAAGCATTCCTCAATCCATCAACCTGCTTGACTCTTAGCTAAAAGATGAAATGTATTGTTGTAAGGTGATATTTTTTTCTGGTTTTTTTTCCCTTCAGGCAATTGTACTTTGCTTTCGATTGCACTTTACAAAAGATAATATCACAAATAACACTGCAGCAGCCACAGTGCGGCAGGTAGTTACTGTCGTGTTTGAGAGAGTGGTTGCTGAAGACGAACGATATAAAGGTGGGCATACTGCTTACTCAGCTTGCTTTTATTGACTTGCTTTTTTGACACATATCAGATGTTTCTCTTTCAGATAAAGAGGTAGTAAAATGTCTACAGATGTTATAAAAAAGTCACAGACATCATTAATTTTAACTTGTCTTTTATATACTTACTTGTATTTGGAGGAGATGAAATCCTTTGCCATTGTATCAGTCCAATTCAGTACACCAATATATAAAACATAGATTTTTTTTTTTTTTCCCCAAGCTGTGAGAACTGGTCTTCAGGTTAGGGCTGTGAAAGGATTTGAGGTGAGGGTGTCATTTAAGGTAAAAATACCATAGATTACTGAGTGGGAAATACATGGCAGTAGTAGTTTTGAAGAGAACATTTGAAAGAAGTGCTTGGTATTGATGATCTTTGGTAGTCAATCTTATGTTTGTTTTTATAGAGTTGATAAGTTGCAGAAGAAGTACCTGTCATTCTCACGGAATATTTCTCTAAGAACACTTAATGCGTATTTGATTTTTAACAGTTCCTGTGTTCACAAAACTTTGTTTTGTTTTTTTGCACAGATGCTATTGACCAGCCAGCTGCAATTCAAGGGAATAGTAATAGAAGATCTGTCAGTACACTGAAGCCATGTGCTAAGGATGCATATATGCTTTTTCAGGTAGTTGGGGAGCATATATTTATATATTTGCAGTTAAGTTTGGGTGCTTCTACATCTCTTTAAGAAATTTTAAGGATTTGCTGTTGGCATATTAACAATGTCCTTAACCAGAGCCTTGGGCTTTCTTATGTGTATTTATTGAAATTGGTGATGATATGCTGTATCACAGGGGAATGATGGGAAAATGAAGACAAAGTGGTCTTGGAAAACATTTTACTCTAAATCTTAAATAATAGCTAAGCGTACATGTCTCCATTAAATTCAAGATTCTTATTTCTCTGAGCCTGTGGTGGGTTGACTCTGGCTGGACTCTCAAGTGCCCCCCAAGCTGCTCTACCACTCCCCATCCCAGCTGGACGGGGAGAGAAAATACGGTGGAAAACAATTCATAGGTTCTTTATAAGGCAGTTTACTAAAGCAAAAGGTTGCATGTGCATAAGCCAAGTGCATCAGCGAGGAATGTTCAGCCACTTCCTGGGAAGCAGGGCTTCAGAATGCATGGCAGTTGCTCCCAAAGGCAAACATTGTAAATAATGTCTCCCTTCCTCCTCCATTTCTCGGATTCTATAACTGAGGTTAAGCAAAGACATCTTTGGTTAATTTGGCATGACCTTTTCTGTGTCCCCTCCCAGGATCTTTCCCAGCCCCTTGGTGGCGGTAGGGAGGAATCCTGAGAGACAGCGTTGAGGCTGTGCCAGTGCTACTCAGATGTAGCCGCAACACTGGTGTGTTATCAGCACCTTTCCAGCTACCAATCCAGAGCTCAGCACTATGGGGAAAATTAACTCCATCTCAGCCAGACCCAAAACAGAGCAAAACATTGCAACTGTAGTTCAGTCCTGTTTCTTGTGCTTGGTATTGGACATAAAAGCAAGTACGTAGTGAAGAGGTGTAGTTGTATTCATGACACCAGTAAAAGTCTTCTTGACTTAGCAAATTCACTGGTCTTGAGAGATTTCTGAGGGTGGGAATGAACACACATGCTACAAGGATACCAGCAAAGTTTAAAATTTCTTTGAAAAGTTTTCTGTGCTTTATAATTTATGTAAAAAAATGTATTTAAAGAAAAATAATGTTGAAATTGGAAAACTACTCACAAAAGAGGAGAGCATATAGATTCCATTATAAACTCAGGAAACTTTCTTGGTACAGGACTATACAGAGAATGTAAATGTTACTATGTTTCTTTCTAAGGATCTTTGTCAGTTAGTTAATGCTGATGCTCCCTACTGGCTCGTGGGTATGACTGAAATGACACGGACATTTGGCCTTGAACTTCTTGAGTCGGTCCTCAATGACTTTCCACAAGTGTTTTTACAAGTGAGTAGTTCTTAGATGGAAAACAGTAAGACTTTTGTTCACATAGGTAGTAAAATCTACACTTCCTCTAAATTAAATCCTCTTTAATTTAACATGAATACTGTTTTCCTGAAGGACTTGTAGCTTTTACATATGGTGGGGGGTAATAGAAAAGTTCCCTGTGCTTTTTGACCATGTTTTTCTATTCCCAAACAACTTTATTTATGTTTATACATTTTGTAGAGCATGTTTTAGTCTGTTTCACTTTTGGTTTTGCCATTAATATCTCCTCCAGAGATGCATTTTCTTATCTTGCCTGATCTGTGACAGCTCTGTAACTAAATTTGTGGAATTGTTATTTCTACAAAAGTATTAACCTCACCCCACTTGTAAAGTAAGAATCATGACTGTGAATTGCATGTATCTACTGCATGTAAATGCACCATGATCCTGCAGTAGTATGTTTGAGCTGACAGCAGGTAAATTTGAAAAATCTATAAATATATGTGATATATTAGCAGCCTATTTCAACTTGCAAAATACAAGAAGAGAGGTGCATGGCATGACCCTGACCATTGTAATTTCATACTTCTTGGTAGCTTTACAATGGTGTCTGCAGTTCTGCCTTTTCATTTCCTGATTTTAATTTATACCAAGATTTACATGATTTCAGACTGCTTGATCATAACTACAGATGTAAATAAGATTCATTATCAGAGCTACTGGTAGCAACTAAGGAATATCAGCATATAACTTTTTCTGTTTTCTTTTTCAGCATCAGGAATTCAGTTTTCTTCTTAAAGAAAGGGTATGCCCTCTGGTTATAAAGCTCTTCTCCCCAAATATCAAATTCAGGCAAGGTTCCACCACCTCATCTTCCCCAGCACCAGTGGAAAAACCATACTTTCCCATCTGTATGCGTTTGCTGCGAGTAGTTTCTGTTTTGATTAAACAGTTTTACAGTTTGCTGGTAAGAATGTGCTCAAATCTTCTTTATACAATTTCGTTTTTCTATATATATGCCAGTGCTGTGATCAGCAGTAGTATTGATTAGCTCTTGGGAACTGTTGACGTCTACTGAGGGAAGAGAAGGCTAAATATGCTTTTCCTCTTAGGTGTATTTGTGTTTACATGTATTCTAAATGTATGATTTTGTTTAACATGGACCTGTATGATTTTCATAGTAGATTAGCTGTTGTCTTTTCTCTATTTAACTGACTTTCAGGTTCTGGGAACCTTTTGATCTTCTGTTGTTTTCCTGACTTTAGATAATGATGATTACTGTGCCTTGTTAATACTTTCTAAGAGGTTTTTGATTTGAGTTGCTAAAGCTGTTGACAGAATGTGGGTAAAAAACACATGTTCAGCTGTTCTTATGGTCCTGAGTTTGGGATAGTTGCTAAAAAAGATAGTTGTCTGTTTCATTTGTTTACTGTAGCAAATGTATGACCTTTTTTGCAATGTGTGTGAGGAATTTAACCCCTTCAGTACAACTGCATATGTAGTTTTAGCTTGTCAAAAATATTATGATTATTAGTTATGTTTTTATATAATTCTGAGTAAATACTCGTTCAAGGGGTTTTTTTTAGATTCTGTACAAATCTTGCTGTGATAGGACTCCTGAAATGAAAGTTTTTTGGAGAAAATATTTTGCAGGAAGCTTTTTCTTTTTACTAATTATTGTAAACTATATTTTAGGTAACAGAATGTGAAATCTTTCTGTCATTGCTGGTTAAATTTCTGGATGCAGACAAACCACAGTGGCTACGAGCTGTTGCAGTAGAATCTATTCACAGGCTTTGTGTGCAGCCTCAGCTATTAAGGTATTAAATATATTGAGTTTTGCTTTTACATAAAGTTTAAGATGTATTTTTATTATTTTTCTCTAACGGAAGATGCTTCCTAAAACATTGCAAATATGTAGGAACTTAAATGCAATAGGCTCTTCATGATGATTTTGCATAATATATTAGGCAATGCTTATTATCCAGGGAGGGCTGAATTTCAGTTGTTTGAGTATGTCTGTGTCTTAGCAGCATCAAACGAGCATTTACCTAAAATTAAATAGTATTGTTTACCTAAATATTTGCCATTAAAATGTGCTTTTAGTCTACAGTTTGGAGTGTGTGTGGGAGGGTGAAGTTGCTGTTAAAATATTCTTTTAGTCCCCAGGTGGTCAAATACTTTGTTTTATGAAATACTTTCCAGGTCTTTTTGTCAGTCGTATGATATGAAGCAGCATTCCACTAAAGTTTTCCGTGATATTGTGAATGCACTGGGGTCCTTTATCCAGTCTCTATTTCTTGTACCAAGCACAGGGAGCACATCAGCAACGCCAAACCAAACTGGTAAAGCCTTGTCCTTGTTATTATTATTTTATTTTTCCGTCATTTTCTTGTAATAATGAATTATGTTTTGATTCAGCTCTGGTACAGCTCTGTACTTCTGTGTTTATTTTGGTGAAAAGCTAGCTTGAGACAAACTAGTGTTCTCAGCTCTGGTGCAACGGGGGATTTTATCTACCTGTATTGTGGGAAGGTGTAGACCCCAGTCAGCAGAGCAGTGCTCCTGCCTTGATTCCTGTTTCTGCAGTGACCAAGCTCCTTGTTTCACAACTTTTCAGAGGGAAATTCAGATAGAGTTATTTCTAATTTCTGACTATAAAAAATGTGTCTGATTTCTGTCTTCATGTGCGGGGATGTCATTTATGGCAGTGTGCAGTTTAAGTAGTAAGACTGTGTGTTTGTGGGAGGCAATCACTAATTCTTCTGGATGTTCAAGGCCAAAACTGGACTGAGGGAGCCAAGAGGTAGAATGAAAGATGTGTATTTTACAAATGATCTCTGTCTTTTTTGTAAGCTGAAAACAGACACTTACTGAAATTAACTTGATTTTGGTTATTTTTGCAGCCAGGATTTTGGCATTTTGCTAGGTATATTTGTATTTTAATAAGAGGAAATGATCATTCTGTTAATGCCTTTGCAGGTGTTTACGTCCAAGTTAAAGCTCTCTGCTTCTTTCTGTAGTTCTGGAAGCAGACAGCAACAAACAATGTAAAAATATTTGTAAGGGTATGTTTTGATATACCTTCTTTCAAGAGATAAAAGCCAAATAAGTGTAATTATTGTCTATCATACCTACTATTAAATTAAGAAACATTGAAAAGTGTAGGTTTAGACTCACACCTTTCAGTGTTCACTCATGAAATTGGAATCCCATGCTGGACGTAGCAGCGATAGCATAAGGTGAAATTTGTGTCAGTGTCTGTTGTTCTGTTGTAGCTGTCAGTACAGCAACTGATAGAACACTTCTATTAGTATTATTTCTAGGTTAGCTTAATTATCTTAAAGTAAATCAGAAAAGCACTTTTCATCACGTAACATGCACATATGAGAAGCCATTCTATAATACTCATTCTGGAAATGTAAATTTTGCCTCATGTGAAGCAGCACTGCAGTAGGATCATACCTCTAGTGCTGTTGCTATTTCTCTGGGTTATTATTTCAGTTTGTTTTCTATTTTCCTTTTCACTTCTTTCTGCCGAAATGTTTCTCATGTCACTTTCTCATGCTCATCTCTTTCTGCCTTTTTTCCTACTATGGCCATATTTGGCAGGCAAAGAGCAGATCAATGCAATGTAATTTTCGAACTGAGTCTTCTGATTATAACAGCAATCCTCTCAGAGCAGGCTGTCTTTTGGAATCATAGAATGGTTTGTGTTGGAAGAGACCTTCAAGAGGTCCACTTTTTTTACTGGGCAGTGTTTACCACCCACTTTAATGAGTTAGATTAATACAAAAATAGTTGTATATGTCTGACTGCACAGTGGGACCATAGAAAACGACACCAGTGTAACTGTGTTAGTGGCAGTGTTTGGTTAACCATTTGTGTTTAGCAGCATGATTTTTTTGTTTCAGTCTGTTAAGTGCTACTGTGTTAAAGTGTATGCATAAGCTTCTGTGTATTCATATTGCCTAAATTAGTAGTTTACTCTCCACATGTTAAAAGCAAGCAGACCAAAATGGCAGGTATACTGTGAGTTGCCTTCCTGGGGACTCAGCTCTCTCTCCCCATTGTCTCTTCAGAGAGAATCTGAACCTGTAGGGGACCCATTAGTAAGTATAGATGTCCTTCTCTATGAGGGAAGTGTATATATGCAGAATTCCATGTTCTTTTAGCTGCTTTTTTTGGCTTCCTCAGTTGGAACCAAAATTTGTTCCTTCCTAGCTGTTGGTTGGCACATTGTCAGCTCTTCCCTGATGAAGTTTGTTTTGTTCTACCTTGGCATGGAACAGATTCAAATGTTGCCATTCTCCTTCAGTTCTCTTCTTGTGGTTTTTGCATTTCTGAAATCTTGAAAGTTTGCTATTGGAATACTTAAACTTTCTAGCTACTGAGTTCTAGATGCAGCTATGTAAATAATCTGTAACTTTCAAGTATCTGTCTGACTCTTCACTAAAACATGCATTGTTTCATCAAGACTGTAAGTTGGATTCATTCACAGAACGTTAGGAATGTTGCTGTACCTTTCACAGAAACATTATATTCTGACTGGAAATTAGGCAGCTGGCATCAATGAACTGCACATAAGATTATGTTTTAGACAGCAGAGGGAGCTCAGAAATAGTTTTTTGTATTGTTGTTTTTTGTTACTGAACTGGTGTCTTCAGATTAATCCTGGTGTCTCAAAAATTAAATGTAGAAAAAAGATGTTTGCTGATCACAAATATGAGATTGGTTGATTTTATCACATTGTTTTTCTGAACAGGAAGCAGTGTATCAGGGAATACTGGCTCAGCACAAACTAACTCAGGAGTGCTTGGAATGGGTGGAGGTGCAACTGTATTACCTGCCTTTGAGTACAGAGGCACTTGGATACCCATCCTGAATGTAACAGTACAAGGCAGTGCTAAAGCTACATAGTGAGTACCTCTGTCTTTTTGAAAATGTTTGTAACAAGTATTTTTATTTTGAATTCTATGATTTAAGGATTTTTTTTACTAGTGAATATTGAGGTCTTGGTTTCACTGGCATTGAAGTATGTTAAGAATTTTCTCTTTGGTGGTGCCATGAGGTGTTCTGGTATTTTTGCTTTTTTTTCTGAATGCCCTGGATTCTGATTGGAATGTCCGCTATGGTTTTAGCATCAGTTGGGTTTTGTTTTCCTACCATGCTATTTGTATTAACTCTTCACTTTTAGGCCTCCCTGTAGTATATAACAATTTTGGAATACCTGTTACTGCATTTTGTAATGGCAAACTTGAAGGGCATTAAGCAAATAGGAGGACATCAGTAGGAATGAAAAATAGCTTTCTCACACCAGCTTTACTATATTTACAGTTTTTATTGTGCAGGATATTGTGGTAGATACTGGTCTGGTTGTCTTTTTGAACAATATATTGACCTGTATACCAAGGCTAGATTCTGAATGCTCCTTAGAATGGCCAATTGTTTTGTCATGACTTTGTACAATGGAGATACTGTTTTCAATTTAAATCTTTGAATACTATGTTACTTTTTAAATAGTGCCGTTTTTTTCATGTCAGTGATGACCATTGAAGGACAAGCTCTTCCAAACCTGAAGTTATTTGTACCACCATAAAATTTTGGCATACTAAAATTCAGTGAAATCTGCAAATGGCCTGAATCTCAATATTTTTAGGGTAGAAACTCCTTTATCTGCCTTTGAGATGCAGAAGAAAAAAAAAAATCATCCTCAGATTTCAATAGTTAATGTGTATGTGTTGATTTTTTGTTCCAGCAGTGGACATGAATGTTATTTTAATTTACCTGCATGTTCTCAGGGAATGCAAATTTTTTATTTGGTGAGCTACTACAACCTCTACTTTTCTTTTTTCTTACTTTCTATTCTTAACTGGTTCAAGAATCTTGCAGCCACCATCACAGTCTCCTGTGCTGCTCTAAACTTGCTTATTTTTTACCTTTGGATACCTCAAGTGACTCTATGATTTTTCTCTGCATTTTCTTTTGTATAAGATACCAGAGTTGTCACAAGCATTTCACAGCAGTTTTTTTCTCCTATCTTGTATTTTTTTTCTGTAGTCCCTGTATGTAAGGAGATGACTTGCTGTAACGGGTCACTTCCTAGCACCAATTCTCTTCTTCTGCCATTAGATTTTTGTGCAGTGGCCACATCTCATACTTTATACAAGCTTTTCCACAGACCACTATGCCTTGTCTTCCCCTTTACATAAGGAAGTAAGTGTTTTTAAGAGGAATAGACAAACTATTCAAGACTTTTCATGGCCATTGCCATGTAACAGTAACAACTCATGTGATTTATTCAGTAGTTAGCATTTCCTGTCTTTGAAAGTAAGAGGACATGACCTCTACCTCACAAATATATTGCAACTATAAAACCCATTAATACTTTTAATTAGACCTACTTATATAGAGGGTGAAATGCTGACCATTTGATTTAGCTGTAGTTCCTGTGCCCCCAGATACCTGAGGCAGCTATCTTCAGGAAATTAGAGGTAATAACTGAAGTGTTCCTTGGGAGAAGGAAAAATTTGTGCAGACGAGAGTGGTGACACTACAGTATAAAAGTGTCTTTGGTATATATTAGCTGGAATAGGTAGCTTTTTAAAGAGTAGTTTGTAGAGTAAAAAATGATAAAATAATGATTGTTGTGGTAGCAGGTAGTTTTTGTAACAGACTGTCTCTACATGTATACATGCTACTGCTGTGTCAGCTACAATTTCTGTTGGGTTTGTAACTCAGCAGTTCTTTATGTGCTTTTAAGGTAAAAGATGGAGAAAAGTGGCGATGAGGCTGCTGTTCCAGCATAGTGATGTTTTAATTGCATGCTTTTCAGCAGTGAATCATGTAGACATATCCTCTTTGTACAAATAACTTCCATTGTTTACCTGTGTATGTAGGTGATGAATATTTGGCCATGTAATAACTTAGCTATGCACAGGCTTTTCTAGTCACGTGAACTCAAAGATAATGATAATAGAACGTCTGACTTGTTCTCGATTTGTTACAACTATGTTCATACTGTCATGACTTTCTGATGTATTTCCTCTGTTGTTCCTAGGTACTCGTATTCTTCTGAGTAAGTTCTGTTGCAGTGGATCTAAGTAAAATAATAATACAAGTAGAATACACATGATGCTTGCTCATATGTATTAATTTAAAAAAAATTTTTTTGCAGGTCTGTACTCAGCGTTTGTACCCTTTTGGTTACTGTCTTATTAGTGACTCATTTACTCTTAATGGCGTAAACGGTTTTTTTCTTGAGCTGCAGTAAATCTTGAAGGATTTTATTTGGGGTCTGTTTGTACTTAACATTCATTTGGAATCTTGTTTTTTATTATTGTTTTTAAACATAGTGGTATTGCTACACACTTGTCATGTTTTCAATTTTTTAGTTTGGAAATGCTGGACAAAGTAGAGCCACCTACAATCCCTGAAGGCTATGCAATGTCAGTGGCATTTCACTGTTTGCTGGATCTTGTGCGTGGTATCACTACCATGATTGAAGGAGAGTTGGGAGAGGCAGAAACCATCATTCAAACCACAACAGAGGCAACTTCATTACCAGCACAGTCTTCAGAGCAAGATTTGCAGTCTGTTTCTGACCAATCAGAGAAAGAACTAGGTATCTGAAAATGTGAACACTATATGAAATACAACAGTTTTACAGAAAGCAGATTTTAAAATTTCATGCTTTTTTGCTTAAATTTATTGTTTCTTATTAATACATAAAAACTTTCAATGAAGTGTTGTTTTTTGGTTTTTTTTAATGGAACAGCAGTTCCATTAAAAAAACACTTGACTTGATGTTCTGCTTTTGGGTTAACACTGAGATCTAAGCTCACAAGAGACAACCTGACTGACAGAAATGGAGGTATGACCACATTAAAGAAAAATATATTTCTAGTAACAAGAGAAAAAGAATGTTTTAATGGAGAGATTTTAAGTAAGATTGCAGTATATAGAGGACTTCTTTAAAAGCAGAATTGATGTGAACTGAGGATTCTCTTTGTGGAACATATGACGAGTCTGTATAGGGGTGTGTATGTACAGAAAGACATGTTTTTGAACAGTGAGTTTGGCTCGTGCTCCAGGAAGCCAAGACCGTATAGCTGAAGTTTGAGCCGAGGCACCGGGACTGCGGAAAGTAGAGGAGGGAGAAGCAGAGGGCTTTGTCCCGGGCCCTGCCCCGGGAGCAGGGAGCTCTCCGTGGTGCTGTGGAGCCCTGGCTCTGCGCGGGGGCTTGGCGTGGCCCCATGGAGGGAGATGTTCAAATGGGCTGGGCAGCTACCCGTTTGCTAGAATTAATTACAAAATTGTAATTAATTCTGTAATTATTATATTACAGGAAAAAAACCTTATGGAGAATTATAGATACCACGGGAGAGTATTTTTACTTCACTGCAAAATTTCAGTTTTCACGTTTTTGCACTTATGAATGTTTATTTTTATAGACAAAGATGAAAAATGATTATATATACCATGCTAAGTTGG
Source organism: Oriolus oriolus (assembly GCA_013400235.1). Classification (NCBI taxonomy): domain Eukaryota; kingdom Metazoa; phylum Chordata; class Aves; order Passeriformes; family Corvidae; genus Oriolus; species Oriolus oriolus. The sequence continues at coordinate 479,100 of VXBT01004902.1, forward strand.
ATTTTGGTGGTTTTTTTGGTGCTATTTAGAGAATGTATTGCCCTGGTGACTTTTTTTTACCTCAGAAATGTTACTTTAAATGCAAGCTGTGTAAGTAATACTGGTGTGAGTGTGTTTCTGTATGCACATATATCTGGCTGTGTAAACATACATACAAAAACACACTTTAAAAGACGCAGTAGCAAGCATTTTGTTTGTGATACAATTAAAAATTATTAAGGGAACTACTGTGTTTCTGATGTAAAAAAGTTAATGTATTTTTTTTCAAGTTAGCAGAGCTGTCTGGGAAGAAATGGTGAATGCTTGTTGGTGTGGTCTTCTGGCTGCTCTATCCCTCCTACTTGATGCAAGGTATCTGGTCTTTCATGTCTCTTGATTTTTTTCCTAAGTTGATATTCCAAGCTATATTTTGAACTGACTTTTGATACCGGTCAAATTGACAGTTGTCAGCGTAAGTGCTGTTCATGACATCTGAGTAGTCAGGTTTGTGGCTTAGACTGAGTGAGTAAATGACACAGAAGTCTCCAGAAGTCCAACATCAGCCTTTAATGTATTTCAATATAGAACAATTAATTGCATGTTCAAAGTTGCATTGAAAATATTTAAATTATCTTTATTTCTTTTTACTTTTTGTGCATATTTCAGCTATTGAAGCGATTCCATGTCCTGATTACTGCAGATAAGAGACTAAGTAATGTCTTGGTACTTGTTAGTACTATCTAATCTTTAAACTGGGAAAGCTTTTTACTATGTAATGACTGTGGTAAATTAATTGCCTCCTTCAAAGAACCTTTTGTTATCAAACACCATTTTCTGAAATTACTTTAAAGTATCTTCTCATAGTCTCATTTACCATGTCACTGGGAAATAAAGTCCAATTTTGTAGAAAGTAGTTCTGAAGAATTCTGTTGATTGGTTATGCTTGTTCTTCAATATTTATAGTGTTAATGGGTTTAAAGTATACGTTCTCATGGCTTTCAGTTTCGGTTAGCTGCCTGCTTCTGTGCTCTGTATTAATTATAGCTGAACAATGTGTACTCTTTCAGCACTGATGAAGCTGCCACTGAAAATATTCTAAAAGCAGAATTGACCATGGCTGCACTTTGTGGAAGACTGGGTCTTGTAACATCAAGAGATGCCTTTATCACTGCCATTTGCAAAGGATCCTTGCCTCCTCACTATGCCCTTACTGTATTAAACAGCACAACTGCAGCTCTGTCCAGCAAATGTAAATATATAAATTTTTCTTAATTGTGTTTCTTTGTATTGTCCTCTTAACACAAACTTTTTGAGGATGTGATTCCAAAGACATGCAGCTGTAGTATTTAGCTATATTAAAGTAAGTTAGAATCCTCAGACAGCACCTACATCACCTGCTTTCCAGAACTAGTTAGTCTTGCAGCATTTGCTGGGTATCATTCTGATCAACCTAAAACTTCCTGAATGTTTAGCATATGTAAGTTCAAATTCTAAGGAGATCTGTCTACCTTTGTAAAGATCTGCTAGGATATGTAATTAAGGTGTTCAAAATCTGACAAGGTCTCTGGGCACCTTGGATTCTAAAGCTTTGGCTAGAGCATTTGTGACAGCACCCTTACTTCAGTTCAGTGTACCAGCTGAGTGTGTTACTAGATTGTAAGTCTGTGAAGAAGTATGCATGACTGAGCTACACAAACATCTATTGAAGAAAAGTGGGGAACCTCAGTTATTTTATATAAGTTGCTCTCCTTTTTACAAGTGTGTTATAAAATAGGTGTCCTGAAGTCCCATATTGGAAAAGTATCATTGTACAGCATTGATGACACCTTTGTTTTCTGAGTGCATTAGTACAATGGTAGCACACAGTGATACCATTTACACACAATTACTCCCAAAAACTGAGTTGAGACGGTCTAATGCTCAGATCTTAGGCATAAATATTTCAGTCTTGACATAAAATATGTGAATGTATTGCAAGAAATATCTAACAGTTAGAAACAGGAAGTAATTGCTGGATCTTTAACTCTCTAGGGCAATGACATAGTAATCTAAATATGACTAAAGGTCTCAAAGTGGGGGTATGTTAAAGCTAATACTGAAAAAAAAAATCTCCTGAGTGTGTTTGCCAGAAGATGGTTCTTACCACAAGTAAATACTGAATTTTAAATTTAGATTTTTTTTTTCTTTTCAATTTTCCTCCAGCATATTCCATTCAGGGACAGAATGTTCAAATGATTAGTCCCTCAAGTGAGTCTCACCAGCAAGTTGTAGCAGTAGGGCAACCCTTAGCTCTTCAGCCACAGGGAACAGTTATGGTAAGTACAACTTGTAAGTGATCTTACTTCACTTAACTACTTCTTCTTGCATCTCAATGTGTCTCAAAACCAGGCTGCAGATAAACAGCCTTCCTACAAATAATGGCCATCTGTACTATTGTCCTAAGGTTTTAATTTGGAACAGCCCTGGACAGTAAAGTTCTCTAGTTGCAAAGAATTCTTAGTCTTGGTTTTTTCTGGCTATTAGCTCAGAAGTTCCCATCCATTCCGTTTGGAAAACACTAGATCTCAGCTGTGTTATGTGCCTGTGTGTGAAGGTTCACTTAAGATAGACTGATTTTGTGGAGATGATGAATTAAGCTGGAGTACTTGAACTTGTGTCTGATAATAATGTGAAATTGGGAGGAGAGGGCAGTGATCAAATCACAGAATCACAGAATAATTTGGGTTGGAAGGGACTTTAAAGATCATCTAGTTCCAGCCCCCTGGCCATGTGCAGGGACACCTTCCACTAGACTGGCTTGCTCAGAGCCCCATCCAGCCTGGCCTTGAACATTGCCAGGGATGGGGCATCCACAGCTTCCCTGGGCAACCTGTTCCAGTGCCTCACCAGCCTCACAGTAAAGAATTCTTTCCTAATGCCAAAACATATTTTCTTTCAATTTGAACCCATTTCCTCTTGTCCTGTCACTACATGCTCTTGTAAATAGTCTTGCCTCATTTTTCGTGAAAGTTCCCTTCAGGTACTGAAAGGCTGCAATTCGGTCATCCCTAAGTCTTCGCCTTTCCAGGCTGAACAATCCCAATTCTCTCAGCCTTTCCTCATAGGAGGAGTGTTCCACCCCTCTAAACATCCTGGTGGCCCTCCAACAGATCAGTTTCCTTCCTGTGTTGGGGGCCTCAGAGCTGGATACAGCACTCAAGTACTCATATTCAGCACCAAGATAAGACTGAGAGAAGGAGGAGAGATACTGAACTACTTCTCTAAAAAAATGTATTTCACTAGTGCAAACACAATGTAATCTTTAAGCACTTAAGTAAAAATTGGAAGTTTGCTAGAAACACTATCATTGTGGAATGATAAAAATTGTATGGCTATTTGGTTGTTGTTTTTTTTATTTCATAGTTGACATCAAAAAATATCCAGTGTATGAGGACATTACTCAACTTAGCTCACTTCCATGGAGCTGTTCTTGGTACCTCGTGGCAACTTGTCCTGGCTACTCTTCAGGTATCACAGGAAATATTTATGCCTTGCTCTTATGCCTTGGTGTTTTTCTATAATTGGGTTTTCAGTTGCTCAGTGAGCAGTAGAAGCAGCTTTGATTCTTCTCATGGTGTACTGTAGCATTTCTCTTGAGTTCTGTTTGGCTGGAAGGTTGGTGGCTAGCTTGAGTATAATGCTAATTTCTTCTCTGCCTGAAAAGGTTTTCCTGCTGAAAATGATCCTTTTGTATTTTTCAGCATCTTGTGTGGATTCTGGGACTGAAGCCTAGTGTTGGGGGTGCATTAAAACCTGGAAGAGCTGTGGAAGGGCCCAGCACAGTAAGCATGATTGTTTTTCACCTAATGATTATGCAGTATTTTCTATTACAATCTGTAAGAGATATTTCTGTCTTTTTTTCAAGGTTCTGACTACAGCAGTTATGACTGATCTGCCGTCTATATCCAGCATGATTTCAAAGCTTTTCGAAAACTCACAGTAAGAAACCTTATCTTATAAGTAAAATAATGTATGTATGTCAAACTCAACAGTGTTTTGATAGCAGTTATTTTTCAGGTACCTTGACGATGTGTCTTTACATCACTTAATAAATGCCCTTTGCTCCTTGTCTCTGGAAGCCATGGATATGGCCTATGGAAACAATAAGGTATAAAAAGAGTTGCTTATTTTCTTTTTAGATGTTTTTGTGAAACAGGCAGAACACTTGTACATTTATCCTTTAAGCTAACTATTTCTAATACTAAAAAGTGTAATACCTTTGATGCTCTGGATTAAAAAATTAATTATGAACCAGAGAATGTCTTGTTTTTAATGGTTCATACAGTTACTAAATTCTCTGAATATCCTCGTGTTCCTGTGCTTTTTGTTAATTAAGGAATGTCATGTGTTTCCATTAATAAGATTGTGGGTGGATGAAACTTTTAAAAAACCTTATAATTTCAGAGGTTAGGAATGCTGAGTAGCTCAGTATGTTCTGTGAGGTGCTCATTTTTGTTTCAATTTTCTCATGCAATGTACTTCAGAGAAAGCCTGACAATTAGATATTAAAAAACCTGGTAAGTCATATTTACTTGGGAAAACCATAATATTCATGTCAGCTTCACTAAACAACCTTTAGCCCAGAAAGGTTAAAAACCCTGTGATTGGGTAAGATTAAATATATATTCTCCTAGTCATAATCTAATTCCAGAGGAGAGCTTCTGAAAGTTTGTCCTTAATCTGTTACACTACAGATAATGAAGGCAGAAAACACATTTTATAATATTTTACTATTACAGCAACAGATAATGAACTAAAATAAGCAAAGTTTATGTTTAAAATCAGTTGAAAATTAGAAAAAGAAATGAGCAGAAATGGGAAGAGATAATTTCAGTGCAACAGTCATTTTGACTATATGTTGATTCAAAAAAAAAAAGTAAAATTCAAAGAAGCTTACCACAAATATTTGAATATGTATTTGATGAATGAGAAATTTATCATATTCCTGCAGAGCATTTATGAAGCAAATAAAATATAAAGAATTAGGGTATTATGAAATGAAATATTCCAGATTGTTCGCTCACATGTAATTTTAACTTGAAAAGTTGCAATGGGGGAACAGGCTGTTTTGCTAGTTAAACATGTTATAAAGCTGGCTGGAGGGAGGACTGTGCAAACGCGAGTTTTTACAAGACCATCAGTGCTGTGGTTTCTGTCAGACTGCTGCCCCTGTGTGGCCTCTCCTGTGGCACTGCGCTTGCTGCGGGAGCGTCCCAGCCTTCACGGCCCGTGGGATGAGCTGCACCTTAATTTGGGAATTATCCCCTGGCAAAATGCTCTCGCCTTATCTCGCTTGCCTCAAAGTCATGCTTTCAAATTCTGTTTTAATAAGGAACCATCACTTTTTGCTGTTGCTAAATTACTGGAAACGGGACTAGTTAACATGCGCAGGATTGAGATTCTTTGGAGACCTCTGACCGGTCATCTTCTGGAGGTAACTAATGGCTTTTACCACTTGTACTAAAATTTGGTTTGCGTTAATGAAGATCTTGTGGAAATATGTCTTCAATGTGTAATTTTTGAAAAAAATTCTAAATTGTGATTATATATTTTGGTTTAGGCACTTTATTTTTGCAACTTGAATGCATTATCATTTGAATTTAAAAGTGAATTTATATATTTAAATTACAATATTTTAGTATCTCTTGCTAACTTTGTCTTTATGGTGCCATCAGTCTTTATATGTTTTTGACACAGCAATGTTTAAAAAGATCAAGTAATTATACTTCATATAGTTGTTGCAGTTAAGGTAGCACAAACATATTTTACTGTTTCACCCAGTGCAAATATCTTGGAAGATTCTGAGATAGATTGAAGCCAGGAGATTTACTAAAAAAGGGTGGAATTTTTTTCTTTTTTTTTGAATATTTAAGCTAGCCTTTCAATGCTTTCTTCAAGAGAATACTGTTCAAATATAAAAATATGCCATAATCCTATTTCAATTTCTTTAGTTTCATATGCTTCATCAAGGAAAGAAATCATACATTTTGAATTGAAAACTAAAAACAGGTGATTGAATGTAATTGTAGTTTTAGTCCTCCACGCCAGTATATAGGAGAGTAAAATGTAAGAGCAGGGTTTGTTTAAGAGCGGGTAAAGGAAAAGACTTTTCTTCCTCATATTTCAGAAAGTATCAGACACTTCCTTAGCACCTGTGCATTATTTCAACCAATATCAAGGATTGGCCATCTCTATTTATGGAAGCCACATCTTGCTTGATCTAGGAGAAAAAAATTGGGTGCCTCAGGGTTTAAAGACTTAAAGCACAGGCATCTCTTTCTCTTGTCTGTTTTTTGCCCTACAAGACAATAAGGTTCACTATCCACATCTTGAGACTGTTTTCATCCAGGGAGCAGTCTGTTTCAGTCTGTTACCCATGCATTGCAGATAATATGCCACTGTTTTGTAGGAAATACAGTCTTTTCATTGTCTTTCAAAGTACTGCCTTATTTCCTTTTAAACCTAAGTTGTTGAGGTACAGTAAGGAAGGAGGAAACATCAACTATAATTCAATTAAACACAACCTGCGGGAATAGCTTGTTCCCTGGTTCTGGAACTGGTTATCTGGACAGAATCAGAGCATGAAGTACTTCAAATTCTTCCTTTTTATTTTATATAAAGTTTAAAAAATGTAAGTAAATCAAGAGAGTGGGTATTTCTTGTCTGCATTTTTAAAAATTAAGCTAGCTCTTCTACATTGTCCTCCTTTTCAGCTTGGCTGGTGGTTGATAAGAGAACGGTCCACCCATAAAAGCCATTAGCCTTCTTTATGATCCTGACTTGGACTTGACTGTGGGTTCTCACACCATCAGAGCTAGGGCTGGAAGGATGGGCGGGAATAATTATGTAGAGGTCAATGAAACTGTACACTTCCCATATTAGTTTGAGGGTAATGTATTAGATACAGCACAGTTCATACTAGCTATCTATGAAATGAATATGCACAATGTTTTTAATTTTTATATTCTAAAAAAAAGCAATTAGCAAAATTGTTAGGTTTAGAGAATTTAGAGACAAAAGTGAAGGTATGCATTTGAAACTCAAGTTTCAAATGAGCAATGCTCGCTATTGCTTTGTCAAGTTTTTAAAATAATGGAGTGTAAGGCTTATTTTATTTTCAATATGTAGCTACTTTTTGTATTGGCGAGTATGTATTGGCTTTCTGTGTTGGCTACTGTCATGTTCCTCACTTGATTAAGTTAAGCAGCATGTGAAACTTCCAATTTTGTAGTAGCTTTAAGTTAAGTTAAACCTGAGAGACTCAGGCATTTATTGAAGGGTTTTCTGGTGCTTTTAAATCAATCACTATCAGAATTAGCAGTTTATTGATTTTGGAAAATTTATTGACTTGAATTATATATGTAACTTTCATTGTTTCCTTCTGTGTCTTTCACTGCTTCCTATTGCTTCCTTATTCAGAAGGTATGTCTTTCCAAATGATAAATTTCTTTTTTTACTCTGAAACCAAATTTTATCATTAGAGATTTATTGTGTTATTCTTAGACTATTGTATGTACATTCTAATACAATTACAATACCAATTTTTAATATATTATATATGTTGAAATCTTCGTTAAATAAAAGTGACTTTAAACAAAACATTGCTGTGTTTTCAGGTCTGTCAGCATCCCAACTCCAGAATGAGAGAATGGGGAGCAGAAGCTTTAACTTCTCTCATTAAAGCAGGACTGACATTCAGACATGATCCTCCATTATCTCAGAATCAGGTAAAGTAAGTTTAAGAGCAGATGCTTTTCTCCTTCAGTGCTTAAGCAACTTTACTGTTGAGTTTATAAAGTTAATAGCTGTAACATTCAGATGTAACTATTGAGAACCACCACATGCATTCTAATAAAGTATCCTCCTTTGTTTTTCAAATACCTAACAACAAGTGGTGCTTGCATATTATGTCAGTTTCTTAGAACGAATTATGGGTCACTCTTATGAGTGCAAAACAGAATGTTTAGAAGTATATATGTGATGCTGTGGCAGGTAAAAAATGTGTTGCCTAACCTTCGAAATTACAGCTGTTCAATCCACAATAAATAAAACATTTTAATATTTTTGCTGAGGCTCTTTGGATAGTTTTTCCGGGATCTCTTGAGCAGGAAGCTGAGTGCAGCCTGCTGAGTGAGCATATGTGACACTTTTTATGCAACTGTAACAGCATCTGTAGTTACTTCCTGAGGAACCTGGAGAACAGGAGCCAGTAAAGTAGATATTCTGCAAAGATCCTTTATGGTCTGAATTTGGGCATTAGTGAGTGAGCTACTGAATTAGTTCAATGAATCTTTAATTTGTACTGTATGTTTTCACTTCACGTAAAAATACTTAAGAATCAGTTAAATGTTAGCATCCTTAATATGCTTTACTGTTTACTTTTAGAGACTGCAGTTGCTTTTATTGAATCCACTAAAGGAGCTGTCAAACATTAGTCATCCTGATATCAGGATCAAGCAGTTGGAGTGTGTGCTACAGATTTTACAGAGTCAGGGTGACAGCTTAGGATCTGGTTGGCCATTGGTGCTTGGAGTCATGGGGGCAATCCAAAGTGATCAGGGGTAAGTGGTGGAAATAAAATTTTAAACTCATTTAAGATAAGAACAGTAGAAACAATTCTGCTTATACTTTTGTACTGTAGTAGCCACTTCAATAATCATAGTTTCATTGTAATTTTTGGCTTGTGAAAAATTTTACTCAACAAAAATACACTTTTTAGTTCTTCCTGAAGCATACTTTATTTTACTGAATTAATCTTCCAAAAGACCAGAATATTATTCCACTCCCTGTTCTCCTGTGGTCAGTATGCAGTATACACTGAAGAGTACTCAATGTGCCATTTAATTTGATCTTGACCGTCTGGTGGACACACCTCTGGTGCTTGCCAAGAATTCTGTGTGAATCAGCTGCTGCTCAGTTTATCTATTGTTTCTTTTTCTTCCTAAATCTTCCAGTAGTCTCTAGTGTGTATCTTCTTCTGATCGCTCCTTTATTTGTTGTTTCCACACTTGGTGCAATGTGTTCCTGCATGCCTTTTGATTTTCATTGTTGTTAGTAATGGATGAGAACCAACACAAATCCCTTCCCAAGGCAGTCTTCAGACCCCATTTAATCTGAAACCCATATCTCACTGGCCGATAACTAAAGATGTTGGTAACATCTTGTGTTATGTCTTCGTCTCCTCCTGCAAAGCATATGGAATAATCTACAACTACATAGCACTGTTTGTCCACATCATATTAACTACATTAGGAAAAAATTAAGCATCCCTCCTTTTCCTTGAGAAAGAACTTCATTTCTTACCTAAGTTACAGCTGTGAGCCCAAGATGCAGATACTATTATCGTACTTTAAATATTAACTTACTGACCACAAGACTTCCTTCACGAGTGTCTGCCCTCTGCTCAGTGAACATCCTGGATTCCGGGACAGAAATCCATTTGCCTTCCTGGAGAACTTCTTTCCAGGCTGTTACAAATACAGAAAATGCTGTTTTGAAAGCCACTGATCCTTTGGTCACTTCTAGGTTGTACAGTACTAGCCTGCTGAACAAAAGGAAGCCTGTCTTTGATGACTTTTTCAATGGAGAGCCTCTGTTTATTTTAAGCATAAATAAAGCCCTATACAATCTTAAGATTTCTTGCTAAGCTTAAGTTTCTTCCGTTTCTAGTTACTGTTTTGTGGTCACCTATAACACCAAGGACAGCTCTACAGTTCGAAGAGTTTTATTGCTGTTGCCACTTGCATGAGGGGCTTCAAGACCTTTCTTTAAACTTACAGTAGTGTGAGACATTAATTGGGAAAAACTGTTTGAATTTGTTCTTGTAGCCTTGCATCTGAAGTTTAGAAAGAGAGGTTACTTTCCCATTGACTCAGTACTTCAAAGTGAGTAGTGGGACTGTACTTTGATTTCCTGCCTCTTTCCCTTTTCTCTTAGAGTCCTTGAAGGTCACATACCTCTGAAACTTTATAGTGGAGGGGGAACTGCAGCAGCCTTGGGTCTGTTTCACTTTATAGACTCCTGTAATGAGTATGGGGGGAAAGTAATGTGTGAGCATATCCTCTGTTGGTATAGTAATGATAAATACTTTGATCTTACATGGTAGGGTGGATGTTTCTCTGCAGTATGCATCTTATTAGAGAATTATTAGTTATACCATTACTGTCCATGTGAAGTTTCTTGTGTCTTCCTCTGGTTTCTATATCATATTGGCTGTTAAAATACAGTGGAAATGACCCACCTCTGATTTTGATTTTGAATTAATCAGAAAAAACCCCTGCATTTGTAATTCTGAAATAGGTAACTGACATATCTATAGTCTGAAATTCTTTTCTGGGATATATATCCTGAAGGACACCAAGTTTCTGTATTACAAAGATTTGAAATTATTTCTGTTGTATATTAAATATTGAAAAAACCCTGCAGTGAAATTTAAATGCAGCTTCCATATTTTGTGTTATCTACACTCCACCACTCCTTTTGATTCATTAATTTTGTCTCTCACTAAACAAGATTTTAGTTGTAAATGGCCTTGCTGCTTCTGAGAGCTCCTTCTTGCAAACCTTTTCTGTACTACATTTTTATGTTTGTATTCAGAATCTAATTCTGAAGGCAAAGTAATTATTAAGGATCTATTTAATGGCAGATATTTTGAAAAGTTTTTGTCTGATATAATGTAGTATTGAAGCAAATAAGACTACCATTATGTTAGCATGCATCTTTCTTAATAAATAAAAACACATTTTGTCCACCTCTTTGGCATACTTGAAGTAATTTGTAACTGCTGATACAAGAAATTCTTCAAAACAGCTTACTCTTTGGAAGATTATCATGCTTAAATTAAGCTTTATTTTGTGCATTGTGGCTTTTTTATAGTGTTCTGGCTAACACATTTGAATAACAAGTCTTAGAACTCTAGAACAGAGAAGTGGACTTCACTATATAAAATTAACTAAGGACCACTGGAAAGTCTAAACTTCAAGTGCACTAGGTAGTTAATATGGAGTAAACTATTTCCTCAGAATTTCAAGCTTCAACTTAAAATTATATCTCAAAAATCCCATATAAAATGATGTAAATTCTTCTCAAAAACATTAAATTGATTTTTTTTCTTTTTGTATTTAGTAATGCTATCTCCTGAGGTATTGTATTCAAAACATTTCTGTGCTCTTGAAGAAATGTGGAATGAGTGTGTGTGTGTGCTTTGTTTTTATTTTGTTTTTTAAGAGAGTCCTTAATACGGACTGCATTCCAGTGTCTTCAGCTGGTTGTGACCGACTTCCTTCCTACAATGCCATGTACTTGTCTGCAGATAGTTGTTGAAGTTGCAGGAAGCTTTGGACTTCACAATCAAGAGCTAAATATTAGCTTAACTTCAATTGGTTTGCTGGTGAGTTTATTAACCTACAGTGATGCTGTTTCTGGCTTTCATTTTTTTCTTTTTTTTTTTAATGAAAGCTTATCTGTAGTCAGTTATACAAATGAAAGCTACAACCTAGCTTTTTGGGTTCTTACTGAACTCTCATGCTGTCATTTGGAATCATAGGTAAATTGAGTGAGCACGGCTTACCTTTAATCTGCATGATTCCAGGCTTAGTAAAAGAAGCAGTATTGCATTGTAACCATGTTCATCAGTATCTTATTTTTAATACATGCTTTTTGTGCCCCCTATAACTGGGGCCTAAAAGCTGGGTCATTTTTGGACCTTGCAATGTTCATGTGCTGATCTTACTTCACCAATATAGGGAAATTAATATCTCGATATACTTTGCAAAATACTTTCTGAAAATACGGCAGTTTATTTCATGATCACTAAGAGCATTAACCTATTTTTATGGTACAACACCGTATGTCTTATTTATTTTGTAGTGGAATATTTCAGATTATTTTTTTCAAAGAGGAGAAATAATTGAAAAGGAGCTAAACAAAGAAGAAGCAGTGTTGCAGAAACAGGCAGAAGAAAAGGGAGTGATGCTGAACAGACCTTTTCATCCTGCATCACCATTTGACTGTCTTTGGTTATGCCTGTATGCCAAGCTTGGAGAACTGTGTGTGGATCCCCGACCTGCAGTTAGGAAGAGCGCTGGGCAAACATTGTTTTCTACTATTGGTGCTCATGGAACTTTACTGCAGCATTCAACATGGCACACAGTAATATGGAAGGTATGATGTGTAAGCTTCCACTGAGGGTTTGGTAAAGAGCGTTCACATTTTGATAACCATTGACCATTCACCATTTAATAACCATTATCACTTAGATAATTTATTAAGTTTTATTAAGACTTTTTAAAGATAACATAAGGTGGCAGAAGTCTGATTTCTTGGGTTTTGGGAATGTCTTTCACACTTTCTCTTCTCTGGCCTTTAAAGCCACTTTTAAAATGTAATTTTAATATCCTAATTATTTATTTTTTACTCAGAAGTTTGATAAAAAGATGGTTTCCTTCCTACAAGAATAAATGACTTATACTTTTTGTGACAAAATGGAGATGTTTGAGGGTCGTGTGACTGGGCTGATCTGGTATTAGATGGAGCCTTGCTTTGCATTCTGTTTTGAATCTTTCATGAGGGTCTATCAATGCTGTGTTCTAAGTCACGGTCATGTTTGTTGTGCTTTATGGAAACTTTAGGCTATATTTGAGCCTGCCTGTTGTACCTATGAAGTGTCTGAGATCCACTGGTTTTAGTGTTCTGTTGGTGATGACACTTCTTGGTGGGTTTGATTGTGCTATTTCCAGCCCTTCTTGAGTGACCATGGGTTGACTGATTTGTTAATCTTGGAGTCTGTGGAGACTGTTTAGAACGAGGGGATTTTCAGGGTGACACAGTGACTGAAAGGATAATGGAAGAATTACTATTTTTGTTGGTCAACTGTAGTATTCACGCATGGGCAAGGACTCCGCAACATGGTGGTAAAGATGCAAAGACTTTATTGCGTATCCAAAATTCCCTTAAATACCGATAGAAAGACAGGAAATCACCTCATATAAACAGGAAAGATGTTCACCTCAGTGTCCCCCAATCACCTGGAATATTTCCCAGACATTGCCTATTATGGTAAAAGGTAAACAATACCTTACAAGGTCAGCAACTGCAATTATCACATCTCATAGGGCTGACACTGTCCAGAAACCCGCAATGCTGTCTCAGCCCATCCCCGGTGACCTGGCTGTAATCCCAGGGTCACCTCCGGGTCTGAGAACGAGGCTCTTTCTTCGGCCGACAAGGCCTAATCTCTCTTCCAGCACACAGTGTAACCCAACAGTCAACTATGAATACAACTATGTTATTTGAAAAGTTGCATTTTTCCTCTTTTTTTCTGGCTGTTACAGGTTTTATTTCACCTGTTGGATAGGGTTCGAGAATCTTCTACAACAGCTGACAAAGAGAAGATTGAATCAGGAGGAGGCAACATTCTCATTCATCATTCAAGGGATACAGCTGAGAAACAGTGGGCCGAGACATGGGTATTAACACTGGCTGGAGTTGCAAGAATATTTAACACCAGGAGATACTTACTGCAGCCTCTAGGTAAAATTTATGGTTATTAAAAGACACAGTGATAAACTTTCTGCTTTTGTATGGTTTTTTCAGTTAAAGTACTGGGCAAGAATCTTAATCTTAGCTCAAAAATGTTTTTTGTTGTGCCTGTCAGCACTGAAAGGGTGAGATTGTCAGAACCTGGAGTTCCAACATCTTGTCATCTCACCTCAAATGTTATGAAAATTATGGAGTTATTAATTCATGCTCCTTAGACCCCAAAATTGTAACTACAGATTTCCTCTTCTGCATCACAGTACCAGAGATTAAACCTCAGTAGTCACAATTCAGTCTGAATTCTGGGTCCATAATAGCTTTAAATTATAGTAGACTGATAACAACAATAATTTGTCTTTTCTTTGTTTTTGTCAGAACATGCTTTTCCTTTTGTCTTTCAAAGGGAATGCAACACTTGCCTGGAACTCTTCTGTGGCATCAATGTGTCAAATTTAACAATACTCTTAGAATGTAAAGAGAACTTACCTGTAAAGTCAGTGGAGTATTGAACATTTACATTGTTCAGCTGTATGTAGTAATATTTTACAATAGCTTGGTAATTTCTAAAAGGAGAAAGTGTAAAAGGAATAGAGAATCTATAGCTTACAAAGAAAAGTCCTCATTAGATTAATGTAGTATATAGTATACAATTAATATATATTAACTGGATATAAGTTGTGTTTTATTTCATTTTCGTCATTTGTGGTACAGGTACCAACATATTAACAGCTAGTAAGTGTATCAGTCATTTGCAGAAATGTGGTAGAACTTAAGCTATGTTAAACTTGAGTTAAAACTGAATAAAAAAATTAGAACTACTTTAATTATTCAAACCCTGTAATTAGTAATATAGAAAATTGAAGGTTAAGGCTAAATTTAATGAAAAACTCAAATGGAATCTGTCCACAGTACAATTATCACAGCATTTTAAAATCAATTCTTTATAAATGCATTGCATGAGTATAGATTTGACCTTTAATTCCGTGTGTGTGTTTAACCCTTCTTGAAATCAGCAGGCATCTGGTATGTATAAGAGCAAATGTGTTTCACTGTACTGAATGAAAAAATGTGTTTTACTGGTATGGGATGTAGTATGTGGTTTTTTGGTAGAAAATTTATCATGAACATAGGTATATTGTTTCATTCTTCATATTTGTGTTTCTCTGTCACATTCATTCTTTCAGGTTATGGTTGAACTGATAAAAAAGTCATTCAAATTGCCACCTAATCTCTTGAAATTTCTGTATATTAGAGTAACAAGTACATGAGCAGCCTTTTAGAGAGGCAGGATGGGTGGGAATGGGAATAGGAAGCAAGTTCTAAATTGATTTTTTTCCCTCCTCTCTCTTTTTTTAAATAGGAGACTTTTCTCAAGCCTGGGATGTTCTCCTTGATCACATCCAATCAGCAGCACTTAGCAAAAATAATGAAGTTTCCTTGGCTGCTCTGAAAAGCTTCCAGGAGATCCTACAAATTGTTTCTCCTGTTCGAGACTCTGAGAAGCCTGAGACACCACCTGCCATCAATGTTTCTGTACCTTTGGTGGTAGGGACGACAACTGCCACTACTCTTGGCAGATCATTCATGAGAACTGACTCCATAGGAGAAAGAATAGGAAGATACAATGGATCTGAACCTCCTGTAATAACAGATGAGATTGAAGATTTGAATCTTTGGTGGGCAGCCTGGAACAGCTGGTATAAGATTGGTTCAGAAAGTACAAGGCCTCCAATTACTTGTGATAAATTGACTTTCATTCCCAGCCAGCCTTTTCTTACAGCTTTAATTCAAATATTCCCAGCTCTTTACCAACACATCAAAACTGGTTTCAGCATGGATGATCTCCAAAAGCTGGGTGTCATTTTGCATGGTGCTGTTTCAGTTCCAATCAGTTCAGATGCTTCCCCTTTCATCCTTCCATCTTACACTGAAGCAGTTTTGACAAGTTTACAGGAAGCAGTGCTTACAGCTTTAGATGTTTTACAAAAGGTAATAATGCAACTTTTAGTGTGTGAAAGGTAAATGGCAGTGTGTCCTACTTCTTCTCTGTAGAACTACAGTGTGATGATTTAAACATGATTTTAAAAATTGTTTATAATTGCACAGTCTATTGTATTATAGCAATCAGATCTCCATTCCTGCTGCAAAATAGATGCTCTCTATTAAAAGGAATGGTGTAATCTTTATGAAATGCACTTTTGCTTGATTGCAGAAGTACCTTAAGTGTTGTGCTGTGTTTGTAGCTGTTTACTTGTCCATGTAATATTGAAGTACTGCTAATGTTGATATTGAAGGTCTGTACATGGAGATGGGGGAACAGTCCCACAAACAGTGTTCCATATGATGTCCAGGTGCTGCCATGAACAAAGTCTAGAAGAACAGTGATCATGAGTTTACACAAAGCATAAATTATAGAAGGCTCTCTGGCAGATTACCTGCATTCTTGTCTCTTATTAATCAGTTATTTAAGGAAAATACTGCATCTCTGCTTAAGATATTCTTACTATAGAACTCATCCTCAAAGAGCACCCTTCATGCAAGTGAATCTATAAACAACAAATGAGGGTGCTCTTTTTCTGGAAAGCTGAAAAACAGAAGAGTACTGCTTGCTTCTTTCTTTTTGCAGTTGTGAAATATCTCCTTGCAAAATTCAGTGCTCATTCACAAAACTTATTTATTCAAAAGAAGCAGAGTTGATAATGAATGAGATCATGTATTTATATTAAGCACTACTTTAAAAAAACAACTCCCCCAAAAGTCACTTGGGAAATGCCAGAATTAAAATATCCCTGTGACCTGACTTCATTCCCTTTGGGCTTTCGTGTTATGTCTACTTTGCTTAACTATGTGGTCATTCTTCCCCACTGCTGCTGTCAGTACCCTGCCCCATTTAGCTCATAGAACACATGGTGGCTACCAACTGAGCAGCAATTCAGTGTATTGTTTTCTTTTTTGCTTAGTGTGGGCTGATTTATCTCAAACATAAACAAGCAAGGCAGGATCATTATCTTGCGGCCATTCTTTTAATTAATGATTTTAACAAATATTCATTCGTTTATTTTGAAAACAGAAGTATAAGAATAGCATCATAAAAAGGCTTGGGCTGGAAGGAACCTTAAAGATCATCTAGTTCCAACCATCTCTGTCATGGAAATGCTATGGAGTGAATTATTTTGTTTGAACTTCAATTCAGTTTGCTTGGATAGAAGTTGGTATTAAATTTCAGTTTTGTATGTGGGTATATAAATAACATGAAGTTTTAAAACCAGTCACATCTACTACATTTTCATCCTTTTCTAGTCAGGCTTGAGTCTTTTTTATCCTCCCTTTTCCAGCAGCTCAGTCCTGCCCAAATCCTGTTCTCCATTTGATCAGTCCATTTATTCATCTCAGGTTTTTCTGTTTGTTAGTCTCCTTATCCAGATGATCTTAGTTTCCAAAGGCTGCAGGCATTAGGGCTTTTCAAAGAAGGGGTTACCAGAGTTTTTAACATGAGAAGAAACTGTACATTGTTATACTCTTCTTCTTGCCAAGGTAGTAAACTGTTTTAGCTGAAAGTTTCTAAACAATAACAAAAGCAATAACTCTGCATGAGAAAGTGAGACATCTCCCCTTCCCCCACTCCCAGTGTCAATAGGTTACCATGGCAGTTACAAGCCTTTGCAAATACAGACTTCCATGAGATGGTACCTCAAACCTCCCATCCCACCTATACTTATGTTACTAACACAACAGCACTTAAGTTCCTAAAAACATTAGTTAAAGTTTTTTTTGACCTGGTAAGTTCTGTGAAGTTGCGTGATTGCTCCTCTTGGCTGTATAAACACAGTACAGTTCACATGGCAAGGCAGCCAGCCAGTGCTGATGTGAAGCAAAGGCTGTCTGTCAGATGGTTTTGCTTTAGGCCAGAGTACCTTCTTCCTCTCTTGAAATCAATTGATGCTCTCAGGAGTACACACAGCAGCTAGTGGAAGCATTAAAGAAGAGTATGTAAATATTTGCAGTCTTTGAAACAAAACACGTCTCTGTGTTTGCGTGTAGGATCAGGTTCTTTGCTGATACAGGAAGACTTAGGTCAGTTCTGATTTTCTCTAAAGTTGTGGAACAGTTTGAATAGCATGAAATAACCTAGCATTTTTCAGACTGAGCCCTGACTAATTTAATAAAGGTATTTTATATTATGATTCCACTAACAAAGGACATTGCAACTCAAGCACATGGGAATGGAAGGGAGCTTTGGATCTCCTTTCAGGCTTCCATATGTTGAGCCCATTTTACACCCTTTGTTTTGTTCTTTGTTGTCATTAGAACTCGTCTTCTAGTCTTTTACTAATGTAGTATAAGGGGGTTTGGGGTTTTTTGGTAGTATAAGTACACTGTTCCTGAAATGTTTTCCATTTTAAAGCAATATTATGAGTTTCAGCTATACCAAATCATATAATTCTCATTTTATTTACATTCCTTTCTATAAGACACTCTTTTGACTACTTTTTGAAGCCTTCTATGATTTACTTCTGAGATTTAAATGTTTATTGAAGTAGAACTTAAAGAAGTTGTGAGTGAGATCTATATACGAGACTTATATAATACTTCTATTTTACTGACACGTCAAAGCAGAGTTTATGAAGAAAAGGTATCTTTTATTGGATGAGATAACTGTATTTACTGAACTATATATGCCCAGGTATCTTGCCACTTCATTTACTTCAATAAAGTAACAAAATTTAATTTCCTTAAACTGTTGGAACTGTACACTGTCTTTCATACAGCACAACTCTTGCATAGTCTTATATGGGGATTTTTCTGTAGAAGTTCCTTCTGATGCAGGTGTTGAAAGCAAAAGCTCAAGAAATATGTATTAAACTTTTGTATTTTCTTTTGATAAAGGCTATATGTGTGGGCTCAGAAGGTATGCAGATAATGTATCCTGCAATCTTTGACCAGCTCCTGGCCTTTGTAGAATTTTCCTGCAAGCCTCCACAGTATGGACAGCTGGAAACAAAGCACATTGCAAATGCAAAGTATAATCAGGTAATTAATTAGAAATCTCACTTGTTTCACTTGGCTGGTTAATCCAATTCAGCTTCAGATATAGGTTGTTCAGCAAGATGCATTTGTTCAATCTGTAAAAACTTAACTGTGCATGTTGCGTAGTAAGTATTTTTTACATGCTTTTTTTATCTTCTTTTACTCCCTTTGCCTTCTTCCTTACTTTTATACTTTGTATTCCTTCATGTAGGAAGGGTCTGGCTTGGACACCAAACAATTGTGTCTGAATTTGTACATGAATTAATCTAAAATAATTTGTTCTACAAGATATACTAAATTTAACACAAAGTTAAATTTTGACATGACAATTTTGAATGGAGAAAATTACCTCAAGCTTCAGACTTTTGAATTGCACGTGCTGTAAAGAAATGGAACGTGTTCAGTAATTCTTTTTATCTGTGTACACTGCTGTTCACTAAGCATGAGCATCTGATTCAGTGTAATCGAAGAGGTAACTATTATGTATGTATTAATTCTTCTTATTCTGTTTGTCCTGCAACACAATGGAATCACACTAGATACAACTATTTGCACCGGTGAGTTAAATTTCCTTAAAGATTGTCCTAATGTAGTTGCCTTGCTTAGACTGCAACATTTCTCCTATTTAAATGTACTTTACTTCAATGTAGAGTACATTTTCATAGCCGGACTACATTGTATTTGCAGTTTTGTTGCTTGGACCATATTCTTAGCAAACCTTGCATGCATTAAACTGAGAGTTCAATGCAAAACATACACTTTCTGTTCCTTAATTAATATGTTTTCATGTATAATTTAGTAATTTCCTGATTTCTTTTCCTAGGCGGAATGGGTGGCATTGAATTACGTACCATTTGCAGAGAGATCATTGGAAGTTGTGGTGGACTTATACCAAAAGACAGCTTGCCATAAAGCTGTGGTAACAGAGAAGGTTCTTCAGAACATTATTAAGGTAAAAGTTTGACCTGCATGTGCTCTGAATTTAATGTGCTTGTGTTGAAAATCATGAGTTTTGTTTTCAGCTAGTGTTGACAAATGCTTTTTGGGAAGCTTAAAGCTGTAGTAAACAGATTGATATTTTATGAAGATGAGCAGCAAGGAATAATTTCTTTTGAAGCTGGAAGGCTGTTGATTAGACTATATGTATTGTTCTTAGCTGGGTAATGTCAGCATCAGTATTTCAGTGTTAAGGTAAAAATTAACAAATGTGTTAGGCTACAAAGTTTTCACCTTTGGAAGTGTTAGCACCTGAGTGTGGTAAGTAGGCCTCTTAGTAAATATGGCACTGAAGGCCAAAGACCAGTTTCTGTACACTGGGATATATACTTCGGGGGCATATGCTCTGTCACTGTTTACTTGCTTTTAATGACTTCATGTGTCAATGCAGCTATGAAATGTTAAAGGTGAGCAAATATACCTTTAGGGTGAAACTGTTGAATGCTTCACTTTTTTTGACTATTCCATTTCAGCAAAAGATTTTAGTAAATAATAGAAGTAATAGTAAACGTCTGAAAAATAAAAATGTATCTGACCTAGCTTGTTTGCAATGACTTGGCTGACATCAGGATTTTCCTATGTAGAAATTTAGAAACCTGAATGTGTTTATAGCAGGTGATATTATTTGAAATATGTTATGACTTAAAGATTTGTATTTCAAAATTAATGCAGTTGTTTTCCCACTTCTGTTTCAATGGCATTGGTGGTGAAAGTGATAGAAATACCCCTTTTCTGTAACATTTGCAGTTGATAATATGATCTATTGCAATATATGAAAATATATATAAATTTATTTTTAATGTCTCTAAAGCCCATGTTGCTTTTGGAATTAGATTTGACACATATGACCAATAGCAGCAGAAAAAAGTATTCTGTTTATCTCTAGGGTTAGATTCTAGCTGGTCATAATCTTTTGCCATAGAGTTAATTATAATTGACTCCCTCCTGAGAGTCAGAGTGAGTCTTTCCTCCCTTTGTTTTCCTCAAATCAGAGACTGCACTAAAAGCATGGGGGGCATACATATAGTACCTGAATTTAGTCACTATGTATTTGAAATGTCAAGTAAATAATTGGTTTTCCAAGATAACTTACTATCAGGTTCTAAGTCAGTTTGACTAACTGTACTAAAAGGAGTGCATATAAGTGTAAGTAGTTCATATGCCTAATGTTTTCAAATGTGTTAATGACTTTATTTTATAGATATTGAAGCTGACTTTCTATCTAAAAGACTTAAAATTTGCTATGTTTTCATCTGCTTTACATTTTATTTGCATTGCAGCCTTTATCTTAGAATTTCACCAACTGTTCTTACTTTCAAATTTCATGTCATTTAACAGTCAATAATGACCAGATTTCTTCCAGTGTTTATGTATATAGTTCAACTTTACTAGGAAAAGTCTAAATTCAGTGAGGCTTTTTTTCTTTACTGTGGAAGCACTTGGGATGGCTTTATAGGAATGGGACTGAATTCTTCAGAATACACTGATGATAGACTGCCTGCAGTCTCTTAAATGTTAGGAAAGCCCATTTGTCAGACTTAGCAGAAATGGTGGATGGCAATGCAGGAAAAGAAGATTAGTATGTGATTTTATAGTGGAATTGATAATGGATGGATTCTGACTTCTAACCTTGTACTTGGCTATGGACCTGTGCTTTAGCCAGCCGGTATATGATAAATCATCCTCAGAATTACATTTGTAGAAGGCCATCTCATATACTAGCAGAAAAGGTAGGGATGTGTACTACCATCTCTGACAGTGTCTTCCAAGATCTTGTGCAGAAACTTGCTGTAGTCTTAGATTTGTTTGCGCAACTATAAATTTTGTTTTGACTTTCATTTTGCAGACGCTAAGAATACCTCTCAGTCTGAAGTACTCCTGTCCTTCTGAAAGCACATGGAAGCTAGCTGTGTCCTCTCTTCTCAAAGTTCTCTCCATTGGACTACCTGTTGCAAGACAGCATGCATCTTCTGGAAAATTTGACAGTATGTGGCCAGAGCTAGCGAATACTTTTGAAGACTTTTTATTCACAAAAAGGTAAACACAATTTCCTTTCTTTTATTTTTTAAAGGAAAATTCTTATAATTAATTTGTTCACTATATGTGTCAGTAGAGCTATTTGATATCTGAAAATTATTTTAATGAATGATGGAGAAAGGTAACCAATCTGTCTACTTCAAAAAGCTATACTTTTAGAAAGTAGTAGAAAAAGCTTCCATCAAAAGGTGAAGTGTAACAGCAAGAAGGAGCTCAGCTGAACTCTCAATATAAGGCATAGTCTTTCTGAACAGGACAGGGAGTTCTGTATGGACTCCCGAGGACATTTACTATAGATTTGATAGAGAGTTGCTGATATGTACTCAGTTTGTTCCTTTCTTCATTTTCAACAGAACTGCAGCAGTATTTTTTCAATTAAGGTGAAGAGCATTAACTATATGTATTTCTCCTGAGTTGCATCTTGAAATACTCCACTTACTATGAATTTTTGAAAATTATTTCATACACTGCTGTTCACTTAGAAACCCATAGTTATGTTGTATTTGTTCTTACCTAAGATAAATTGACTGCGCCTTAATAATTAACCACACTTTATTTATGATACTTTATGAAAAAGGTAGCTAAATAGTCATATTTATGACTATAAAGATGGACAGATTCCTCTCAAGAATGGAACACATTCTCAATTTACAATGGGCAGGTTGAGAAAGTCCAGAAGTGAAAATAGTAATGATCAGAGACAGACAATTTAATCGTAGAATCACAGAATGGTTTGAGTTGGAAGGGATGTTAGAGGTCGTCTAGTTCCAAACCCCCTGCCATGGGCAGGACACCCTCCCCTAGACCAGGCTGCTCAGAGCCCCATCCAGCCTGGCCTTGGATCTATTAATTTGTTCAACCAAAAGCTATCATTAGCGAAATATTTTCAGAATATAGCAAAAGCTTGCTTCAGAGAAGAATTTTTTTTGTCTCTTGGCAATGGGTAAAAATTGATTTCAGTACAGCAAAGATTATCTAGGTTAGACGCTAAGGAAACCTTTTACTCTAAGGAAGGTTAGGTATTTTAGATAAGTGCTTAGGAGTGGTATGGAATTTCCATCTTCTGTAAACATCTGTGGGCAAGCATCCTTCAGGAGTAGTTAAGTATATCTAATAGTGTTTAGAATAAAGAACACAGTGGAACATGAAAAATTTAATTCCCTGATTTTCAGCGTATATGCTGATTTCAGTAACAAATGAATCCTTCTTTTTAACAGAGAACAGTAAGGTTCTTCAATGCCTTACGCTAATATGCTGTGTTTAGTTTTGAAACACACAAAAGTCAGCAACCAAACACAGCTGTATTTACTAATGATGGATAAATAGCATCCTGCCCAAAACAAACAAAAAATAAATACCAGTGAAAATTTATTTTAGAGACACATCCGTTAGTGAAAATGTATGTAATAATGAATGTGTTTGGAATATCATCAATGGGAGTACATGGCAATCAGGCAAAAAACCTTCCTATTGTTTTTGCATTTGCTTGAAAGAAAATTCTATTAAATAGGAGGACTTTAAAATAGAAAATATCATCATGATTCCTTAAAAGACACTTCAGTCATCCAAGTTTTTATTTTATGCTTAACTGTTTCTTTAATGTAAGAGAATCTTTGCAGTATCTTTCTTGGTTTTGTTTTCTGCTGCAGTTAGTATTCCTGCTTCCATTCTGAGACAGGCAGTTCACATCAGTTAACACCCTATAGTCTATATCATTGTTGGGTTTACAGAATTAAAATGAAGGTTTTTCAGGTTATTGTAAAAGGTTATTCACTTAAAAGTTGCTTTGGGAATACATATTATTATTTGCTGTAATTTAATTGTTCCTAAATATTTGCAAAGCAAACGAAACGTTTCCATTTTGCATGTTCTTAGCTGACCAAGACTGGTACTGTGACAGTTTTTTGGTATTAATTGTTCATAAATCCAGGGAAGTAAAATTATCACAGCTCTTCAGTGTAATTCAGGATAATCCCCTATCATCTTCATGACCTTTTTGGCCAAATATGTTGTCTGGTTTTTTTTAATTTACAGTGAGTGATTTATACTTTACTTGAATATTATTTCAACCATAGAAATTTCATCTTAATGTGCTGCTTGCTAGAAACTATTACTCTTTATGTTAATTCTAATACCTTTTGCCATTTGTCACACATGGGCAAATATTCTCTGGAGGTAGAAGAAAAAAAGTACTTGTGTGAATATTTATGATGCCTGATGATGTCTGTCTTAAGTGTGTTTTTGCCTCTTTAGCAACCAGAGTGTACACTGAAATTTTATATACAAAATGTGTTTTAGAGAAAATTTTTTCATCATAATTAAAGGTGTCCTTAGAAAAGTGTAGAGAAGTTCTTTCACTTAGAAACTTTAAGGTTCAAAATAATTAAAAACACTAAAAATAGGTTGGTACTTTATAGAACCACATGGCTACAACAAGAAAATTTGACCTGTTACTATAATTAATGGCCATTATCATTACGCTTTCCAGGCTTGTCGTGAGTAGTTGAATTTTGCTTACATAGTTGTATGTTGTGTGGCTACAGAATGTCTGGTTTGGGGTTGCTTTTCTTTACTTCTCCCTTATGTTCATCTTTTTCTAAATAGCAGTTTGCCTTCCAAGTGTATGGTTCTCCTACATGCAGTCAGAGCCCTGTCCCTTGGTAGCTTTTGGATAGATAGCCTTTCTGTTCTCTCTATCAGCCTGAGCCTTGTGCTCCTAAAAACTTAAAGCTGAAAAGGGAGTACATCTTCCTCTTGCCAGTAGTCAGGACAATTAGTAATAGCAGTAATTTCTCCTTTTCTTCATCCTCTTCGTTCTCCTCCTCCTCCCCATATTGCTACTGAAGCGTGTCTCTCTCACTGTGATGCAAGGAGGGCTCTAGAGATAGCTGTGGAAGTTCCCCATATTGAGGTAATTCTCTTCTGATTTCCTTTGCTTAAATCTTTCTGCACTCTGTGCAAGATGCTATGAAACAACCCTTGGCAAGTAGGGCAACCTGCCCCTTTTGGTTTGAAATTTGCTAAATTGTGTCTTCTAGTGGTTTATAATTGCAGTTTACTCAGTCTCTTGAATTTGTAGTTGTTCCACTTGTAAGGAAATTGAATTCAGAATTTTCTAATTTAGTATGTTCTTTCAATTAAAAAAAAATCTAATAGAAAACATGTTAGTCATAGTGGTGTCTTATTCCAAGGTAATTTGAGAGAATCTATTCAGTGTTTTGAAAGTAACAGCCAAAATTTATTGCTGAGTTGAGGTGCATGTCAACCTTCAGGTTGCAGGGGAAGGCGATGAGAATGTACTTTCCAACTATCCATGCTGATCCTCTACTTAAGGCCAGCCAGGTGGTATAGAACTGGTTTTTGGTGTGTTTCCTGATTTATTTATATTAACAATGAGTTGTGTTTTTTAAAACTTCTGGTACTACGTGGACTTTTGTCCACATCGCCAAAATCAATTAACCAAGCCACAGCTGAGGAGAGTGCTCTTAGTTACATTCATGACTTGTAAACTTGAGTTGGTTTTAGTAACCCTGCTGAACCTGACCAAGTGGCTTTACCGCAGCATGAGTCCAGTCATCTCTGGTGGCTTTCCAACTTGCAAATGTGTCACACAGGACAGGGAGGTTATTAAGTTAGGTGCAGAAGTGCACAAATCTGACTAAGGCCAGCATGGATTGAAAAGATTGTGAAGCACAAAGAATCTGGGAAATGCAGTTCAGTTGACTCCCCAAGAGGCTGACAGTGAGACAGAATAACCCCATTATTGTGTTGTCTGGATTTTTAGCATTCTCTAACGTGTCACCCCTTGTGACAGGAGTAGTTAGATATATACAGTTAGACCTGAATATGGTTAGAACTGAAAATTTACTTTCTTATGCCAGCATTCTGTAATTTTTTCTAAGCTCTTTGTTTCAAGTAAACTGGAATTTTATCTCAGAAAAACCCCTTACTTTTCTTCCTTCATTCTTGACACGTTTTCATACTCCACACTTTCCACTATTAAATGTTCTGGATGTCCTGTGCTATTGTCTGTCCAGGCTTTATGCAAAGCTAGGTAAATTACTTCCTTTTGTACCTTCTCTTCAAACCTTTATTCTCCAAGCCTGACTTAGCACTGCTGGGATGGTTCTAAATATGAAACATCTGCATCTCTGTAAGACTCACAAAAGCTTTAATGCAGCCAGTCCCCCAAGCAACACTGCATAACAGATTTGATTAGTTTTTCTCCTTTAGCTTTGTTCATTAAAATATGCCAGTGCACATTGTCTTATTTTTGTATGAATGTTCTCCAAGTTTCTACGTGGCCGAGCATTGGGTAGAAAGATGAAACTATTTCACTGATGTTCTAACCAGTTTTAACCAGTATTTCAAACACTTTTCTAGTGTAACTCTTAACCCTTCTAGTCACCGCAGTCCTAGAAATCGTATGTGTAGATAGCCTAATATTGCTTCTGGCAGTGAAACTGAGTTGGCATTGATTAGGCAAGATGTCACTGTAATTTGAGCCCTTAAATTAAAGCTCTGTGAATAACTGTTTAAAACAGTGAACCTCTCCTGCATGGTCCCACCTCTGTCTTTCAGATAGGAACAGAATTTCAAGCCAGCTATGGGGCTAAATGAGAGGAGATACTCACTGTTGTTTAAAACGTACAAAGCACAGCAGAAATGGTCTCTGCAGCTTTGTACAAGAAATTTCAAATCTAGCCCAGAGAGCCCAGGTAAATGAAAAAGGAAAGTGTTACTGTCATAGAGAATTAACAACTTCCAAGACAGAAGTTTCAGCTTTTTAAAATTTTTTTTTTAAAGCAAGCTACAGCTGAGGAGACTCAATAATCTTGATTTTTGTCATAAATCAAAATGACACTTAAAATTAATACATTTCATATAACTTAATTTACACAAAATTGTCTTCTAATAAGAAGCTGGTCTGTTTATTATTTCATATTCTTCTTTCCCAGAGGCTTTCATAGAAGCATGTCAAGCCATTATATACAATAAAATTCAACAAATGTGTGTGTATGTATATAATTTATTAGAACAGAAGTCTATGCTTACATGAGGGAATTAAATCAATACTTTCCCAAAAGATGCTTCTAAACAGAATGCTGTGCACAGCAGGACTCCGGGTGGTTTTTAGGTCTTTGCTCTTGGCACTGTTCAGTGGGCCTGGGCTGGGAGCTCTGCACTGAGGAAAGTTGCTGCATCACATTCTTATCTTTCGTGGCTCTTGACCCTCCAGTACGGTTTGGATATGTTGTGCCAGAACAGCAAAGCATTTTGCCCCTAGATAGATATATCCATATAGACACCTTACGAAAATCTATTTACTTGGAAATAATTTGCTACATGAACAACATGTAGTATATAAAGTAGATCAGATATACATGTAGTATATAAAGTAGATCAGATATGGATGACTGGGCAGAAAGGTCTTAACACTTCTTTAAGTAAACCTCAGCTCAGCAAGTGAGTCATAAATTAGGAAGTGTCAGACTGAAATCTTCCCATGTATTTCAACATGACCTGCGTTTCTGTGTATCATAATAGCTCACATTACTGTTTAAAGGTTTTGCATAGTTAACAACTGTGTGTGTTAGAAAAGGTACTGACTGAACAACTACTTAGTATTTTACTTTATTCTGTGTTTTCAACATAAAATTACAAACTTCCTGACTGCTTAATACACAACCCAATAATAAATACAATATTTCATTTATTCTTTGTGTTTCTTCTAGTCATACGTGTAACACTTGTCCATTTCAAAGATAAAGTGATCTAGACTTTATCTACATAAAGTCTCTTTGAGGAGTGGAGATATATTTGTTTTTCAAGCAGAAACATTGGTACATACACAATACATTCGTAATTGTCAAAACTGAAAATTAGCTGGTGTGTTATGCTAAGCACTCAGAAGATGAGGGGGAAAAAGCCTATCTCAGAAAAATCATATTTCTCTTGGTCAGCAACATATAGGAGCACTGGAAGAAAAAAATCATGCAAAATAAAACAAATCATCTGTCAGCTAAACTAAGCAGATTTGAATGAGATTTCAAAACCTTCAAGGTTCTTAAACTTCCATTAAAATTGGCAATGGGATGGAAAAGACAGGCCCAGATGAGTACCTTTTTGAGGACAAGATTGGCACAAGTCCACAGTCCTATACTGGGCAACTGCCTTGCCTGTGAACATGTGCTTAGCTCTGAACTATCCACCACAGGGTCTGTTGAATCACTTCTGGACATTTCATCAGAAAATAAATTTTTACATATATATAATGGAAGAACTCCAGAAAGTTCTAAATTTCTTCAAAACTATTGTTTATAAAATGGGCTTTTCTTTTAATAAAATTCATTAAGAATGAATTAATAATTTCAGTTAGCAGGGGAAAAGAACATGGTAATGTCTCACTAATGAAAAGTGTTTCATTAATGCAGAGGAAAATGTAAAATTAAAAAAAATTTTTACAGATGAACCGCTGAAACTCAAAAGTATTTTTCTTGCATAGTGAGTGAAAAGACTAGGTTGGTCAAAGCCCCCATCCAACCTGGTCTTTCGATCATTAATCATCACCATATAATAGTACCAACTTGATGCATGTATTAACTGTAAATGTAATGCATTTTCCCATACTTGTCTCCTTACACATGTTGTAAATTTAAAGTATAACATAGTATGTTTATTTTTAGTACACCTCCTGATAATCTGTCAATTCAAGAATTTCAGAAGAATGAGAGTATTGATGTTGAGGTAAGGAGCTTTTAACAAATATACTGTTGAAAGTAATGAATTTGTGACATTGACAAGTTGCATTCGGTTCTGAAATAATTTTTTGAAAAGTTACCCTTTGATTACTTTTTCTCTGATATAGTTTTCATTTTTGAAAACAAGACAGGAAATTCATAGGCCCAGAATTCAGCTGCTTCAGGGTGATGCAAAAAGTAAGAAGTGAGGTGCCAAAAACTACTTCTTGTCCTCTCAGCTTCAAAGTGGCTAAACCAGAATGTGTTTCTGCCTCTAACTTATTATGTGATCCTTACTTGTTATGTTATTGCTGAGCATTTACACACATAATTGTAGACCACAGAGAAAGCTGACAGTTAAACCTAAAACGAGTGCTTTCTGCATTGAGGAGGCGATCAGCAAAAATTCAGTTTTTCTTAGACATTGTTGCCCTTAAGATGTGTTCTCAATACTGAGAAGCTTCGGCATAAATGAAGAAATAATGTGTTGTTTGTGCAGCACAAAGATCGCTGTAATTGTAAAGAGATAATGTTTGGTTTCATAAGGCTGAAGAAAATTAAGAGAAGATGATACTTGAAGAGAGGAGGGACTTGTCCCCTTTCACTCCAGGACAAAGAAATGTGGCAGAACAGAGATTAGGGGTACAAAACAAAAGGAGTTGCAGAGAAGATGCGGCAGTATCTGTGGTTTCATCACCTGTCATCTTTCCAGAGGGGTGGCTGGAACACAAAGATATCGGGATGAAAAGTGGGAGTGGTTCTGCCTGCAGTGAGCAGAATTCTCAAATCTAATGGATTAATTTATGGAGATGTAAACCCAATTAGTTCCTGAATGGGAGCATCAAGACAAGGATGGAGAGCATTTCTGTTAATGTGTATTGCCTTAAGCTTGTTTAGATAATTAACACACTTGTTCTGCTTTGCAGATGTCACATTGTTAGGGATGTGGTATGTGTGTTAATGTCATAGTGAGGGTATTGAATTGAGGTTAAGGGAGAGAGAGATTCCTAATGTTAAATCTTCTCTTTTCAAAGCCATAAATTCAATTTGAAGAATATACTTCAAATGTCATTTGAAATCTGATCAGAAACTCTGGCAGAAGTGGCAGGGGGAAAGGTTTATTATTTCAAGTTAATTGTCCCATGCAAGACCACACTTTCGGACATATCTGCAAATTTTAAATGCTAGCAATGGAAGATTTTGTGAAGTCTGATTAGGCCTTTCTCTCTTGTTAAATGTTTCTTCATACTAGATTTACAATTTTAGTATTTAGAAAACCAATATAAATATATGTAATTTATTTTAGGTGGTGCAGCTTATCAGCACAGAGATACTGCCATATGCTAATTTTATTCCTAAGGAATTTGTTGGTCAAATAATGACTATGCTCAATAAAGGCTCAATACATTCTCAGTCATCCTCGTTTACAGGTATGGTACCTGAATGACAAGAAATACAGTGTTTAAATCTACTAGAAAATAATTTAAATGTTGAGAGTACTTATTATAATAAAGACTTGAAGTTCCCTGGCACAAATTCAGTATAGACTGTTTGATATCCAACATTTTTAATAAACTATATTTTGTCAAAGTTGCCAAGCTTTCATTGCAATTTTTAAAAAATTACTTCCTTACTGCTTGGACAGTATAATATATAATATTGTACTTGTGGTACTTTCTACATAGTTTATTTTCCTTTGTGCCAGTACTAACAATCATTTCAGGCAATTGTAAGACAGGCATAATATCCTGTTCTTAAAAACGAAGTGACCATAGTGTAACTATACCGTGTACCTAACCAGATACCTTCTCTGCCTTTAAGAAAAAACATTTATAGGGGTTTTTGGAAAGGTGAAAAAAATGGACATAAACCGTTCCATAGAAAAATACTTGAATTGTACAGTACCAAATATGAGTACTTACGATGTAGGACTGGATTTGCTGGTTTTAGATGATTTAGTGTATTTTATAATTAAAGCAATGTCAGGTACATGACACGTTACTGAGAATGTGGCGTAATTCATCTCTTGTTTTTGGAACTACTGTGATTTTTGCACAGTCATTGTTTCTTAGAATATATTCTTAATATTTGTTCTTATCACTGTTAATATTTTTTAATACTAGAGGAGTGATAACCTTTTCTCAACTTATAATAAACTGACTGAAATGCAGCATCATGCACACTGCACAATTAAATGCATCATTTTACTTTGACAGAAGCCGAAATAGATATTCGAATGAGAGAGGAGTTTTCTAAGGTGTGTTTTGAAACACTGCTCCAGTTTTCATTCAGTAATAAAGTCACAACTCCTCAAGAAGGCTACATCTCTAGAATGGCACTTTCTGTGCTCTTGAAAAGGTCACAGGATGTATTGCATCGCTACATAGAGGATGAGAGATTGAGTGGCAAATGTCCTCTTCCACGGTATGTGCGTTGTCTTTAGAAAATAAAGGTATTACCAAGACTTTATGAGAAGAAGTTTGCATTCAAAATATCACGTAGTCATGAAAAAAATGAGGGGGGTGGGAGAGAATGAAATTTAAAAAGCAGGGAAGTGTTTATGGGGAAGATATTTCAAAGAAAACACTGGTACCCAATTTTTTTAAAAATCCTTTAACTAACAATGGTCATATTCTGTGCTGTTACAACATTTTCAGTTACTGAAACAATGTTTGTGATATCTCTATCATAATATTTCTGAAATCTGATTTCCTTTTTTTCCCAGTAGAGCTATGTGTAGTTTCTAAATTAAGAGGTGGGTGGAATCTCCTCAAAAATAAGTTAAATCATCCAAACAGCAATATTGTGAATCATTACTCAAGTAATTGTTCTTGAAATGGAAAAATTTACCGAAATACTAAGAAATTCTGTAAAATGGGAACTTACTTGGAATTTGCTTGACTTTTGAAGGTTTTGATCATGAATGTGGAAATTCATTATGTTAGCCATATCATGTACTTTGATATAAGTGTTTTCAGATTGAGATCTGTATGGTGTTACTGTTTCCAGTATCACAGTTAAAGCTGTCCTAGTCAAGATAATAGCAATAATGGTGGGAAAGTTTTTCTATAAAACTTACATTCTTGAAACAAAAATGAGTAGTTGACTGTTTGCATTTTTTCATTTGTAGGCAGCAAGTAACAGAAATCATATTTGTTTTAAAAGCTGTCAGTACTCTCATAGATTCACTTAAAAAGACTCAACCTGAAAATGGTAAGTTAATGGTTGTTAAATAACATGGCTCTAAACAAGGTAACATTATATCTGCCCCAAAGATGCATTTATTATTCCCTTTAGTAGTCTTCCCAGAAATCTGAAAGAAAAGCGTAATCTGTAAGAGTCAGTATTCTGTAATTCTTTTTATATGTAGGTGGCAGGTAGACAGCAAGAAACCCCACAAAGTTTTCCAGCATGCCTAAAAGTATAAGGACCTAAGATATGTTTAATAAAAGAGAAAACTTCAATTTATGGTGTCCTTTATTAGATAAAGCTTGGTGTCTTCTGAAAACAAAGAACACCACCGTTCTGTAAAATATTAATAGAATTCTTAAATATATGAAGCCTGGCTAGATCCTTTTTTCCTTCTCATGATACCTTATTTAGGTTGCTATGGATCATGTTCACATAGGTGCAGTTGCAGTTAAAGGGGTGTACAAGTTAAATGCACAGACAGGCTGGTAGATAGATACTTGTGGTCTTGCTTTCCCTCTCTTCCTGCTCTATTATTTCCTGTCCCCTGGACAATGAACTTAGCTCATTGATGCCTGAGTAAATGGTTGACAGATGTATTTAAAGGGCTGAATTAAATGAAAGACCTCAACTTCATTTATAATCACATATCCTGTTCCTCCTGTAAGCTGCACCTTCAGTATACGTGGAGAATTCTTGGAAGGAAACTCAGTCATGAGTCTTGGTTAAGTCCATTGTATTGGGCTCTGAAATTCTGACAGAATTGTGTATACATGTCCATCTGCCTCCCTGCTTTTGATATTAGGAGGAACAGGAAAAAACACTCTTTTCAATCCTGAAACAAACAAACCAACCAGCCTTTCCAGAAAAACACAGGTAGGTGGGTTTCTGGAAAGGGGCAGTGCCTCATTTGCATTCATCACTGAGCAGCCAGAGTTACGATGATATGGTTTCCAACGTTCATGGCATAAGGGTGCAAGCTTTATGCCAGGGTGCATAAAGCCTTTTGGCTAACCTTGAAGGTAACTGAAGTGCTACTTTATTGGTTCCTTCCTCTTAGTGGGGTAGAGTAGCCAGCTCAGCTGGACTGTTCCCCATACCCCTCTTCCTGCAATGTCCCCTGGTCCACATGCAGCAGTGCTTGCCAAACCTCCCACACACTTTCTTAGAAAGAGAACCACTGGACAAATTACAGAATCATTTCACTCTCACTTCTTCTACCTTTTAATAATTTTATTTAAGATATTTATTAATGTCTGAAGCCCGGGCTTTGTTCTTTTTTGAAAGCAGAGCTAAAACAGAAAGAAGTAAGGAAGTGACATTATAATAAGATTCATGCTACAATGTTTAATTTTACTTGTTGGACTAACAAAACTTTACCATGGATATTTTTTGTCTTTGTCCAGTGTTTCTACCTTTGTGTTCTATAGCTCTTGTAATCTGAAATGATCTGAAATCAATAGAAAGCCTCATTGCTGACAATTTTCCAAAAGTGAAATGTGCATCCACTTCAATTTTCCATCAATAGCTGAGAAAAGCAGGCACAAAACGCATGTGGATTACAGATTGAATAGAAGTATTATCTTAAATTTGTCAGTTCTTCATCCCAAAAACACAGTGAATGACTCATATGTAGAAACACAGGTGTGTAGCACCACTTTAAGGATATTATCCCATCTGGCCTCCAGTTGCAGCTGAAAAAACAAATGGTTCTCCTACAGAAATCCTGGCTCATATATGAGTGCCCTGCGTGGATGCCACAGTGTCTGTATAGCACTAAGTATCTATGTTTAGGCACACTGTGAATGTGCCCTTACTTAGAGATATTGAAAAAAATCTGTTGTCAGTATTAGGACAGTAGTAAGTGATTCAGTCTGTTCTTTTCTTCCCTGCAGTTGATTCTAGCACATGGGCACAAGTTATTGCCTTGTACCCGACTTTAGTAGAATGTATCACCTGCTCATCCTCAGAAGTGTGCTCTGCTTTGAAGGAGGCACTGGTTCCCTTTAAGGACTTCATGCATCCACCAGCATCCAAGGTACAGAATGGAGAGTCTTGACCCCATAAAACTTCTTTTTGATTCTTGAAGGGAATATCCAAAAACGTTTGCTCCCGGGTGAAGTTTCTCTGAGGAAATCTCTTGTGACTAGTACTTTGGCAACCAGTGCTGACTGCCTCTTAACTGTACTAACAAGAGCTCAGTAATTCGTGAATACAGGCTTTGTCTCAAAGGTTCCAGAGTGAGTAGCAGTGCAAACCTTTATTAAATTAACTGACTAGTTGGAATCCTTTATAATCTAATGTACTTGCTACAGTATCTTGAAGTGGTGATTGAAAAGTGGGCTTATGTACAGCTTGTTGTGTATGTGTTAATGATGTAATTAAAAATATTTCAATTCAGTCAGATTTATTAGGCTGGTGTTTTGCACCCTTTTTTGAAGTACGAATTGTACTAAAATTTTATGCAAGATGGTACTGTAACATTCCATATATCTGTAACCAGCCTTTGTAAACAAAGGGAACTGATATACTTGTGTGTATAATAAATGGTACAGTTATGTATAAAATAGTTGCATTTATTATTTAAATTCTTTTAAAAATATTGATAATGTCAAATGCTTGAAAATGTATTTATTACGAATAAGTTGTATGCTTGCATTTTTACTTACAGTTTGCCTTCTAAATTGCCAGATATGATCATTCATATCTGATCATGTTAGTTTTTGCTTAATTGAATGTATCTTCTTTGTGGCCATTGGACATCTGCAAAGGGTCATACAACAAAAGATTGAAGCAAGCAGTCACAGTCTGCTGCTCTCAAACTTCAGAGTAGTTGACCTGAAACAAGTTTGAATATGCAGAAATCCACTGTAGCACTTCAGCACTACCATACCTCACTTCATAATAAATTTGTTTCAAGATGTTTGTTCTACTTAACTCTATCCATTTTTGCAGTTGCAGCCTTGCTTTAAAAAGAAAACAAATATATTTGAGGGTTGTTAGCCTTTTTTGACCTTCTTGGCAAGTATCACAGTCTTTGAATCATGACCCAAGAAAGGCAAGTTCAAATATCTAAAATACTTGGCTGTAATATTTTGTTCCATAATTTTAAGTGTTTTGTTTTGTAATGTCTTTTCAACCCAAACAAATTGTTCTAATCTTTTAATTATAAACTGTGTCTGATAAAAACCATGAGAAGTGTATTTTTGAAGATAGTTACTCATTTAGAAATGCAGTAAAATTTGTCATTAAGTAAATGTGAATTTGTTTCACTTTCACATAATACACAATTGAAGCAAACCACTTTTAATAGTATTGTTTTTAAAGTTTGTGATCTAGCATTTAAACTCTTACTTAATTAATTTTGATTTCAATAATGTTTCACCTGTATTCACATTTTTAATCTGTGATGTGAAAGCACAAAGGCCAAATGTAAAAAAAAAAAAAAAAGACACGTGCCTTTCTATGGATTTCAGTTCTGTGGATTTCAGAATTTCAGAGCTTACCCTTAGGGTTTTCTTTCTTCAAGTCTTTTGTAGATATTAAAAGATTGTCATGCATAAGAAATGGTATTACATCTGTTTGCTAAGATTGTCATGCATAAGAAATGGTATTACATCTCTTTGCTTTGCACTTTTCCTTGCTAAAGGGACACTGGTACATGTGAATAGGTGTAAAAGTTGTAGAAGCTTCAAGCTGAAGGTGTGATGAACTGGTCAGGATTACCCTGCATGAATAATGTTCTCCAGGCAGTTCTTTGGACAGCTTGCTACCACAAGTCTCCAGTTTATGGTCCTTTTTAAAAGCTTTCTGTTTCAAAGTACAGTAAATATTAAAGAGGCTTCAAGACCTTGCACATTTCTGTGACCAAAATTGCATGGAACCTTAATTGTCAAACCTGAATGGTTTTAATGAGAATACACAGTTTACATTAAGGAAACAAATATTTCTTGTTAATAGAATTTATGTCAAAATACCTTCTCTGGAAGAGCTTTTCCAGTATACTGCAGAACTGGGTCTTACATACAAGTAACAACATCCATGCTCTGAAAGTGAAAGCCTGACAACTGCTCTCCTAATTAGTGGAAGATAAGTCGAGGTCATTAAAGAAACAAACTGTAGGACAGGAAAGAAGGGAATTAATTTGTTTTAGAATATATAGGTGTGCAGACCAAGCTATGGGTGAATTTGTTTCTAATTGGTTTCTAATGGATTTTTCAGTGATAATACAGATGCATTTGTCCATTGAGGCAAATCTTCATCTTTATCTGTAATTCAAAAAGGGATGCATGAGTCTTTCCTGACTCTAGAGCTTAGACTACTTTACACCTATGAATATTAATCTTCAAAAGGTTTTGAAATAAACTACCAATGAGCTAACTTACCATCCTTTCCTCTTAATTGCAAAATGAATAATATCTGTGCTATTTGAGGCATGTTTTGGCAATGCAGTCTGAGGTTGACCATATTAAAACTGCTTTTTTGTATTTTGTAAATAGTTTGAAAACTAAAAACAAAGCTACTTAGCTTAGAAAATGTTTTCGTTGACTAATTTTGTCTGTGAACAAGAATTATTCCCTTAACTGTGCCTTCTTGTCCAACACTCAAATATTTCTTCCAACTTGAAATATCAGTTTCTTTTTTCTATTTGTACTTTTTGCTAAGCATTCTTAGGGCATCTTTAATGCAGCAGCATTTTTGAATATTTAAATTTCACATTTTTACATGTTCCTAGCAAGGTAAATCTTGTTCCAGAAGATATTGAATTTAAAATTACTTATTGAGTAGACCCATGTCCAAGTTCTTTTCAAATCTGTAGGGTTGCTTAGTCATGAGAATTAAAACCTGTGGACATTTTCAGGATGGGGTCTGCAGTGTGTTGCTGAAGTCAGCTAGAAAAGTGGTACAGCTGACTGTATAGAAATGCATCAGCTGGAAGTTAGAAGATAAGCATTAATTGCTTATTAAATGTAACCACAACCTTCACCTTTTTCCTTCTTGTCCACAACTTTAAAACAGACATGGATGGGAATACAAAGAGATAATTATTAGTTTATTAGCACGTTCATATCAAGACTTTGGATTACTTGGGAAAACTTGTATGTCTCAGTGCCATGGCCATTGCCTTAATGTACATGAGGATTTAAGACTGCATAAAACAGATTATGAAAAAAGAACAGATGTCTCAAGCTGGTAACTTCTTATAGAAAGTCTTATTCCTAGAACTAACCTACAGTAATTACTTGCTTATCATCAGAGATGGTTATCGAACTGGACATCTGGTTTGTTCCCTTGTACATGAGCCTGCTTCCCCACCTGGTTTGTTGGTGAACTGTGGAATGTTACTGGACATTGAACCACATGAAATGCATGGTCACTGTTAGTTATTTACAAGAGTAAGTAAGAGTACGTCTGTGAAAGTTGAGTAGTTTATCACTGTATTCTGCAGATGGGGTTCTTTTTTTATGCAGGTTGAGTTGTTTCTTCTTGCCAAAGAGAAAATCTTCTCATAGCTGGCCTTGAACTCTTCAGGCAAGATATTTTTAGTGAGGCTAATGCCTTTCTTTTCCTCAGCACATGGCAAACACAAGTACTAGTCATCAGTGTATTTTACAGAAATTAATTTAGAAGCTCAGGATACAAGTGTTCTTGGGGGGAGGGAGGAGGAAAGCACATTTTCTACTCATCTGCTTCTGTACAGCTCAGTTCTGTGTCTCTTCACTAGTTGTTCACCTCAAATTTGTAGCTAGCTACTCATTTTCTGTAAGGACAGGCAACCTTCAGCTTGAGTCCTCCTGAATAAGGTGAGGCTGTGCAAGCATGAGAAGAAATTGCTGTGCACAGCTGCCTTGTGAGCAGTGCACATTCTGACTGTGCTACTGCTACAGGCCCAGTAAGACTGTTTAGAGTGGGGTGTATCAGAAAGTTCCAAATACGGCAGCTCTAGTGTGTAGGTTTTGTTTGAATTGGAATCCAAAACAGTGCACAGACATTGTCTATATCTGTAAGTGAAAACCATTTAGCTGTCAGCAAAATACTGATACTGCATTTTTATTCCCCAGGAAAAGCTTGGATTTTTCACCCCTACCTTCTGATAGTACCTTCTATATGTGTGTCTCTGTGCTTCTCTGTGTGTGCTTCAGTTGTAACATTTGGAGGCAGGGACTCTTAGTCTAGACAATATTTTCTGTATCAGGGCAAGTACAAGTCCAATAAAAATAATCAGTGTAGAACACAGTTTTCATTTGGAGAGTAGATGCTCTTTAGAGTTCATAGCTGAATTTTAGTGTTCAGAATAATGTCATATTCAAAGTATCTGACTGCTGTCTAATTTAGGACAGACAACATTACACCCACTAGAAACCAACTGCTGAGATCAAGAATGACTACAGCAGCAGCAAGTGGGCAAAGTATTGGATGGGTGGTTAAGACAACTTGTGTAAGAAAGAAAGTGAAATTAAATATTCACAATTCTTCGGGGAGAGAGAGAACCTCAAAATAAAAATGACTGGACTTGAAGAAGGCAGACCACAGAAAATTGATAAGATCTCAAAGAAGACAAGTCTGAAGTAAGAGAGGAACTGAGGAGATAGGACAGTTTCTTGGAGATGTGAAGGTCACGACTGAAAGTATGTGCCAGACAAGCTGTAATAAGAGACCAACTCAGTTAAACAGGGAATTTCATCAACTTTAAACAGTGAGGGGAGACCTATGAAAGATGGAAATTCAGATACCACCAAAAAGGAGTATTAACAGATAGGGATGAAAGTAGATACACCTGTCAGCTGACAGAGAATAAATGCCTAAGTAGTAAAAGGTTTGTATTAACAAAAGTGCTGACTACCTAAGAGAAAATATGGCTGTTTACACAGGTGTGATGGTGTTTGGTTCAGAGCTGTAGTTTGTGTGTTGAATTTTTTGGTTTGTTATGGTGACGGCTAATCCAAAACATCAGAAATCTACTGCCAGTGTATTGCTTGTGCAATTGATACAAGTGACAAAGATTGAAGAAGCTTGCCTAGAAAAAGGAGAGAAAATGGTTACATGTTGTCAAATTTACTGGGCCTGAAGAATTTATTCCTGGTATTTAAATAACTAATCTGAGTAACTTCAGCATTTTTAAGATCATCTTTGTGAAGTCCTTGTGTCCTATCAGTTAGAGAGTAACATGCTAAAAACTGATCCTTCTCTTTCTAAGCTCCTTATTTAAGAATATATGTCTTAATTATGAAAAAACTTTGATAAAAAGGATTACATTTACCTGTGTGTTTACTGTGCTAACTACAGGATTTCACTGGCAAGAGATTCATTGCTTGAGTTTACTTTATTATCTATGTTTAGAGGAATTCTCAGATAAGATTATTTTTATAATCAGTTTGATAAGCTTTTTTCTCTCTCCATGTCAACACATTTATTCTCACTGGTGGTCCAGATGTCTGCCTTAAGAACTTCATAAGTAATCTCATTTATCAGCAGTGTAGTCCTCTTTTCACCTAAAGTGTGTTCCTTATGGAAAGAATGAGTTAAGTACAGCTACTATATTTTTCTTCAATCAAAAATATTGTGATGTTGAAACATACTCGAAGGCATCAGCCCCTTGATCTGTTTTGTTTTCAGAAGAGATTACCAATAATTAAATAAGAAAGAAAAGCCCTTGGAAGTCAGATATCTGGTATCTTCACAGTTTTGTTACTGAAGACCCTGATCTTCACACTGGAGTCATACCTGCTGCTCTCTGTGCACAGAATGTCTGCCTTAGACTTGACACAAGTCTTCAGGGGTACCTCCAAAGCTGAAGCTGCTTCAAGACTGCAGAGGCTCATGAGGGTGTGATGCTTGGAAACTTGAAGCCTGATATCACTCGGTCTGATGGTTTTAATGTTAACTATTTCTTCCTTAGAACAGTTAAAGTTGCCAAGGAATTGCTTGTGTTACTGGCTTCCTTGCCAGAAGACTCACACTTCTCTACCCTATCACATCACAGACCGTGCCTGGTCGTGAGGGGAGGGGTTGAGAGGCTCCATAGAAAAGTGGCAACCAAAACTGGATTGACAGCAATTCAGAGAGAGCACAGAGAGCAGTCTGGTTTTGATCGACCTCTGTCTTAAAAAAACATGGAAGGGGACAAGAATATTAAGTGCATAGTACTGCTGGGATGTACATGTACAAAGAGCTGGTTTCTGGAGTACATCACGACTATTACTTGCAGATCTACTTACTCAACATCTCTTCATGCCTCTGGGCTTGGCAAGGCCCTGTATGGTACTACCTTACCACTAAAACAAGCTCCAGAGTCTACACAAAGAACTGCCCTAGAACAAATGAGGAAAGG
This sequence comes from Oriolus oriolus, assembly GCA_013400235.1. Lineage (NCBI taxonomy): Eukaryota > Metazoa > Chordata > Aves > Passeriformes > Corvidae > Oriolus > Oriolus oriolus. The sequence goes on from VXBT01004902.1 coordinate 518,976, forward strand.
TAAACATTTATCTTAGAACAGAGTTACTTAAATTAAATATTTTCTCTCAAAATACAAAATTAGTAATGTCTGTTACAGCTGTATGCACTATACTGTCTTAAAACTTTAAGCAGTTTTGTTGCCAGTCTGAAAGAGAATGCACTGAACTGATGAATGGAGTAGCACAAGCCTCCTTCTTTTACAGAGTAAGAGTGGGAAGCAAGTTTTTGAAGTGCTATAGTCTGATAGCAGTAGCTCTTTCTTGCAGTTTAATATCACTTTGACCAACTCAGTTGAAACAACTAGGTCAGACTGGGTTAGGAATTGAAAAAGTTCTGCATTTTTTTCCCTCTTCCATACACAGGATAGATCTGTGAAGTTAAAATCTGCTCTCTCTAAAAGCTGAAGGCAGTGGCAACTAGAAACAATCAGTTCTGTACTCTTTGTTACCAAATGTATTTCATGGATGTATCCAATACATCTAAAAGAGATCAATCTAAGAATTCTTTTGAATGCTATTTTTCATATTTTCATATTATTGTACTTTGAGTCCAAAGAGACTCATGATGTATTAAATAATCAAAAATATCTATAGATGTTTTCAGATAAAATGTAACCAGGTAGCATCTAACAAGCACTTTAATCTTAGCTATGTAAAATGTATTCCCTAGTTTTAAAAGGTTACCAGATTTAGTGGGACTATATTTAATTGCAAACAAACATTTAACTAATTGCTAATGAAATAATAATCTTTTAGAGGAGATGAATACAGATACAAAATCAAGCTTAAAATGTAGTTTCTTGTTTATTTAAGTCATTATTAAATAGAAGTCGCTTTTGACAGAAATCATTCCTCCTGTAATTAAGCTTAGGGGAGGCAGTATGGAGCATCTGCTTTGAGATGCACAAGTTGGATTTCTCTTCTGAGATTTAGGTAACTAAAATTTTGAGGTCTACCACAAGATTAACTAGCCTGGCTTTCACTTGCAGTCAGGGAAGCCAAAATAGGCAGGCCTGGCAGGAGAGCCATTCCATCCTAAAAGGTCATGTAAGATGCTGTGTGGAAGTGACAGTTCTTGCTACGAGGGCATAGGACAACTTCTTTAGACCTAGGCATCTGATGTTTCATGGTGTTTTTCTGGTGTACTTCAGACATCTCAAAATGGAGAAGATGAGAAAGCCACAGTAAATGCAGTTGACTTTGCTATTGCAGTGTGTTGATGGTGCTACAGTTTTTTTGAGTTCCCTAAGAGCATCTTCTTTGTGGCTTTTGTTGGCTTGTTTGCTTTTTGGGTTTTTACATATCCTTTGTAAGGGCCTGCTCTAAGGCTTGCCTGTTTTTTTCCTGGGTGGAGATCATGTTCAAATATTTATCTGTTGTACCCTGTATCTACAAGGGACAACAAGCTGTGACTTCCTTGTAGTCATGGCATTGGTCTAAATAATTACATGAAGAGTTAAGAGATCTACAGTTACTGTTAGTGTACAAAGCTGAGCTCTTCTTGAGCCTTAAATTCTCCCTATTAGTGATCCGTCTTGGTTTTCCACTGGTTTCCCAATTTGGATGAGAACGCGTTATTGTCTTCATAAACTCAGTAAACTGAACTAAACGTTTCCAGTACTGCTACACTTTTGTACACTCATCAGAGAATTTTTCTGATTGTTTTATATATTACATTTAACTGCTGCTTTTTTCACAAGTCTTTCAGGTCAGCAAGGTTACAGTTACTTCTGAAACCTACAACTTTGGTGCCTGAATGCTTATTTTTGGCATTTGAATTTCTTATCTCTTAGGAAAATGAGAAAATACTTGCTAGTAAACATGAGTTCTTTGAAAGTCCCTGTGCATTTACACTCTTGGTAAACAAAACTTGAATTACTGAAAGTAACTAAGAGCTCCCATCCTCAAAATCTTTCAGAGCTTTGCATTACAGCATGAATCAGCAAGGTGGGTGGCTCCAACAAACATTAGAGGCTAAAAGCTTGCAGGTTGGTGCCTGTATCCATCTGCAGCCTTGCATATTTCCTAACCATTTAGTGAACTTTTCATTGCTTTCCAGGATCTACTGTAACAGATCTTGGACTTTTACTTTTTAGATAAATGCAAATCAAAAAAGATGTATAGGTCTTCTTTGCTATATAAGAAACTGTGATGTCTGCTGAGTATCTGCCAGTAGTTTGTACTGATACCTGATTACAATTTAAAAAACAATTTCTGCTTAGTATTAAATATTTCAATTATTTAATTTGCCAAACTCCAAAAAGAAACAGTATTCTACAGTTGTTTATCTCCCCTTCTTATAATAAATTTATTTAAATGATGTGGTTTGATTTTACATTTTACTTTCACCTAGAAGTGCTGATTTTCTTCAAATACAAATTGCTAACTTCTTGCCTAAGAAACTTTCTAAATGTTCTCGTGATGTTAAGATGGATTTCAGTCTGTTAATTAACAAATATAAAAGAGACCTTAATTCAGGAAAACAAGTCACTGAGATGTGTAAAAGTTGCTTTACATTATAGTTGAGGTGGCCTTAGAACAGAAGGAGGGAGCACATAAAAAAAAAGGTAAAAATTAACCCAGAGTTAAATAAAAACTTTAATATTCTAAGTTTGGAGGATTTTTTTCCACTGCTAATATATTTTGTAATATACTTAAATCTGATTATTTAATTGGAAAAGAAGTGCGAAAATATCTGGCTTTTGCTTTTCCTTTTTAATAAACACTTAAACTTCCCAATTTTAAATTGTGTTTCTTTTTCAAAACTGGGTTTTTATGTGTAAGCTAACTTAACTGAGTAGGAGCACAGCACACATTTCCTTGGTGCATCTGTATTTGTAATACTTTGCCTCTTCTTAGTTGACCTCAAAAACTACAACAATTAAGTCTCACTGTCCCTATGAGAAATACGGATTTACGGAGGAAAACACGAATTGAGAGAAAGTGGTCTGGAGGAGATCAAATGATCCCTTCCAGAACCAGAAGTAAAGGATTCTTGAGTTACTGAATGCTTCCATTTTCTCAGCTGTAGAATGTTCTTTAATGTGCCAGGCACTATCAAAACCACACAAACTTCAGGATCACTTCATCATACACAATCTCTTGGCATGTTTTCTCCAACAGAATGTCACTTGTTTAAATGTCTTTTAAAAAAATGATCAGTGATCTGATTGTGCCCAATGCTTCATGGAGGTAGCAACTTCAGAAAGGGGGAACTCTGTAATTGTAAAGTATTTTATCTTTGTGTCTAAGGTGGCAGTGCTTTGGCTCCTTTCCAGTGCGACTGTCTCAACTGCAGATTTGTTGCAAATTGTCCTAAAAGGCATTGCATTTCCTTAACCCATGTTGTAGATACTTTTGCATTAGAAACTTCAAGACTATTGCCTATTTCTATTTCTATATTCTGCACCACTGATGTTAATAAGCACAATAACACATTTTAATTTTTTTAAAACTCTTTCAGAAAGTCTAATCCCCCTGGTGTGCCGGTAGCTGTTTTTTCAACAGATTTGTTCGTAGATGTGTTGGCGGTGAAGGGCAGAACAATAACAATGTTGGTATTTGTAACTTTCGTGAATCTGTAATGAGGTTCACAGTCTGTTTCTTTGAGGTCAGTTTCTGTGAAATAATCGTCATGGAGTCTGCTCGCCTTTACAAAGAGCTTCCAAATTAAAAGTCCAGGGCCAAGGCAGGTACTGTATGTACCCTGACAGCCCGTGCCAGCTGTGCCTCTCAGGCTGAGGAGGTAAAAATTCCCGCCCCAAAGCGGGACCAAAGACCAGCCCGGTGGCACGTCTCCCGCCCCGCCGGCCGCTGCCGCGCCGCTCCCGGGGCTGGCCCTTGTCCGCTGCCTCCCGCCCGCCCCGCCAGCGCCTC